>MU868333.1:284939-310378 GCA_036418205.1 Ostertagia ostertagi | reverse complement strand
AAGTTGCTTACCTCTGTTAAATCGCTGCCTATAATCTCATCCTGTTGCTCACCATGTGTTTTGCTTTGTGCATAGCCGCTGCTGCTGCTGCTGTTGGTACTTTCTGTATTGCCCAATACCAGTACGCTCATCTCTTCATTCATTGCCTTGCGGAAGGTCTCCTGTAGCTTGCCATCAGCATTGGTGGCTTTGCCATCCAGCATTTCAAAGTCTGCCTGCCGGGGTATCATTAAGGCCAGGGCTCCACCACTTTCATCAAGTACCTCCTGCAGTTCTATTTTGGTCTTGTTATCGTGCGCATCGTATTTAATTACGCGCACGGGCATGCCAAATATTTCTATGTACTGGCCCCAATCTGCTACCGCTCCACGCTTGTATATGGCGTATGGTGCACACTTAAGCAGTAACCCCAAATCATTTTTGCAACCAAAAACAATGATGTTGCTTATCTTCTTATACTCATACCCTGTTTGGCCGCTTTGCTCTTCAGTAATGAGGCCCAGTTCTACTTTAATGTGTTTGCGGGGTATCTCATCAAAATGAAGCTTATCTCCTGGAATGAACTCCATGCCGCCCAGACCGTAGAACTTTGCTTCCAGCTTCTTTTTAATAATATCGCGAAAGACATCGCTTTGAATGGTATCATCCAGCTCATCTACCTTTTTACCGTTTACCGTGTAGATAAGCGACTTGTTTAAAACGCTGCTGTAGCGCTTTTCCATGATGCCGGTAAGGTGGCCATCAAGGGTAACATCCTCATATAAATCAAGCAACCTGGTTCGGTTGGCATAGGTTACACTTTCCGCATTGCGGTGGGCGCTGCGCCAGTCATCAATGTCTTTCTGGCTGCGGTCTGTAGCTATTATTTTAATCTGGTTAACTACAATGCCTTCTGGCGGTACCGGCTGGTCTTTAGTAACTACGGGAGGTGTTTTTGTGGACATACGGGGTTAATTAAAATTACCAATGGTTGCCTCTGCGGCGGTTGCTGCTGCTGGTTACGCCACCTGGCAGAAAAACGGATTCTTCTGCCGGTCTTAGCGGCCATTCAGTGCTGTCTGCCATGCCTTTTTGCACGTCTTTAAAAAATGCAATAGCATCTTCATAAGCGGTGCGGAACAGGGTTAAATCTATGTTTGGGTTGCACAGCTTAATTAGGTGCCATGCTGCCAGGTCTTTTACTTTGTTTTCAAGGTTTTCATCGTCTACAAGTGCATCCTCGTCCTCGGTGCCAAATAGTTTTGGCAAATCATACTTGCCCAGGTACATTTTAGCCTCTGAAATACCGGCTTTGATTGCCTTTAAAACAAGGTCTTCGTTGCCGCGTGTAATTTCCTGCATATTTTCTTCGTATATGTGGGTCTGCATATCACCCACAGAAATAAGTAGTGCCATATTAAAAACGTTTTTTATTGGTGGGCCTTCTCATAATCTGTATGCCGCCAGCTGCTGCTACCATTGTCTTTTTGTCAATAATAACCACAGCCCCCTGTACCGCATCTGGCCCGTCCAGCGTTTTGCTGGTAGGCTTGGCACTGGTAAATTGTTTCTCCAGGCGTTTCATGTGCGGATTTTCCTTTTCGTCTATATTGAAAATGAGCCTGCCCATACGGTTAATTGGTTCCAGCGTTCCCTCAATGCGTGTCCACTTTTCTGGTTTCTTTTCCTCATCTGGTGTAATTGACAATACGCCACCGGCATGCAGTTTGCCATTGGCGCTTATAAGCGGTAAAAACACCTGTTTGTAAAAGGGGTCTTGCAGCGTGTTGTTTTCAATAAAAGAGTAAAGCAGCGCCCTGCCCGCTACATAAGCCCTGGTGGCATACAGCCAGTCTATAAAATTGCTGTTGGAAGTGTTATCCACAAAGCATTTATAAACGTAATAGGTAGAATCATGGTAGCCTAACAGAACCACTGCTTTACAAGAGTTGTTGGCCTTGCTTTTTATAGAAGGCTTATCATTATTTGAGGTTGCCGGGTCTGCATAGGCAACAACAAAAGGAAGTGTTTTAATTGGTGGGCATTTGCCCCATGTAATGGCAGGAAAGGTTTTGCCGCTGTTAATGGGATTGTTCATGTACTCACCTTCAAAAGCCTCATAGCTCATGTGCTCTTTCATGTAAGTAATGTCTGCCATGCTGTTCTTTTCTGGCCAGGTACTCTCACCATTGGCATCTGTAAGGTTTACAATTTCATCATCATCTGCCATTGCGCCAGCTCTTACGGCTATGCTGTCTTCTGCAATAATGTTGTTGTCAAAAATTATAAAATACGGGCGGCTAATGTCTACCGTAGGTATTACGTTCTTCTCTACCCAGCTCCAACGCTCATCCAGGCGCTCCAGGTTGCGGCATACCTCATCATCATCCACATCATCAAACAAGGCCACATTAATACGCAGCTCCTCGTTTTTGGCACCGCGTGGGCTTTGGCCTGCACCTACAGCACGGAAAGTGCTGCCGCCCCTGGTGGTGAATTCTCCCTGCGTCCAGCTGCCAGCCTTTTCCTGTATTCCATAGTCGTTTATAAGCCTATTATTGCCCTGTAGGTTGGCCATGTAAGGGGCCAGCAAGCGCATGGCATTTTCTTCGCTCTTGCTTATCAGCAGCATATTCATACGGAAGCCCTGCGCCAACATCTTATACAGCAGTTCCATCATGCGCCGCGTACTCTTACTTAGGCCCCTGGCCCAGGCCCGGCGTATGTATGCTTTTATGAATTTTAAAAAGCGTTTGGTGCTTTCAATGTGAAACTTTGCCGGTTTGGCAAAGCAGTACTTTGGGAAGTAGTATGCAAACCACTCCTCCGGGTGGGCTTCAAGCCACTTAATTCTTTTGGCTTTTTCCTCTTCAGTTTCGGTAAGGTCTACAGAGGTGCTGCTCTTAATGCTTTGCAATAAGTCGTCCCAATCTGCCAGGGCCTGCCGGTCTGTTTTATTTTTCCAGAATACTAGTTTGCTCATTTCTTAATTGCATCGTGTAAAAAGGAATTCCACATTTCCGCTATTTCCATCAGTTGTGGCAGAGGTATTTTCTTTTGCTGGCAGAATCGTAAAAACCGGCTACCGCTTTCTACCAGGTCTGCAATGGCCAGTTCTGTCTCCATGGCACGGATAGAGGCCGTCAGTTTTACCTTAATATCAGCCTCTTTACTGTTGCTGAACCGCTTGCCCTTTTCACGCTGTTTTATTACGGCGCTTAATTCTTCCATCTCCTCATAGAGGTCGCTCAGTATTTGCTCCTTACTTACCAGCAGCCTGTTCCGCAGTTCCTTCCACCCAAACTTATTAACCCAGCTGCTAATGGTGTTTTCACTAACGCCAACGCGTTTGGCAACTACGTTAGCATCTAACTGCTCACGTGTGTACAGGATTTTAGCCAGGTACTGTTTGTCTGCCATTTTAGTTTGTGCTGCTGCCATATTAAACACAAATATCAGCTACCGCTATGCTGTAAGCGAACATGAAAAGTATGATACCGCAGAATAAAAAGTATGGTGCCGCAATATTATAAATACCATAGAATCCTTATTTGGCGGGGCTTTCAAAGGTTTTCATTTTTACACCCTCAAAGCGAAAAAACAGGAATGGACAAGTTCAAAAAAATAGATAAGGAGTTTTTGCTTACGGACAGTTCATTGAACAGTTACAGTTACCGCTTACTCTCATCGGGCTACCTGATGAGTGAGTTTAAGAAAAATCCCATTGGCTACTACATGCATGGAAAAGAGGGAAGTGAGTTTCCCCGTGAAATGGGTGTATTGGTAAAATGGGATGACCTGCGTGCAGATGGCGACAAAGTGTTTGGAAAGCCCTGCATCAATTTAAGCCACCCACGCGGACAGCGTACAGTGGATGAAATTGAAAGCGGTTTCTTAAACGGTGCATCTGTTGGCCACATTGTAGCCATAGAAGTAAGCAGCGAGCTTACTGATTACCTGGAAGGCCAAACAGGCCCCACAGTTAAGAAATGGTACAACCGTGAGTGCAGCCTGGTAGACATACCCGGTAACTACAATGCTCTTAAGGATTTATTTGATGAACAGGACAACCCCATTAACCTGGCTGATTTTACACCCCAAAAATTAAAAATGAAACAAATCTTTTTTACCCCCGCGCAATTAACGCTGATGAACTTGAAAGCAGATGCTGATGAGGCTACTGTTACCACGGCATTTGCCAACCTGGTTGCAAAAGCTGGCAAAGCAGACCAGTTGCAGACTGAGCTTACCACTGCCACCAATGAGAAAAACACAGCCGTTAAAGACCTGGCTGATTTTAAAACAGCTGCTGCGCAAACAGAGGTAAAAGATTTGTGCGCTGCCGCCTGCAACGTAGACAAGAAAATTACCAAGGAAGTAGCCCTCCAGCTGGAGAAAGACTACTCCGGTAACCCTGCCGGTCTTAAAAGCCTGCTGGCTGCTATACCCGCACCCGCAGGAGTGGTGAAGTCTATTACAGGCGCTGGCGGTGCCGCTAAAGACCTGGCTGCAATGACCTATGACGAACTGGATAAAGCCGGTAAGCTGGAAGACCTGAAAGCCCAGGATTTGGGATTGTTTAACCAGAAGGGCCGCGAAGCGTTCGGCAGTACCTGGAGAGATAAGCAGTAATGCTATCCAACACTGAATACTGCAAATAGCACGATCCATATTTTTTAAAATAAGAACCGCAATTACATGAAAAAAGTAAAACTTTCCGGCCTACTGTACAACGCCCTGGTGGCGGTAGTACTTTTCACCATTTTTAATTTTAACCCCATTGTAACTTTTGTTGCGCTGTGTGCGCTCTCTTTTGTGCCAATGACAAAAGGCGTGGCTTTTATGGCCTTGCAAAAAGAGATTTGGGAGAAGGACATCATTGGTAATCTATATAAGAATAACCAGTTTGCCCTGCGCGCATTTAATGCTGACACGTTTGTACTTTCCGGCAAAGTTGTGCATATACCTGTTGCTGGTGCAGCTACTGTGGTTAAGAAGAACCTTAACGTTTTTCCGCAAGTAGCTGTAAACAGAACGGATAGCGAGCTTACCTACGCTATAGACACTTACTACGCATTGCCCAGGCAGATACAGGACATTGAAAGTTATGAGCTGAGCTATGATAAGCGCCAGAGCGTGGTGGGTGAAGATATGCAGGCACTGATACAGCAGGCGATGAACGGATTGCTCTACCGCTGGGCACCCAAAAGCGCCACTAACGTAGGTATGGCAGCAAACATCATCTTAACCGATGGCCCCGCCACTGCTGAAGACCTGATTGATGATACTGCCGCTGGTGCCAGGTCTACGTTTACAAAAAATGCCTTCAAAAAAGTTGCTAAAAAGTACGCCAATACAGATAACCCTGGCCGTATTACTGGTTTGCTTACCGCAAACCACTACCACCAGTTTTTTGAATCGCTCAGTGATGCAGAGAAAACAAACTTTAACAATGTGGCCGACCTTAAAAACGGCATCATTGGAAGGTATATGGGTATTGATATTCTTACCCGGAGCTCTGTACTGCGTTACCGTGGCGCAGACCTGGCCAATTTGCAGGTAGTAGATGAGCAGGCAGATGCGTTTGCACCTTCAGCAGATGACCGCGCAGCCTCTCTATTCTACAGTGATAACGCTGTAGAGCGTGCAAAAGGAGATGTGAATGTATTTGATAACCCAGGACAGGCACTGTACTACGGTGATGTGTTCTCTGCCTACATACGCCTTGGTGGCCGTATACGCCGCGCCAACAGTGTATATGCAGTGGTGGAAGACCTGGCCGCTTAACCTTAACAATTTCCCCGATTGTGATACCCCCGGAGACCGGTAGTGAATGGCCGGTCTCTTTTTCAAATTCATTTTAAACGCTTAAAAATAAAAACGTGAAAAAAATCCTTTTTTTAGCTGGCTTCTCTATCATGCTGGCTACAGTAGTTACAGCGCAAAGCACCCGCAAAGTTACCCAGGCAGATACCAGTATTAACGCAACAGGCAGTACCATTTCTTTTACCAATATGGCCAGCAAGCTGATGAGCATTCAGGCCAGCGTTGTGAAGATAAGCGGTACCCTGGCAGGAGAGGTTTACCTGGATGGCACCATTGATGGCAACTGGATTGCCCAGGACAGCCTGGTACTGGCAGATGCAGCTGTAGCAACAAAGCTCTTCCCCATAACCCGTACTAACTTTTTGAACTACCGCATACGCTATGTACCAACCGGCACACAAACCAGCAGAGTAACAGCAACCTACCTGCGAAGGACGGATGAGTAAGCAATACATAAAATTTAGCACATAGTATTTAGGCAATAGACAAACGCATATTATGACACTTGCACAGCGCAGCTTAGAAATAGCCTTAACACAGGATGGAGTTAGCGAAGAGCCCAAGGGAAGCAATGGAGGCCCACAGGTTACCGCTTACTTAAACAGTGTAGGCCTGGGCGCAGGTAATGCATGGTGTATGGCGTTTGTTTATTGGTGTGTTAGGCAAGCCTGTAAAGAAATCGGTATTGCAGCCAATCCGCTTATTAAAACAGGAGGCGTGATGTTTCAATACAACAATGTTACAGCCTGCAGAAAAATACCCAGCCGTAGCGGCGCAGTAAAGCCAGGAGACATTTTTATAATGAAGTTCAAAAAAGGCACTGGCCACACCGGCTTTATTACAAAAGTAGAGAACGGTTTTTTCCACACAATTGAAGGCAATACCAACGATGATGGAAGCCGCGAGGGATATGAAGTGGCGAGGCGTACACGTACACATGCAGAGCTGTACGGCATTATTCAACTACCATAAACCATTTTTATGCAAACCAAAGTCGACGAATTCTTTTCAAGCCACCCCGATGCTACAGAAGTACATGCAGCCCTGGGTGTGCTGTTTACAGATAAAGAGAAAGCCACCGCTTATTTGGGCGGCATAGTAGGCAAAGATGTTGAAACCTATACCAGGGAAACACCGGCACAAGTTGGCCAGCCTGGTGGCGAAAAAGTAGAAAACTCCCTTTCTGAAGATACAACGGGAATAGGTGATGGCACAACTGCAGGCGCTGTTGATGAAACAAAAGCAATTAGCCAGGCACCGCCACCCGAACCGCTTACACCTGAACAGCTGGAAACTGCAAACAAACAAATGCTGGCTGGCAAAACTGCCACAGGCAAGGCTGCAAGGCCAGTAGCTAAACCAGCTGCAAAGGTTAAAAGCAAGACCTCATAAAAACCCCACAGCAAGCAGAGACACTACGGGGGCAGTTCATGTAGCGCTGCCCCCAATTAAAAAAGCAATCTTATGTATTTACCCCGCGTATCGATAATCTACAGCAACGGTAACCTATTAAAAGACATTGATGCCATTGATGGCATTGCTGGCATTGGAGAGACGGTGCAAACCGTTGGCTTTATCGGCAAGTGCTTCCAGGTATTTAACCTGCTTGATGCAGAAACGCAGGGCATTACAGAAGTAGAGGAGCCATTTATGCACCGGCGCGTAAAGGGATTCTATGATGAGGTTGCCGGTAATCAGGAGTTATGGCTGATGGGCCTGGCTGAAACAATGACCATGGCCCAGGCGCTTGACAATAACGATGAAGAAGGTCTCAAAAAACTTGTCCGGGTAAGCAATGGCCGGGTGCGCAAGCTGGGTGTTTGCCGCCACCCGGATGCCGGGTACAATGCCGGTAACGCCTTTTTTGATGATGACGTTGAGCAGGCTGTTTTAAAAGCCAATACATTTTGCCAGGCACGCCTGGCAGAGCTGGTGCCCCTGCGCGTTCTTATTGAAGGCAGAGTGAACGATGAGGATAGCCTGGACATATTTGAACCCAAAACGGCCAATGTAGGCAGCGCTGGTGTTGTTCTTGGTAGCACCCTGAATGACGGAAGCGCTGCAGTAGAAACATTGCTCGGACGTGCTGTAAAATATGGTGCCCATATAAAGGTTGGCAAAGTAGCCAACGGCCCCCTCTCTATTAGCCAGGTATTCATTGGCACAAAGCTGCTAAAGGATGTTGCCAACCTGGATGCCCTGCACGGTAAAGGCATCATTTCATTTATGAACCACCCCAGCAAAGCCGGTTTTTATTTTGGCGTAGACCGTATGGCCAGCACAGACGATTATCGTTTGCTTGCCTTTGGCCTGGTGGTAGACAAAGCCGCTATTGTTGCCGCCCAGACTTATGTAGATGAGCTGGAAGGCGAAGCCGAGGTGGATGATAATGGTAACATCAGCGAGCTGGAGCTAAAACACCTGGAAGACAGGTTGCGTCAGCAGGTACTTGCTGTAATGCCTGGCCAGATAAGCGGCCTCATTATTTACATCAATCCTAACCAGGATATTATAAATACCAACCGGCTGCTCATTAAAGTACGTGTGCGCCCGCTGGGATACAAATCTTTTATAACCGTAGACCTCGGCCTTACTGCCGGAGCTGCATAATTACTAATCTATGCCTTTTAAAAGCGACGAATGCGCCTGGGCGCAGGTAAGTATGAAGATATTAACCCGCACCATTGTTGGTGTCCGTGGGTTTGAATTTGACATTGACCAGGATATTGAGCACCTGTTTGCGGCTGGCACCAAGCCAATAGATATACAGGAGGGCAACGAAAAACCCAGCGGCAGTGTGAAGCTGCTGAAGTTTGAGGTAGACCTTATGAACGATGCTGCCCAGGCTATTGGTTATGCCCATATTGGCCAGGTGCCCAAAGAAGCAATTCTTATTACCTGTGCCTTCAAAAAAACGGCTACCAGTAAGATGCGCACCATTACGGCAGTAGCCTGCAAATTTTCTAAGCAAACTTTTGCAATGGATCAGAACGCCAAGATGAGTGAGGTAACGATGCCATTCCTCTGCATGGATATACTGCTCACGTAAGCAGATTTTTCAACACGCCAAAAACCAAACCAATGATAATTACAGACGCCAACAAAAACAGCATGAAGGCCATAAGGGCCAAAGAGCGCGAAGAAAAAGAAAAGGCCCAGCGCGATGCGTGCGAAGTACTGGCCCTCGCCCGCTATGGAGAAGAGCACATAAAGCATTTGAGCAATAAAAATAAGGGGCTGTGGTACCTGCCGGTATACCAGCCGGAAAGTGATGAAATAGCCGCCATGGCAATTATGCGCCCTATAGACCGGCATGTACTGTCTTATGCCAGTACCAAGATTACAGATGAAGGTCTGTATGCATTCCTGGAGTCCTGTATGAACGAATGTTTCCTGGAAGGTGACCGCGCAATTATTGATGATGATGAGTTCTTTCTGCCAGCGTCATCTGCATTTAACAAAATACTCGAAGGCCGTAAGGCGGCTATGCTAAAGCGATAAAAGAAACATCGGATGCTGCTGATACCAGCAGCATCAGTTTTTTAGAGACACTCCTACAGTATTATTTACCGGGTCTTGATGTTTCTGCGCTCTCTGAAGAAGAATTTATACAAAAAGTAGCCTACCTGCTTTGCATCAGAAAAATGGAGCATAACCAGGAAGCGGCCAACCTGTTAAACTTGTTTAAACGTGAATAACAACGTACTTGAATTTTTTGTAAAAATGAAAGACATGATGAGCGGAGGCCTGGTAAAACTTGGCCAGAATGCTCAGCAGACTTTTACAAAAATGGGCAAGGCTATTAAAACTGCAGAACAGCACAGCCGTCAATTGGGACAGTCGTTTACTCAAACAAATCAAAAGCTTCCAGGAACGGTTAGTTATGTTGGGGCTTTAAAAAGAACATTAAAGGAAGCCGCTGACGAAGCGAAGCGCCTGGCAAAGGAAATGGGCGCTTTAGGCGGTGGTGGTGGCCGTGGTGCGGCTGGCGCTGGAGACATAGCCAGCGCCAAAAGAGGCGGCGGTTTGGGTGGACTGGTTAGAATGGCTATGCCATATATCAGCGCTGCTGCTATAGCTTCTTTTGGAATGAGCAGCGTAAAAGCAGCCAACCAGTTTGATGCGCAAAAGACATCATACGGTGTATTGGCGGGCAATAAGGGTATTGGTAATGCAATAGCGGACGATCTGCGTGGGTTGAAAGAAAATACCATTATGGGGCCAGCCGTATACAAAAACGCCCAAATGATGCTTGGTTTTGGTATAGCGGCCAAAGACATTAATCACGATTTAAGAATGCTGGGTGATATATCTATGGGTGATGCCAACCGGTTGCAGCATCTTACCCTGGCCTTTTCTGAAGTACAAGCTGCAGGTAAATTAACCGGTAAAGAGGTCCGGCAATTTGTGAATGCCGGTTTCAATCCACTTATGGAAATAAGCAAGATGACCGGAAAGAGCATGGCCGAAGTGCGTCATCAAATGCATGAGGGTAAAATAACAGCCCAGCAGCTTACCCAGGCGTTTGAATCTGCTACTGGTGAAGGCGGTCGCTTTCACGGCATGCTGGAAAAAATGGCCAATACTGCACTGGGTAAAGGCCAGATGCTGGAAGGGCGCTTTGCTAGTCTAAAAATTGCTCTTGGAGAAAGATTGCAGCCTGCATTTATACAATCTACAGACTCACTTATTAAATGGGTTACCTGGGCAAAACACCTGGTTGAAATTCCAGTGGAGCAAAAACTGCAGGAAGAAATAAATAAAATAAAGTCGCTGCAAGCTGAACTTGTTTCATCCAATACGAACCATGCCAGGCAGGTTGAAATATTAAAGGAACTGGAGCAAATTAACCCAAACATAGTTAAGGGCATTAATGAACAATCTATAAGCTACGCAGACCTGGCCCGTAATGTTGATAAGGTTACCCAAAGCCTGGGCGCTAAAATATTTGCTGAGCGGTTCACAAAAGACAATGCTGATGTACTGGAAAAATATAACAGTGCAAAAGAGCAGCAGGCCAGTGCCATGGGTAAGGTAATGAGCGCTGTGGGCCAGGCCTTTCCAGGCATTGCCCAGGACGATAAACTTACGCTTGGACAAAAGCAGGCTTTGACAAAGCAGCGCCTGATGCAAATGGTGGATAAGACTGGTGATATGTCTATGCAGCCTGGATTATTTGGTAGCCATATAGAAAAAGCAACACCCTGGTTGACCAACCCCAAAACAGGGGTTAAGTACCGCGTGAACGATAAAAGTGATGCAAACCGATTGCTGATTGAGTTGCAGCAGGGAATATTTGCTGCGAACCAGTCCGCTGATGTTATTAACAGTACGTCTGGGCAGGTAGCGGTTATTAATAAAACAAAGGAGGCGCTGCTAAAGCAGTTTGGTATAAGCAGCGGTGTTGAGAGTATGGCCAATGCTGCCGCTATAAAAACAAAGAACGGCAAAGAAAGCAATGCCAATGCAGCTGAAGCTGGCAACAGTGTATCAGGCGGCATTACAGGTGGTGGCCCACGTGTAATAAACATTCATGGGGTAAAGTTTGCGGACAAGGTTGAACTGCATGCCAGCACTGTAGACGGTGTTTTGCACGATGGCGAAAAGAAACTATCAGAAATGTTTTTAAGGGTTTTAAACAGCGGTGCATCCGTTCAATAATATGGCAGGACCAGGAGTGATAATAGATTTAGTGAAGCTCTTTCAGGGAACGTTTGGTTCTACGCCATACGTAATACCTGGCGTAAGTGACCCAGAGCCGATGCCTGAAGGCTTCAAAATAAGCGAACAATACCAGGACTACCGGCAGCTGGTAACCCCTACTGGTTCACTTATACAGGAAAAGGTAAAAGGCGTTGATATATGGCTTCCGGTAAAGTTCTTTGACCAGGATACACTGTTAATGAGCATGCCATATAGCGTTGTTAGGCTTACTCCTAAAAAAACCATCATCAGAACGCCTATGATGGAGCGCAATGGTACCGTGAAAGAGCAGTACAATATTGATGATTATGTGATTACAATTAAGGGGTTTCTCATTGGCAGTAATGGCCAGTTTCCGGAGGCTGAATTGATAGAGTTAAAGCAGTTGTGGGAGATAAAAAATGCTGTTAGTATCGAAAATGCCATTACCAATATTTATTTAAGCAATCCCGCATTACCAAGATTTGAACAACGCCGTGTGGTAATAACAGATTTGGATTTTCCGGAGGTGCAGGGCGGGCGCAAGCATGTGCGGCCCTTCAGCATGCAATTAGAAAGCGATACGGTGTTTACTCTTGAACTGGATGCGTAGATGTTTATAATGACTGCCAATATAAAGATTGGGCCTTACAAGCCTTTTAAGCCCAACGCCATAAAATGGAAGCGGAGTATTGACAGTTACAGCGACAGCTCTTTGATAAAAGTGCCATCAGTGGCTATGCTAAAAAGTGGTGGAGATGTCTACACCAGGGTTGAAAGCGGATTGCAGTTTAAAGAAGGCATGAAGGTAGAAGTTGCCTGCGGTTACAACGGCAATAACCTGGTGCGCTTTAAAGGCTTTGTACGCCGCATTAATTACACGCTACCGTGCGAGATAGAATGCGAAGGGTACAGCTACCAGCTTAGACTAAAGCAGAATATAAACAAGGTATACCCCAAAGGCACCAAAATGAAAACTGTGTTGGTAGACCTGGTTGAGGGAACTGATATTAAGCTTAGCAGCCGCATACCAGATGTTACTGTAGCAAGCGCCATTGTATTTAAACGGGCAACCGGCGTGCAGGTACTTGACTGGTTTAAAGACAAGATGCTGCAAACTGTTTATTTCAACTACGATGAACTGTACGTGGGTCTGAAGGAAACTGAACTGAAAGGCACTGTGCGCCACCGGCTGGGCTGGAACGTGATAAAAGACAATGATCTAAAGTTTAACGACCATAAGGAGCATGCTGAAGTAAAGATACAGCTGCAGAGCAGAGGTGTAGACGGCGGGTTTGTTAAGGAGGTGTACGATACAAAATACACCAATACAAAGGTGAAACGTGTGCAGGTTCGGTTTGATGCTGCATATATGGCCCAGATGGCAAAAGATTATAAAGCCAGTTTGCTGGGTTGGGGGTACGAGGGAATGATTACAACTTTTGCCGTGCCATACGTTGAACCTGGTATGGTTGATTCTATTGAAGACCCAAGGTACCAGGAGCGAAACGGCAGGTATTTTATTGAAAGTGTGGAGGGAAGTATGGATACAGCTGGCGGAAGGCAAAAAATTAAAATTGGCAATAGTTTATAATGGAACTGCAAGCACAAATACTCGCTGCACTTAAAGAGCTGGCTGCGCAGTTTGGCCCCGCGCCAACAATGCTGGGCACTGTTGTGAGTGTTGACGAGGACGAGAAAACCTGTGTGCTGCATGTAGATGAGTTGGATATACCGGATATAAGGCTTACACCGGTAATAAATGGCACTGAAGGGTTAACCATTTTCCCCAAGGCTGGCACCTGGGCATTGGCCCTGCGGATTGAAGATACTGACGAGTGGATGATTATTGCTGCAGCGGAAGTAAAGAAATACAGGCTGGTGGTTGCAGATATGGTTTTTGAAGTAGGTGATAATAAAATTAGCCTTAAAAAAGGTGAAGACAGCCTGAAAGATGTGATTAAGCTGATAATTGAAGCCGTACAGCCCATTGTAGTTATCTACGGCAACAATCCTAATTACGATAAGCTTACACAGGCGCTGTTAAAACTGAATAACATTTTTCAATAATGGCACTTAATAAAGATACCCTGGGCGTGGCGCTGCATACAGCCCGGAGCGCTTTTAATGATAAAACAATGGATGAGCTGATTGCCATCTATGGAGACCTGAACGGAGTGCGCCTTGCAATGGCCAAAGCGGATGCAGAGCAGATTATTAACCATATAAAGGGTTTTGGACAAGTAAATACTATAGGTACTTCAACTGCACAAAGCGGAACAATGATATGATTGACTTGCTGCACGATATAAACGGGGAACTGATTTTGGCCGGCGAAGACCTGGCCACCGGTGTAAGTGATTTGCAGCATCAGCAGGATTTGCTGTTGGCAGATAAAGGAAGCATACCGCAATACCTTGAAGCTGGCGTAGGTGCAGCCACCTGGTTAGAAAATGAAGATTCAGCCGGTCTGTTACGCGAAACAGGATTGCAGTTTACAGCGGACGGCATGGAGGTAAAAGAACTTAGCTACGCTGGAGATGGCAATATGAATGTGAATGCCAAATACAAATGAAGAGTGTAAAAATATTATACGGGCAAACACTGGTAGACATAGCGGCGCAGGAGCTGGGCGATGCTGGCCGTGCTTATGAGGTGGCAACGCTGAACGGGCTAAGTATAACGGATGATTTGGTAGCTGGCGGCATTATTAACGTGCCAGAATTTGATAAAAGCCAGCGCCACCTGGTACAGTTGTTCAGCAATGTGGCAAATGCACCCGCCAGCGGAGACAATGTAAATACCGGTGCTGTGGTTGATGTGGGAATTGGTTTCTGGTCTTTGGAAGTTGATTTTGTAGTAAGCTAACTATGGCACAAACAATAAATGAAATTTTTGACAGCATGAAAGCCCAGGGCATTACCCTGGCTACAGATGCCAATCGGCCAGATTGGGTTACAATGTTTAACTCAACCAGCAGGGTGGCCACCTGGAAGATCATCTTCTATGCTTGTGCTTTTTGCATCAATATGGCGCAGCAGCTCTTTGACCTGTTCAGGATAGAAACCGATGATAAAATTAGCAGGCTAAAACCCCACAGCGCCCGGTGGTTTGCTGAAAAAGCAAAGGCTTTTCAATATGGCTTTAACCTGGTTGCAGAAGCCGACTATTACAATAATACCGGCTTAACCGAGGCCCAGATTATTGCAAGCCAGGTGGTGGCCTACGCTGCCGTTGTAGAACAGCAGCGGGGCATACGAATAAAAGTGGCCAGGCTGGTGAATAATGAGCTTGCAGCCCTTACAGTGCCGCAGCTGGATGCCTTTACGGCGTACATGGAGCAAATAAAACCAGCTGGTATAAAGCTGCTGATTACTACCGGACCGGCGGATGACCTAAAAAGTAAACTGCGCGTGTATTACAACCCGCTGGTATTGTTGGCCACCGGTGGCCGCATTGATGGTACAGATAGTGAGCCAGTGCAGAATGCGCTTAAAACCTACCTCAAAAATCTTCCATTCAACGGACTATTTGTGCCAATGCTGGCTGTAGATGCTATGCAGAAAGTTGATGGCGTAGAAATTATAAAAGACGAATACTGGCAAGCTAGGTACGGCGCATTGCCCTACAATGGCATTGACTATGAGTATAACCCGGATGCAGGATTTCTGCGGGTGATTGTTAATGGGCTGGATATTGAATTTATACCGCATGCTGCAATATGATGTTTTATACCAGGTGCTGTTTAATAAGCTGGCCCGGCAGCTGATAAGAAAAGAGCTGCGGCGGGTAACTGTTCCGCTGCTGGTAAAGGCCATGATATTTCCACTGGTGTTGTTGTACAACCAGTTCTTAAGGTACCGAGATGCAAAAAATTACCAGCTTACCATTACCAGCCAGGTATGCTACCTGGAAAGGTTGCTGAATGACAGGTACGACTATACGCAGCGCAGGATTTACATAAATGATGCAGAGTGGCATTTACCCTGGTTTCTGTACCAGGAAGATGAATTAAAACCAGAATGGATTTTCCAGGATAGCGAAGACAAGCCGGTATGGTTATACACTGAAGGCGAAGCCGGTGAGGCAAAAGATGATTTTATTGTTTTTGTACCTAATGCCCTGGTCTTTAACGAAAACGAGATGCGCAGCCTGATTGATAATTACCGCCTGTTTGGCACCCACTATAAAATACAAAAGGTATAATGAACCAGAGAATAGACTTTACCCAGAATGGCGGCTTTCCTGCAACACAATACATGACCAAGTACATGCAGGATAGTTTTCGCAATTGCTTTATGGCGCTGGCCGGTCTTATAGGCGACAAGGTAATTGTGAGCGGTATGGATGTGGTAGGTGGCCAGATAACAAACGGCTGGATAAGCTATAATGGAGAGTTGATGCCGTTTTTGGGTGGCCCTACAGAGACTGAATTTATAATTGAGGAATTGCCTGAAAGCCGCCTGTTTAATGATAACACAACCAAAGATGTGTATTTCAAAAAACAAGCTCGATTTGGTTCTCCAGGTATAACGTTCGCCGATCTAAAAAGGGTGTCAACCATCATTGCCTTCTTTGAATCATTCAATACGCTGGTTCAAACCTTCGACGATTTTGTTACTGATACGAATTTGGCAATTACCGACCTCTACGCAAAAATAAAAATTGCCTATGTAAGCTTCATTGCAGTGGGCAATCCAGCCGCCAATCAACTTATAAATGTGGTACATAACCAGGACATAGCAGGCGGCAATTATCTGGTTTCCGGCTCTCTGGTAAGCCTGGGTGCAGATTACAACCAGGACAATGACACTGTATGGATGGTGCGTAATATTACCAAAGACAGCTTCCAGCTGGTGCTGGCAGAGTTTGCTGCTGAAAATCAAAATCTGCGTTTCGATTACGCTTTAATACTTAAATAATGGCAGGAAACAGAGATACCGTTAAGCCGTGGTTTTTAACGCGCAAAACACCTACACAGGAACAGTTTTTCAGCCTCTTTGATTTTCTTTTTTTTAAAGATGAGGACATAGCTGTAGCTAATGTAACCAACCTGCAGAACATATTAAATGGAAAAGCCAGCGCCGAAACAGTAACCAACCTGGCAGCTGCTGTTTTGCCAGAGCATTTAAACCCGGCACCCATCGCCAATTTCTCTTACACCTACCTGGCAGGTGTGCGTGGCGATGGACTGGTAATAATACCTACCGTGAATATGACGATACGCATAGGCCTCTCTGCCGGTGCAGAAGATATTGTGGCAGATGTAGACATAGCAGCTGGCGAAGAAAACCTGATAGATTTTAAAGTAAGCGCACTGTTGGCCAATAAAACCATTTACATAAACGGCATTACCGCTCTGGCGCAGGTATACATATACAAAAGGTAACTATGAAGAAAATATTATTCGTCGCACTACTGTTCTGCCTGTCGATGGCGAGCATGGCACAAACCAAAAGTATTACCACAGGTCAATTGCAGGTGCGCGACAGTATACTGCTAAATGGTGTGTGGGTAAAAGGGATTGCGACTGATGGAAGCATTGACAGTACTGCCAATAAGATTGCATCTGTTAAATGGGTTTTAGAATGGATTCTTACCCACGGCGGCAGTGGCGGTGGCAGCGGTGCCAATAATTTTTTGCAAGGCCATACATTTGATACACTTACTGGATTGTTCAGCTCAACCCGGAGTGGACTTTCTCCTGTATCGGTGAACATTGACGGCAGGTATGTTAAGCTTACCGGTAGTTATGCTAATCCCTCCTGGTTAACCAGCGTGGCATGGGGTAAGCTCACCGGCGTACCTTCTACGTTTGCACCATCAGCCCATACACATGCAGAAAGTGAAGTAACCAACCTAGTAAGCGATTTAGCAGGCAAGGCACCTACCTCACATAATCATACGCTGAGCCAGTTGTCACAGAGCGGAGCCACTACCAACCAGGTTGCACAATGGAACGGCAGCGCGTGGGTACCGGCAACCGTTTCAACCGGTGGTTATACGCCACCTGGTGACAATACTAAAATACTGGATGGCACCGGAGCTGCCATTACTCCTACAAAATCATTGGTTGGCCTTGGTAGTGTTGACAATACGCCTGATGCCAGCAAGCCGGTAAGCACTGCGCAGGCTGCTGCCATTGCTTTAAAATACGATGCCACCAACCCGGCAGGGTATGTTACCAGCGCTGGCGCTGCCTCTGCTGCGCCGGTTCAGAGTGTTGCCGGTAAGACCGGAACCGTATCACTTGTAAAGGGAGATGTTGGCCTTGGTAGTGTAGACAATACAGCTGATGCCAGCAAGCCAGTAAGCACTGCGCAGGCTGCTGCCATTGCTTTAAAATACGATGCCACCAACCCGGCAGGGTATGTTACCAGCGCTGGCGCTGCCTCTGCTGCGCCGGTTCAGAGTGTTGCCGGTAAGACCGGAACCGTATCACTTGTAAAGGGAGACGTTGGCCTTGGTAGTGTAGACAATACAGCTGATGCCAGCAAGCCAGTAAGCACTGCGCAGGCTGCTGCCATTGCTTTAAAATACGATGCCACCAACCCGGCAGGGTATGTTACCAGCGCTGGCGCTGCCTCTGCTGCGCCGGTTCAGAGTGTTGCCGGTAAGACCGGAACCGTATCACTTGTAAAGGGAGACGTTGGCCTTGGTAGTGTAGACAATACAGCTGATGCCAGCAAGCCGGTAAGTACCGCTCAGCAGGCGGCATTGAATATAAAATTAGACTCTATAAAGGCTATTAACGATTCTACATTCAGGCAATGGAAGAACGGCACCTATACAGATGTAGTAATTAAGGGCGGCAAAGTAAAGTTGCAGGTAGATTATACCAGGGGCTTAAGTACGATCGGAGATTCTATGCTTACCATGGATTTGAAGACTGTGGATGGCGTATCTCCATACGGCAATGGTAATATTGTTACCACCGGCAGAGGCAAGTGGTATACCGTGACTGAAGCGCCTACGGTTGTAATTGACCTGGACAGCGGCAAGCTTCAGAAGGTTTCTCTTACTGCCAACCGGCTTATATCTTTCACCCATGTTCACGAAGGCTCATACATTGAACTTTGGTTTTACCACTTAACTGCGGGTGCTAAGATTACCAATATGCCCGCAGATGAACCGTGGGACAGGCAATGGGCGACAGGATTGAATGAGCGGACGGTGTACAAGGGAACTTATGACAGCGCGGCTGGCGTGTGGAACTGGAGCGTTGATGTGCATCCTGTATCAACCTCTATGGTGATGGTGCAGCAGTCTGAACATGAGATGACTGCTTACCTGAAACTGACCCCTAATAAGTATGCGTATTTCACCGCAGGAAAGGCTTTAGGTATTACACACAAATGGTGGCATACTGACATCTATACAGATAGCCTTTCTGCCAATGGATACCGCGCAACAATAAAAAAATCAGCCGATACCCTGGCTATTGTTGGTGGCATGACATTTACCCCCGGATTAAGTGGCGCAATGTCAGTTAAGGAAATGAAGCAAATGACGCTTGATTTCATTAACCACCCGGCCATCTATAAAAATGGCGGTAAGCCGGTAATTGCTGTTTACAATTTTGACAGCTTGAAATTTGTGCAATGGGTAGATACAATGGCCGCTTATGGATATGCGTCCAATAGCTACCTGCGCATGGTATCTACATCTGCTTACCCGCAATATCAGTACTGGTTAACGCCTGCCAGATGGGTAAACAATGTTGGCGTTATAGAGGATAGTGCCAGCGCTGCCCAGGTTTACAATTTCAATCCCCTGGTTGACGGCTTGATGAATTTTAGCGGCGACAAAGCCACCAGCATAGATTCACTGGCAAAAAACAGGGTTATTCTTGAAAACTCCTGCATTACAAAGGCAAGTAACGCACGCGGAAAACTTTCTTATGCAGGGTACACAGTAATGTACCATAATGACGCTGTTCAGAACTGGGATATTGGATTACGCGGCGCTGATTCTGTTTTAATGGCATTGGTAAACATGCCGGTAAACAATCGGCCGACTTTTGTAGGCCCGTCCACTTCCAATGATATGAACGAGCTGACAAATGCAGGCGCTGCTTTCACGACTGTAACAAATGGAGTATTTTATCAACCCGATTTAAGTGCTCATTATTACGAGGCTACCGGCGCATTTCCTTCAATGGATAAAAGCGGTATTACAGAATTTTTCAGGCCGCACATGAATGCCTTAAAGAATGGAGCTACAACGCTCAGCTATCCGCAAAACAGAATTGTAGCTAAATACGGATTACACCCGCGTAATGCTACACCATCGAATGTTATACCGTCTGCCCTGGTACCATACCGTTATGCAGATAGTTTGATGATTACACAAACGAAGTGGAATGCTTCGCGCGCCGCCAATACACCGGCATGGGTGGCAGGAAATAAATGGGCACTATATGACCGCATTGAAATGGCCGTGTGGCTTACCGATTCGGCTTACCTGGTAATTAATGGCAATGTATCACCTACAAAGTACGGCCCTGGAAAAGGCTTCTATTCAATTGCAGCACCAACTACAGGACTTCCTATTATACCATCATTTGCCATACGTGTTGGCGGTACGGATATAGTAAGCGTTTCAGGCAGTCAGGCAATTACAACCTCTACATGGCCGGGACAGTATGACCAATCGGTACAGGTTCTTTATTTTTTCAATCCGCTTTACAAAAATGTATTTCAGAACTACAGCGCTCTGGATGATGTGAACGGATACATAAACAGTTTACAACTCAACTAAGATGAAAAAAATACTTTCCCTTTTACTTGTTCTTACCAGCCTGCTCGCTATTGGCCAGGGAGAAAAGCACGTATGGAATACCGGCAATACCGTTTATATGGATATGGACAGCGGAGTTGCTACCGGCGCGTTTCGTATGGCTGTAGCGCCTGTTATAAGCAGCGCGGTTTATGTGTTTGTGCCAGACCCGACAACTGGCTATACCAAAAGGGTTCTTGCTTCTTCATTAGTAGGCAGCGGCAGCGGCACCGTTAAAATATTACAGTACCTGGTAGCAGCAACTAAGGACAGCACATTTGCACATGACTCAATACGGGGAAGGCAGATTGATGTCTACAGAAGCGGAAAGCGGCTTTACCCTGGTGTGGATTATATATTCAATGATACGACTGTTACTTTCCGGCCATTCTGCCGGCAATATGAACCCATCAGGATAGAATATGGCAGCTTCAATGTAACAACCATTGTACCAGGCGGAGGCGGTGGCTACACTCCTCCAGCTGTGTTGCGTGACCTGGTTCTTGAAACACGAACCGCCGGATTGTCGGCATCTGGAACATCTCCACGTAACTATGATGGTGGCACAACCTGTGGCGGCTATCTAAACACTGGTGTATCAGACAGCATCTTGCCTGCCAGTTATAATGGCCGTATACAGTGGCAGACAATAGGCACCAATTCTAACAACTGTATTGTCGGCCTGAAAGCATCAGCTACAAACGAACCATACAGGACAGGGTCAGTAAATAATTTTGCTGTTGGAGCCATGAGGCTTGGTACTGAGCTGTATGTTCTGAATGGAATAGCTGATATTGTTGGTACAGGCATAAATGTAAGCGGAGATATTTATTTATCCATCAATAAGACAGGCACGGTCTACACGCTTGAAACCTCCACAACCGGCGTTGATGGTAGCTGGACAGTTAGATACACTTTCAGCTATACGGACAACGTGAATTTGCACGGCTGCGTAAGTATGCCATGTTACACACCTCTCTCCAATCTAAAATCATTCAATTTCCACTAAGATGAAAAGAATACTTGTTTTTGCGTTCGCTATAATTACGCTGTCTGCATCTGCCCAGGTGCAGGATTACTGGAAGCTCTATGAGTTTCCCAGCTGGGAGACAATCATGCTGCGCAACTTAAAAATAAGCAGCGTGGCTGATACAGTTCTTGTGCTGGATAGCGGCATAGTTAAGAAGGTGCATAAGTCTGCGCTTGGTTTTGGTTCAGCAACATGGGGAAGCATCGGGGGTACATTGAGTTCACAGACTGACCTGGTAAGCGCCTTGGCGGGTAAGGCTGCTACAACGCACACACATGCAGAGAGCGACATAACCGGCTTGGTGTCTGATTTGGCAGGTAAGGCAGCATCTACCCATAGCCATGCGCAATCCGATGTTACAGGTTTAGTTACTGCATTGTCAGGTAAGGCTGCAACATCGCATAGTCATGCACTGAGCGACTGGACGCAAAGTGGAGCAACTACTAACCAGGTGGCACAATGGAACGGAAGTGCCTGGGCACCTGCAACCCTTTCAGGCGGTTCAAACTGGACAATAAGCGGTGCGGATATTTATCGGAATAGTAAAGTTTCGATAAATAATGCCGCCATTGGTGATAGTGCATTTCACGTTACAGGTGGAGAGCATATAACTGGTAGTTTATTGGTTGACGGATGGATAAGGAATCCGAAATTTTGGATTGGTACACCGCAGCTTGGTACTATGTTCTATTGGAATGCAGATGGAAGCCTTTCACAGATAACCGGCACCAGCGGCCAGTATGTTCAATGGAGTGGTGGCGCGCCAATCTTTGCTACTGCGGATGCTTCTCCTGCAAGTAGCAGCATAAACGCGGTTCAATCTGGCGGCGTATTTACCGCCCTGGCTGGAAAGGCTGACAAGGTTATTACAACACAGGGAGATTTAGTTATTGGTAACGTCAGTGGTATAGGTGCAAGACTTCCTATTGGTAGCAATACTCAGGTATTAACCTCCAACGGTACTACCGCAAGCTGGCAGACACCATCGAGCGGCTTTGCCAACCCAATGACAACAGCTGGAGATGTTATATATGGCGGTTCCGGAGGAGCTGGTTTAAGGCTTCCGGCTGGCACATCTACACAGGTATTACACAGCGGTACAACGCCATCATGGGGCGCTGTTGGATTAACAACAGATGTATCTGGCATATTGCCAGTGGCCAATGGAGGCACCGGTACTGCATCACCTGGCATTGTACAGGGTACAGGTATCACGGTAACAGGTACATGGCCAAACCAAACGGTCAATACTTCTGCAATGGTTAGTCCTATGACTACGATTGGAGATTTAATACAGGGAACTACAGCAGGAGCGCCTGCCAGGCTGGCCAGCGTTGCTACAGGTAACGCTTTAATATCGGGCGGTGTTGGTACAGCATCCAGTTGGGGAAAGATTGGCCTTACAACCCATGTAAGCGGTACGCTGCCTGTGGCTAATGGAGGCACCGGTGCGACTGCTTCTACAGGTTCGGGTAACGTTGTACTTGCAACATCGCCATCACTGGCCGGTACGCCACTGGCAACAACCGCAACGGCAGGTACCAATACTACACAAATTGCGACTACGGAATTTGTAACAAACGCAACACCATTCAGGTACTCAGCTACAGCAGATGTAACTGTGGCAAATACTACAACTCTTACAACCCTGTTAAGTGCTACACAACGGGGTTCAAATATATTGGCTGCTAATAGCCTCATAGTTGGTAGCAGGGTGATAATGGAAGGTGAAGGTATTATAAGCACAGCGGCCAGCGGCACGGCGTTCGTGATGAACCTGAAAAATAGCAGCAGTTCTATTAACTGTTCGGGCATTCTTTCATTGAGCTTGACTAATTCGCCAGTAGAATTCAGGTATGTACTGACTGTGAGAAGTACTACAACAGTGGAGGTCAATGGCTGGCTTTCCGTGGGTGGTTCAAAGATATATGCCACTGGCACGGTGTCAGGAACATTTGCGACAGCAAGCGCCCAAACAATATCCGCAGATTGGCAATGGACTACAGCCAGCGCTTCTAATAGCATAACAATCCAGGGCGCAACCGTAACGGTATATTAATATGAAAAAGTTTCTTATCATCTTTTTGGGTTTTATGCCTTGGTTGGCCAGCGCCACCAGGTATACGCATCCTACGCACAGCGGAGCTATTGATATTACCCAGACCAACGGCGGTAATACCCTGGCCAGTGGTGATACATTGGCTGTTACTGGCACATTTAGTAGCACGGCTATTCACGGCATCACCGGCACAAGGATTTTTATTGATGCTTCCGGCGCAACGGTTACCAGCCCTTATCCAGCTTACCAGCAGGACGAGTGGTATGATTTGGATGGGGTGACTATTGCCGGTTTTTATTTTCACAACTGGTATGGCTTTACAAAAATGAACCGGTATGTACATGATTGCAAGCTGCTCAATATTCGTGTTGTGAATGATGCCGGAAGTCACCCGGAAGGCTATATAAATCAGCCGTGGATGCAGTGGGATAAAGCGGCCACTACAGATATGGTATTTGCTGGCGCTAAGAGCAAAACTTTTTATAATGATACAATACAGGGTTGCTACTTTGACGGCTTTGCAAATACGATCGTAATTCGTATCGGTAGCAACTGGAACGGTACTGACAATGAAATAAACCGCAGCATTGCGCTTGACTTCAGGTTTATTGGTGACACATTCAAAAATGTTATAAGAACAACAGGCGGCAGTGTTGGGGCCATCAGTGGCACCGGCTTTAAGTGTTATATGGATAAAATGGTTTTCCAGAATATTGACGGCGTAGGAAGCGCCAATGCCAGCCACAACGAAACAGTATTATGGTATGGAACAATCAGAATGCTTCGGTCTAGGCAATCGGGCTGCTACGCTGCCATGCTGCGCAATGTGGCGCTGGCCTGGACTGGTCTGCCAGGCTACAGGAACGGGGAGTTCAGCGCCTGGGCTGGCAATATAGTTGACCATCAGCTGAGCTACAGCGGCGCTGAGTTCACTACAAGCAATGCAGGCAACCGTAATACTGGCAATGGCTTCTACCCCTGCCAGGTCTATTCTGTTTACAACAGCACATTCAACACAGTGGCCAGAAGCTACAATAGCCCATATTATTACTACGGCTTTGCTGGTTGCGATGTGGTGAATGTTGATACCGTTACCGCCAACTATAATGCCGGTAGTAAGATAGAGCGGGATTATCTGGACTTCCGCGCTACATGGGACAGTGTAAACAGGAAGATGATTGTAGCTGTGATTGGCGGAGCGCCAACGGTTCTGACAACAACTGGCAACCGGATTTTTGAAACGCAAAGCAGCGCCGTCTTTTTGGATACAGCTGCATTTGTGCCAGGTTTCTCACTTAAGCTGGCAACGCCAGGTATTTACTACAGCTGGTTTGATACCGATATCTATGGCAACGTAATACCTGCTACTGGGCCATTGTTCGCCGGTGCCGTGCAGCCAAAAATATACTGGACAAGGAAGAGATACAGCCTTTTTTAATAGATAAAAACAAAAGAATGGAACACGGATTCACTAAAATGCTGCTTGCAATTAGTTGGTTTTTTAGCTTACTGAGTATCAACTACTCAATTATTCCAATTGCGCTCAGCTCCATTGCATCGCTGCTCGCTATTTACAAAACCTACAGAGACATCAAAAAAAAGTAATATGAAAAAATACCCAGATTTCTACAGTGTTGTTGTTGGCCATGGGCCGCTTGGTTTGTTCCTGGGCTTTGTATTTGTTGCTCTTATTTGTGCAGCCATTAGCGTGCTGATACAGGCAAGTAACAGAGATATTGCCAGCAGCAATACACCTGTGCGCTTTAGCTGGCGCTTTCTCTTACTAAACAACATGCTGCGTATAGCTGCAAACTTCATGGTATTGCCAATTGCAATAAGGCTATTCTATGAGTACGTGCCGATGCCTGGCATGCTTGTGCTGGCATGTGGTATTGGCTTTGGAGTAGACCGGCTGGCAATGCTGGCCCAGAAATTTGGGCTGCTTACGACTAACAAGCTCTCTGAAAAGATGGCAGAGAAAATTAATTCCACCGATTTAGAAGTAAAATCAAAACCATGAAAGAAATATTAATTATTGCAGCTGCCTGCGTATTGCTCAGCAGTTGTATGACAGCAGACAAAGCC
>MU868333.1:255739-271708 GCA_036418205.1 Ostertagia ostertagi | reverse complement strand
CAGAAAAAGAAAGATATTCTGGAAAAAGGTGATATAGATGAAGCGCTGAATGCCGCCAACGCCATAGGTGATGACAGGTTACAAAAACGTTCTTCGGGTACAGTAGTGCCTGATGCGTTTACCCATGGCAGTTCTGCCCAAAGAATGTCCTGGTTCAAAAAAGGATTCGAAACGGGAGATATGAACCAGGGAAACACTTTTGAAAGTGCAGATTTGCAATAGTACATTAGGGAAATGCGGCGCCGGCAAGTAACAGGATAATTTATTGTTCTTTTATAATCCGCATGCGCGAAATATTGTTGCCGTCCGCATTCTCAATTACAGCATAATATACGCCACGGGGCAGTTTGCCCAGGTTATCTATTATAATTTCATTGTTATTGCCTGTTGGATATTGTTGCTTTAGCATTAATTGGCCAAAAGCCGTGAGCAGTTGCACACTAACTGATTGTTGTGTGAAGGCAGTTGATTGTATGACCAGTTTATCCTGGAATGGATTTGGAAACAGTTTGATACCTGCGGTCTGCTGTGAAGGCACAAAATACAATGTAGAAGAAAAACTAAATGTACCATCCCTATCGGTTAAACGGATACGGTAATAGCGGGCTGCATTTACCCTGTCGGTAAACTGGTATCGCTGCTCAATACCAACACTGTCCCGCGCAGCTATAATGCTCAGGGCCTGCCAGTCATTGTTGCCATTACTGCTGCTTTCAACTGTATACGACAAGGTATTTACAGCCTGGTTCACCGTCCAGTTAAGTCTTGCTACACCATTTACTTCGGTAACTGAAAAATGCTGCCAATGAACCGGCAATACAACCCCCGCGCGGCTAAACTGCAGCATCCACTCATAAATGCTGAGGCCCAGGCTATCACGCAGATTGCCATGTAAACCTTGCGATGTTTGACCGGGATTGATGTCTTCATAGGTGCGCGACCATACGTTGTGATCGCCATCCTGCCAGATCACCAGTTTCGGTGGTGGATTAATACGGGGCGTATACGCGTTTATAAGTGCAGCATTGTTAATTGTTTTTGTATAACTCACCGTCATATCGCCCCTGTTATGGGTAGCCAATACCGGCAGGTTGGAAGCTGCGATGGTATTGGCACCTGCAGCAGACAGGTCGCCTGCGCCGCATGCCACTACTATGCCGGCTAATTTGCTGGCGGCGGAAAAACTGCTGCCTGCATAAGACAAGGCAATACTTCCGCCCATGCTCATACCACACAGATAAATTTTGGAGGGATCTACACGGTAGGCAGATTTTGCATATTCTATAACCGCATCCACCGCAGGGGCAATGTCGGGATTGTCTACAACCGTCCAGTTAAGACCCTTTTTTACCTGAGGTGAAATAACAATGTATTTACGCCACTTGCCGCCAACATTGAAGCTATCCGGGAAAACGCCTGCTTTAATTAACTTGGGAACACCCCATGTAGTTACTTTATCCAGCACGCTCTGGCTGTTTCCTGTACCACTTTCTCCTGCTGCATGAAAAAACACCAGCAGCGGATAGCGGGTATTTATATCCGCTGCGTAGTTACGGGGAAGGTATTCATAAAAGCCATTGATATTTTCGTTCAGCACAGGGGCAAATTTGCCGGTGTGCGTCGGCGCCTGCGCTGTTCCGGTTTTAACAGCTACCAGCATACAAATAGCAAAATAAGTCAGCCAACCGATGAATTGTTTTGTACACATATACCCTGGTAATACACAAAACATATTCCGCTTTGGTGAATGCTACTGTAAAATGGCTTGCAGGTAGTGGACCTTATTCATTTGTAATGGCCTGCAATACCTGTTGCTGCTCACTTTTTATTAACAACATACCAGTGGAGCATTTGAATTGTTTGCTGTTTTCACTTGCGGGCTGAGATAACCTGCGAATACCCTCCACAAGGAATATAATGGCGTCACAGTGACAGCAGTGCGTAGCTGAAACAAGCTGCTCCTGCCGCTTCATGTAGAAATTTTGCTACAGTTTGGGCGCATCGTAAACCGTCACTTAGTCAATAAGCCGGCTTGCCTGGCCTTCGACGTAATAGGATGCTTGCTTTTTCACCTGGTTGCAGCAGCCCGCAACATTCACGGGCAGGCACAGGTATGACCTTCTATTGGTGGCGACATTTATTGACTTTTAATTAACTACTGACCATTTTAAACGGTATCCCAATAATGCAAAAAATTGTACCTTCATCCCAACATGTTTAGCAATTACTAAAAAGAATACAATATGAAAATTACGCTAGTGGCACTCTGCCTTTTATTTTCCGTTTCCATTTTTGCGCAACCTACCGTTACAGAACAATTTCAAAAAATAAACACGCTTGCCGAGGCCAACCAGTTTATCACCGCCAATGCAGCGCTTAAGCCTACGCTGCTGAAACTTGCTTCAGGAAAAGACAGCAGTCTAATAGAAAAGCGTTTATTACGGCAAAAAAAGGGCGATATATTTTCTGTAGGCTTTGTAACCTATAAGGTGCTGGAATTTAGCCAGGACCTTGCCTACCGCGCCAATTATATTTTCCTGGATGGCAGCTCACTTTCGCCTGCTGAAATTGACAGCCTGAAAAAACTGATAACACAGAAAGCTGCCGCTGGCGCCTCCTTTGAAAAATTGTCTGATGAGTATACTATGGATGGCAACACCACCCATGGAGACACCGGCTGGTTCTTTGGCGAAGAACAGATGCCCAAAGAGTTCCAGGAAGCCGTAAAAAACCACAAGACCGGTGACGTTTTTTTTGTAGATGTAGCAGAAAAACAATGGCATTACATTGTTAAAAAGACTTATGATGATCAGGATAAAAAAGAAATGACTGTGTTGCGCGCCAATGGCCGTTAAACAGCAAAACATTTATTGTTTACCACTTACTATTGAGAAAGCCGGCATCCCCAGGGGATGCCGGCTTTCTTATGTACGGTTCAAAGCCCCATTATGTTAAGCTGCGGGCCCGCCGGATTGTTCTACCTGTATTTCCTTATATTTATACCCATCTGCTATGGTAAATCTGCCTGCTATCCGCCAACATGTAATTGCAATGCTTTCAGCGGGCCTTTCCGGGGCCCTTACCTACCATGGTATTCATCATACGCTGGACGTCACCGCACAATGCCTGTCTATTGCCGAGCAGGAAGGGATCAGCGGGGAAGCTATTCTGCAGGAACTGGAAATAGCAGCCCTTTACCATGACACCGGCTTTCTGTTTACCTATGAAAAACATGAAGAAAGAGGCTGTATTATTGCCAGGGAGCAGTTACCCGGGTTTGGCCTTGATGCCGCGGGTATTGAAGCAGTTTGTGCACTTATAATGGCAACACGTGTGCCACAGGAACCTGCTAATCACCTGCAGCAAATTATATGCGATGCAGACCTGGACTACCTGGGGCGGGAAGATTTTCCTGAAACCGGTAACCGTTTGAAACAGGAGCTGATGACGTACAACCTGGTGGCAGATGAGCAGGATTGGCAGGAAAAGCAACTGCAATTTTTGCAGCAACATCATTTTTTTACCGCCACTTCGCGCCGAAACCGGGAACCGGTTAAAAAAGCGTTTATACAGCAACTTTTAAAGAATAAAAAATAGCAAAATCAAATACCGTCAGCTGAAACTGTAAGATGAAACAAAAAAAATTCTGGTTACGTGCTTTAAATGTGCGGTCTTATGAAGGCAAACTGGTAAAAAAACTATTCCTGCTGCAGTTTTTCCAGGGTGCAGGCATCGCTTTTTTCTTTACCGCCGCATTTGCCCTGTTTCTGAGCCGTATTGCCATCACGGCCATGCCGATGGTGTTTATTTACTCATCGTTAATGCTGTGGGCAGCAGGATTTCTGTATGCCCGCATTGAACATAAACTCCACATCAGCAATCTGGCCATTTTTGTTACCGTTTTCATGGCTGCCAGCATCCTGTTTTTCAGAATAGCGTACATCTATACCCAGGCACAATGGTTTCTCTACTGTATGCTGGCATGGTTTAACGTGCTGTACCTGCTCAATAACCTTGAATTCTGGGGGCTTGCATCGGTGCTGTTTGATGTAAGGCAGAGTAAACGGCTATTTGGTGTGATCAGTGCAGGTGATATTCCTGCAAAATTTATCGGATATACCCTGGCCCTGCTCTCAGTACAGTACATCGGCACTATTAACCTTCTGCTGATAGGTGTGGCCTGCCTGCTGGCCTCTGTTCCCTTCCTGGTCAGCATCAAGAAAAATGAAATGCTGGCCGAAACACAACATACACAAGGGCATCATCCGCCGGCTCCACCGCCAGGGCATGCTGCCGGGGAAGTGAGCAAAATTGTAAGAGATTTCTCAGTCAATACACTCATCAGGCGGCTGGCAGCGTTAAGCATTATCATCACCGGCAGCCTCATACTCATCAATTTTGCTTTTTACGCCGGCGTAAAAGAAGCCTATCATGATGATGTGTCACTTGCCAAATTCATTGCTTTTTTCCTGGCGATTGTAAGAATTATTGCATTAATCATAAAAACCATTTTTACCAGCCGGCTTATCAACCGCCTGGGTATAATTAAATCATTGCTGATAACACCGGTAGCGTTGCTGCTGCTGATTATTTCCATTATTCTTACCCAGGATATAGCAGGCTATCAAAAACTGATACTGTACCTGTTTGGCGCCACCTATATTGTGGTAGACATTCTGCGCTCCGCCATTGCCTCACCGGTGTTCCTCACCATTATGCAGCCCCTGTCGAGCCATGAGCGGCTGCGGGCACATACCATTGTAAAAGGTATTATGGATCCCTTTGCTTCGCTGGTGGCAGGTGCCCTGCTGCTGCTGATTATCCGGTTGCAGCACCGGGTTGATTTACTCACCATTTCATACATACTGCTGGTCATCTGCATCCTCTGGATAATTGGCATATTCAGGGTCAATAATCAATACCTGGTCACCATTTTAAAGACATTGAGCAGCCGGTATTTTAACCTGGAAAACTTCTCTGTCAGTGATTCCGGCACCCTTGCATGGCTGCAGGAAAAACTACATGCCGGCAACGAAACAGAGGTGATCAATATTATTAACATGCTGTACCAGGCCAACCAGCAGCTTTCGGAAGAAATTGTACGCGCTGCACTGGAGCATCCTTCCGACAATGTAAAAAAAGCCATACTGCAGCTGATGCAACAGAAAAATTTTCCTGCTGCACCGGCACTGCTGTTGCCGTTTTTACAACAGCACAGTAACCCTGCGGTAATAGCTCCCACCATCAAAATACTGGCAGGGAACGGTGCCGGGTTCAATATTATTCAGTCTTACCTTACAAGCGATGAACCGGTGACCAGGCAGGCAGCATTGGGTGCATTGTATTTTTTTGGCACCAGTGAATACCGGGAAAATGCCGCCGCCGCACTTAAGCAAATGATGGTATCTGAGCATACAGAGGACCGCCGGATGGTAGCGGAGATAATAAGCAGTCCCGATAAATGTACAGAAACCGGTATAATACTGCGTTTGATGAATGATAAAGAGGCTGCCGTACGCAAACCGGCCTTTACCGCTGCAGGCAAATCGCAGGACCCTGCACTGCTGCGCGAGTTGCTGGACAAACTGGCTACCGATGAAACCGCCAGCCTCCAGGCCCTGCATATTGCGGGAAGTGCTTCTTTGCCCCTGTTACAGCAGGAGATTGCGCATGCAGGCATTAACCGGTTGCAATGCGAAAAACTTATCCGTCTAACAGGAACCATCGGAGGCCCGCAGGCACAAAAATTTTTATTGCAGCTCCTGCTGTCAAAACCAGGTTATTATGCCATCACCATAAAAGCATTGTACCGCAGCAACTATGCCGCCAGGCAGCAACAGCAGGCAGCCCTGATTGCCGCAGCAAAAAAAATACTGTTGCGCAGCGCCGGCATTATCTATATGCAAAGCACGCTGGAAAAAGATCCGCAGAAATACCAATTGCTCATCAACTCTTTCCGGCTTGAATTAAACAGCCTGCGCGAAAGCCTGCTCTACCTGTTTGCAATGCTCTACAACCGGGAAAATATTAATAAGGTGAGAAAAGCATACGCCAGCGGTAAGAAAGACAGCATCATGAATGCCATGGAGATAATAGATATTACAGTGCGTAAAGATCTTTCGCTGCATTTCAACACTATTTTTGAACCGGGTAATATTGAAGAAAGACTGCATGGACTCAGGGAAATATACCCGGTGGAGTTTTTCGATAATACTTCACGCATCCTTACCCGCATCCTGGCAGACGAAACCCGGTTTTATAATAACTGGACCATGGCCTGTTCATTGTATACTTCCAAAAAACAACAGCACCAGCTGGACAGCGTGCTGATAGAAAAATACATTGAAGACGAAAGTATACTGCTGCGGGAAACGGCCAGTTTTGCATTGTAAACGGGAAAAGCTTTTCACTTTCAATCAAATATTTTTAACTTTACGGTATGCCATCAAATTCCGGTCAACAACTCTTGCTGCTTGAAAAAGTATTGCTGCTGAAGTCGCTCAGCATTTTCAGGGAAACGCCCGAAACCATTCTTGCCGAGCTGGCCCCCCTGATGCAGGAGGTAGAAGTAGAACAAGGCACCGTAATTTTCAGGGAAGAAGAACTGGGCGACTGTATGTACATCATCCTTTCAGGACAGATTCAAATACACAAGGGTAAAACCACGCTTGCCATATTGCAGGAAAAAGAAGTTTTTGGCGAACTTTCATTGCTGGATGCAGAAAGCCGGAGTGCCACTGCTACTGCAAAAACAGATTGCGTGCTTTTTAAGATTGACCAGGAGCCGTTTTACGAACTGATTGATACCAGGCCCGAAGTGGCGAGGGGCTTTATCAAAATTCTATGCAACCGTCTACGGCAGCTGAACGATAAAACAGCAAAGGCAGCCCAATAAGCAGCCTCCAGCCACTGCCAGGCTGTTTACTGCTCAATCCACTATCAGCGATTCTATGATATGCAGGTGGTACTGCTTCTTTGCAGCACGCAATTGCCGCCCCGTGGCTGTAAAATAAGCGTGCTGCCGGAAGAATTCTACCTGTATTTTATTCCAGTCGTTCTCTGTTTTTATTACCGACCTTGCTTCCAGCTCTTTAAAAAGAAAATGGCTGATGGAAAAAAAATCATCTCTTCCCAGGTAGTCAAGATCTGCATCACAGATAATTTCCTCCAGCCTGTTATGGGGTGTCTGTGGAATCCTGGTGGCCATTATCAGTCCACAAACCTGCTCTACCTGCAGCGCATCAAAGCCCAACAACGGCAATTCCTTTTTTACAAGATCACAACCAGCCTCTTCATGATTATGGTAAGTAAAAAGAAAACCGGTATCGTGGTAAAGACAGGCCATCTTTAAAAGAAAAACAGCTTCAGGTGCATGAATGTTTTCACTATGGGCAATTCGCACTGCCTGCTGTTCAACATCTGCCGTATGTGCTGCACTATGGTAAAATAAATCTGCCGGCAGATCATTTTCCAGCCGCATCAGCAGCCTGGAACGGATAGTTTCATATTCATTAATAGCAGGCATAGCAATCAAAATAATAAAATAGCTTCTTATTACACAGCCTCCCCCGGTTTTTTCACCGCTGAAGCCTCCAACATGAAATTATTTTTGTAATAGCAAGCACAGGAAAAAATAAAACTTTGAACATCAGTCGATTACAAATCGTTGTGATTTGTGGTATAAAGTTCTGATAATCTGGGTAATATTTAATAATTTCAGCATATAATCGTAAAAATCCATTCTTATAATCATTTCCACGTACCCCACTTAGCTATCACAAGTTTTTCCTGAAATCTATATGTTCTTATTACTACTTCAACTGGCAGCATTCAGTGGATGAAATAATAAGTATAACATGTTTGAATAATTTAACCCATCACCCCAACCCAAACTGCCGCTTTATGAAAAAGTGTTTCCTGCGTGTGCAACAGAAAGGATATTTCCTTTTTGCAGCAACCCTTCTCCTGCTTACCCAATCCCTGCAGGCACAACAAACAAGTATATCTGATTTTGTTCTTTATGGTGGAAGACCAGCGCCCGGTCAAACTGCTCCTGCTGTTCCTGGTTATGCTGTACAGCTGGCTTCTTCGTCCAGCATACAGGGTGGTATTACCGGAAGTTATTCCCTGGTGGTCTCCACCGGCAACGCGGCTTTCAACGGCAGCATCTACAGCAGCGGAAAAATTCAATTGGCCAACAGCAATACAGTGAGTGGCAGGCTGGCTGCAGCCAATATTGCTGCATTGCCGGGTACCATTCTTTCTGTTGGTTCCAGCGCCGGCATCGGCGGCAATATAGATGTCAACGGAAACATAGCCATTGGCGGCGGAACAGTATCAGGCAGGGTAACACATCCCGCCGGCACTGTCTACACCGGCCCTGCACCTGCCGGTGGAAATATTACTGGCAATCCTGCATTGCCTGCTGCGCCCCGGATGCCTGATATCAATATTTTTTCTGCCCCCGGTTCCAACAATATCACCACTACACAGAACATTACCCCCGGTTCTTACGGTGACGTATTACTGAGCGGTAACAAAACACTCACTTTATCCGGCACTGGTATTTATATTTTTAAATCCATTAAAAATTCCGGTACTACCAACAATTTTGTTTTCGATTTCAAGGGCGATGCAACGGGTGCCGTAAAAATTTATATTCATGGTGATGTAGATCTGAACAAGGTACAGGCAACAGTTATCAATGGTGGAACAGCTGCCAGGATATATGTAGAAACACATGGTACCGGAAGCAGTTCTGCCAATGGAAGCACTGCATTTAATATGGCCAATGGTTCTGCCGGACAAAACTCAAAATGGCTGGGAAGTGTATGGGCGCCTTATGCCGCTATTAGTATTGGATCAGGCACCGGCTCCAGCAATCTTACCGGCGCCCTTTGGAGTGGCACCCAGGTAAATATCCAGAGCGGGGTATTGATTAATTTTGCACCATTTATTTTCTGCCAATCACCTGATGCAAACGCAGGACCCGACAAACCCCTGGATTTTGTAAATCTTACTACACTCACCGGTTCGTCTGCCACTGCCGGGGTAAGTTATAGCTGGAAAGCCGCCAACGGCGGGGTAATAACCTCCGCTTCCAATATTTCCCAGATAACCGTATCTGCCGCAGGCAGCTATATACTCACCGTATCTTCCGCGGCCGGCTGCCCGGCAACTGATACTGCAGTTGTTACCAGTAAGATCAACAACCTCATTGGTTCCGAACTGCAGTCTGTTTATCAAAACTATACTCCTTCTGCACCTGCCTCCCCCTTCTTTGTTATAGCCAATGACAGTATTACTATAGATATCATTACAAAAGAAGGCAAATATGCAGATGCACTGGCACTTTTAACAACATCCGCTTACGGACTTACCGGTATACTCAGCAATGGCAACAGCAATTTTATTATCACCGGTAAGTTTCCTATCGCCAAACTGCCATTGTTAAATACACGCGCCGACCTGATTGTTTACTGCCGTCCTTATTATGCGGCCGTTCACAACAGTGGTATTGTGAACGCAGCCGGTGACACGGCAGTCCGCTCTTACCTGGTAAGAAATGGATACGGATTGCGCGGCGGAGGTATAAAACTCGGTGTGCTGTCAGACAGTTATAACACCATCACTTCTTCCGGTACAAACCCTGTTTCCAATACCGCACCGCTTGATATCAGCAACGGAGATCTGCCGGGCGCCGGAAATCCGGATGGCGACATAACGCCGGTACATGTTATAAAAGACTATCCCTTTAAAAGTTCAGACGAGGGCAGGGCCATGCTGCAGATAGTGCATGATATAGCACCCGGTGCAGAACTCTATTTCCGCACCGGATTTATCAGCCCCGGCGATTTCGCCCAGGGCATCCTGGACCTGCAGCAGCAGGGTTGTAATGTAATGGTAGATGATATTACATTTATTACAGAGCCTTTCCTGAAAGACGGGGTGGTAGCATCAGCGGTAGACCAGGTAACAGCTGCCGGCACCAGCTATTTCTCTGCTGCCGGAAATTTTGCCGGCAAATCTTATGAGAATGCTTTCAATTCAGTGCCAGCCCCCGGCGGACTGCCCGGCACGGCCCATAGTTTTGGCGGAACGGATGTTTTTCAGAGCGTCACCCTCAGCCCCGGCAACTATACCATTGTACTGCAGTGGCTGGATGATATCTATTCACTGGGGCAGACGTCTTCGGGCGGTACAAAAAATGACCTGGATATCTATCTTACGCCCAATACCGACGGTACCGCGCTTTTTGGTTTTAACAGGAACAATACCAATGGCGACCCTATTGAAGTGCTGCCGTTTACCATTAACAGTACCGTTACCACCAATATACTCATCACCAATAATACCGGTGGCAGTGGTCCGGCCCGTTTTAAATACATTGTATTCAGGGGCGATATTCTTTTTAATGAATATGCCACCGGCACGTCCACCATTACCGGGCAGGCAAACGCCAATGGCGCTATTACGGTAGGGGCTGTACGTTATGACAAAGCCCCCCCCTACCCCGGCCCGCTGAGTATTGAATCGTTCTCTTCCATAGGGGGAACCGTAGTGAATAACCTGAAAAGAAACAAACCAGACCTGGTAGCACCCGATGGTGTAAATACAACTGTAAACCTGGGAGGCGATTATGACCATGATACTTATTCAAACTTTTTCGGTACTTCGGCTGCAGCACCGCATGCAGCAGCAGTAGCGGCGCTGATTATGGAAGGCAGGAAAAAATTCTCTAACCAGGCCACTACCAACCCCGCCGAAATGAAAGCCCTGCTGCAAAGCTCCGCTACTGATATGAATTCGCCCGGCTTTGATTTCAGTTCGGGATTCGGGTTCCTTAATGCAGACGCCGCCATGCGCAGTTTTGCAACACCCGACCCCACCCTTATAAAACTGGTAGTACCTGCCAATACAACCCCGGGTACATCATCTTTTACACTTACTGTTACGGGACTTAACCTGAGTCCTACTTCAGTCATCAAATTCAGGGATTCAACACTGGGCACAACCATCGTAAATTCCACCACCGGTACTGCCGTGGTACCGGCATTCACGGGCGATCCTATTATCAGCGTTTATACGCCACCGGTAAGCAGCAGCGGTCTTGATGGCGGCACCAGCGACACCCTGCGTTTCTTCAATCTTCCCAAAAAGATTATTACCGTTATAGCTGACAACAAAACAAAAAAATATGCAGAGCAACTGCCACCGCTTACCGCCACTGTGCTGGTAAACGGAGACAGCCTGCAAAACACTTCTTTAACTATGGCAGCACTGGGGCTCGACAAATTGCAGCTCAGCACCCAGGCGGCAGCCGGCAGCAATACGGGCACTTATATCATTACACCCTCAAGGAATTTTGTGAGCACTGACGCGGCGGATAAGGGCCTGCTTGAGTTGTATAGCTATACCTTTCAACCGGGCAACCTAACCATTGAAAAACTGCCCGTTACAATCACTGCACAGGAAAGTACCGTTGTATACGGCCAAAAAATACCGGACACCAAATTTACCTACCAGTTTAACGGCAGGAATATACCCGATTCAGCAGCTTTCCTGAACAGCCTGCGCATCAGCCACCAGGCACAACTGGCAAAAGACGATAAAGGTAAAGACGTATTGGGCCTGGTAAACGGCAGAGCGGTTACTATTGTCAATGGAAGAGCCATTCCTATTGTTAACGGACAGGCAGTCACTATTGTCAACGGCCGGGCAGTTACCATTGTCAATGGCCGGGCTATTCCTATCGTTAATGGCCAGGGTATTACTATTGTGAATGGCCGGGCTGTCACCATTGTAAATAATCTCACCGGCAGCCAGGTAGACAACCTCAGTTTCCTGGTTACCGCACCATCGCTTCAAAATGCAAGAAAAATATATAACAAGACATGGGTGAACGGCATTTATCAAACTGATTCAACCAGCGTAGTGGATATTACACAGGAATCTATACTGGAGTTTACCAACAACAGCGCACAAACATACATGCTTAGCGCCCTGTCTGACGCAAGTGCAAAAGGCCTGGTAGACCTGCAATCCATCACCAATGGCAGGGCCATCACCATCGTAAACGGGGAAACTACCACCGAGATCATCAATGGGCAGGCCGTCACCATCGTAAATGGCAGGGCAGTCACGATTGTAAACGGGCAGGGAATTCCAATTGTAAACGGACAGGCCGTGACCATCGTAAACGGGCAGGCCGTGACCATTGTAAACGGGCAGGCCATTCCGATTGTAAACAGTCAGGAAAAAACAGCGGTAGTAGTAGACTCCAGCGAAATTGGCCAGGGTCAAAGCCAGCTGAAATCGCTGAACATGATCACGGGGCTGGATGTGGGCAGCCAGTATATCATACCGGGTTCATTGGTCAATGAGAACTTGCTGGTGAACTATATTGCCGGGGTGGTTACTGTAACCCCCGCACCGGTAACCATAACACTCACTGCCGGACAGTCTAAAGTCTATGGAACAGACGAACCCGTGTTCTCTTTCACCAATAATGCAGGCCTGGCTCCGGAAGATTTTACCGGCCATCCCGGCCGTGTCACTGGCAACGATGCAGGCAGCTATTCATACACGTTAGGAGATTTGTCGGCGGGCGCCAATTATACATTGTTGTTGTCAGGAGTAGCGCCTGTAGCCACATTTGTAATCACCCCCAAAGCAGTTACCATTACGCCCAACGCAGGCCAGGCCAAAATATACGGGGATGCAGACCCGGTATTTAGTTTCACCAACAGTGAATCGCTCAACAGCTTTACCGGAAAACTGGGCAGGGTAAGCGGTGAAAATGCAGGTAATTATGCCTACACCATCGGCAACCTTTCTGCAGGTATCAACTACGCGCTCAGCCTCACTGGAGGCAATACATTTGCTGTTACCAAAGCAGTGTTACAGGTAAAAGCAAACGATGCCTTTATCTTCCAGGGTGACCGCCTGCCTGCTTTTACAGCTACTGTTACCGGCTTAAAAAACAATGACAACCCAACAGTCAATTTTGCGCTTTCGCCGGCTTATTCCGGTGCGGCGGGCACTTACAGCATCATTCCATCGCTGCCGGTATTCAGTAATGGCGCCAACTACACCATCACTTATACCAATGGCATTTTATATGTAAATCCTGATGGTCCAGGTGCCAAAAAACTGCGGCCCAGCCTTGATTGCGTGCAGGAAATTACCAACCCGCAGCCGGGTCAGTTCAGGTACATCGCTCATTTTGTATGCCAGAACGACAATGCAACTGCGGTGTATGTACCCATTGGCCAGGACAATAATCTATCCTCCGCGGGCGGAACTTTTAATGCCAGTGCACAACCGGTTGTTTTCCTGCCGGGCAGTACAAGATTTGACGTACCTTTTGATGGCCTGAAAATTACCTGGGTAGTAAGGACCTACGATTCGAACCATAAAACTTCGGTTGGTTCCGATGCAAGTGCTACCTCAGGCAAGTGCAGCAACAATACCCGGGTAATAAATACTGCAGTACCTGCACCAGCAATAACTGCAGCTGACATCACGGCCAAGGCCAATATTTATCCTAACCCTGCTTCACAGGAAATCATTATTAACACCCAAACGGATGTTCTTGCAGAAAAAGCAATTACGGTATACAATATAAGTGGCATGGCATGCCAGGTAAAAGTAGTACGGAGACTATCCGCCAGCAGTGTGGCACTTGATATAGCTGCATTACCAACCGGATTTTATCTCGTAAAATGTAAAATTGCTGGAGGATACCGCACGTTCCGCTTTATAAAAGTGTAAAACAGCTGTGTTTAAGATGTGTACGGTCAACAACAGCAAGGTTCAATTAGCATATATATGATTACCCTGAAAAAACTCATAGGTTGTTGTATTCTTTTTACTGTTTCAATAGTTGTCTTTGCCCAAAGCGAGACGGGCGGGGCTGCGTTGGGCGATACCACAACAGTCAATACCCTTATCCAGCAAAGCAAGGCTTACTTCACGGACTCGCCTGCCAAAGCCATTGAACTGGCAACCAGGGCAAGACAACTGGCGGAGAGCCTGCATTTTCAAAAAGGAGAGGCATATGCGCTCAAGAATATTGGTATAGCCTACTATTTTCAGGGCAAGTATGTAGAAGCGCTGGAATATTACCAGCAGTCGCTGAATTTCTTTACAGAAATTAAGGATTATGTTGGCATGGCCAATATGTACAGCAACATAGGAGTAGTTTACTATGACCAGAGCGATGATGTAAAGGCGCTGGAAAACTACCTTCAGTCGCTGAAATTTGCGGAACTCTCCGGCGATAAACTGCGGATACTTTCTGCACTCAACAATGTTGGCGGTGTGTATACCAACAAAGCCGCTACCTACAGCAAAGCACTTCAATATTACCTGCAGGCGCTCCCCATTTGTGAAGAGCTGGGCAAAAAAGATGAGTTAGGTGCCATTTCCGTAAACATAGGGTTTATTTATTCTGAAAAACAGGATCCTGCAAAAGCGATGATCTATTTCCAGAAAGCATTGAAAACCTATGGTAACTCTGAGGGCAGCCTGAATGCGTACAATGCCATTGGCAAAATGTATACCGACGAAGGCAATTATCCTATGGCGCTTGAAAACCTTAATAAGGCACTCCGCCTGGCAGAGAAACTGAATGTAAAACTGTCGATGGTAAAATCATTTACCCGGCTGGGAAATGTGTATGCAAAACAGGGTGACTATAAAAATGCCATCGCCTATTATATGAAGGCAGAAAAACCGGCACAGGAGATTGGTGCAAAGCTTGAATTGAAGGATATCTATCAGCAAATGTCTATGTCGTACGCCAGGTCGGCCGATTATGGGAACGCTTTTAAATACCAATCCCTGTTTTCCAGTATCAAAGACACACTGTATAATATTGAAAATGATAAAAAGCTGGGAAGTATCCAGTTTGATTTTGACCTGCAGAAAAAACAGGGCGAGATAAACCTGCTTACCAAAGACAAAGCCCTGAACGAATTGCAGATAAAGCGGCAAAAATTTGCGCGGAATGCTTTTGCAGGCGGCCTGGTACTGGTCTTCCTGATTGCCGCCCTGATCTTCCGCAACTACCGTGAAAAAGTAAAAACCAACAGGATGCTTGATCAGCAGAAAGACCAGATTGAGCATCTTTTGCTGAATATACTGCCTTCTGAGGTTGCCAAAGAATTACAGGTGAACGGCCAGGCAACACCCCGGAACTACGATTCAGTAGCGGTCATGTTTACAGATTTCAAAAGCTTCACTACCCATGCAGACAAACTTTCTCCGCAGGAGCTGGTAGAAGAACTGAATGCCTGTTTTATAGAATTCGACAATATCATTGAAAAATACAATCTGGAGAAAATAAAAACCATTGGCGATTCCTATATGTGTGCAGGTGGTATTCCAACGCCCGACAACATGCGTGCACACAATATTGTGAACGCCAGCCTGGAAATACAGGATTATATCATTGCCAATAACAACAGGAGAAAAGAAGCGGGCCTGGAACCATGGGATCTAAGGATTGGCATCCACGTGGGGCCGGTAGTGGCTGGGGTAGTAGGAAAGAAAAAATATGCTTATGATATCTGGGGCAGTACGGTAAACATTGCCAGCCGTATGGAAAGCAATGGTGAGCCCGGCCAGGTAAACATATCAGCAGCTGCTTACGAACTGGTAAAAGACACATTCAACTGTACTTACCGCGGAAAAATATATGCAAAAAATGTAGGTGAAATTGACATGTACTTCGTGGAAAGAATTGCTGCAGACAGGCTATATGTAAACACTATCATGGTTGAAGACAACAATGGGCTATTAAATTAGCACTGCCCCATTGCCGCATCCTATTCCCATTAAGCTTACCCTTAGTATCTATACGGGCTGCTAATTGCAATAGTTAATGTATTTTTGCAGTGCATACAATGAAAGGAACCGGCACCTGCCGCCGCGCTATGTATTCATTGTGTAAATAAGCAAAGGCAA
>MU868333.1:194202-206847 GCA_036418205.1 Ostertagia ostertagi | reverse complement strand
GTATATCGGCCTGCTCTTCTTTTACAATGCGTACAATTTCGGCTACCCGGTTACGGTAGCCCAGTTCTGCCACTACGTTCAGTCCCCTTTCTTGCAGCTGTTTTGCATAAGCCTGTAACTGTTCTTCGTCTTTTTTACTTTCCAGGTCGGCCACGGCATCACCCAGCAACCTGGCGCTGGCGCTTTCTACCACGTGCAGCAGTATATACCGGCTGTCCGGCTGCCCCTGGCCCAGTGCAAAGGCTACCAGCTTTTCATCGTGTCCGCTGAAATCAAGCGCTACTGCAATCTGCTTAAAGGCAGGTGGTGCAAAATGATTCAGTGTTTTTACGGCATGGTGTACGGTTACCCCTACGTCATCTCTCTTCATTTTTTTCAGCAGCAGCGGTATGGCGATAACAGTAACGAGCAAAACAACCAATGCCACCAGGCCTGCCACCACCAGTATTTTTGCCAAAAGGGTATGTTCATTGTGTAAAAAATCGATGCCTTCGCCAAATACCATTTTCAGGTTCAGGTATACCAGTACCGCCGCTACCAGCCAGCTCAACACCTGTGTAAGCGGCTTAATGGCAAACACGCCCATCTTTTCTTTCTCGCTTACAAAATGTATGAGCGGAATGATGGCAAAGCCCAGCTGCAGGCTCAGAATTACCTGGCTGAATATCAACAGTGCATCAATTTTATTGTCGCCCCAGATAACAATGGTGACTACTGCAGGCACAATGGCCAGCAGGCGCGTCAGCAAACGCCGCAGCAATGGATTGATGCGCAGCAACAGGTAGCCTTCCATTACAATCTGGCCGGCCAGTGTGCCTGTCACGGTAGAGCTTTGCCCCGCTGCAATCAATGCAATGGCAAACAATACGGGCGCTATCGCTGTACCCAGCATGGGTGCCAGCAGCCTGTGTGCATCTTTGATTTCGGCCACATCGTGCATACCGGCCGTAAAAAATACCCGCGCCGCAAGAATTAGGATAGCCGCATTCACAAAAAAAGCCAGGTTGAGAGCAATGGTAGTATCAAACATATTGAAGCGCAAAGCCCTGCGTATACTTCCTTCATCGCGTGCAATCTTACGGGTTTGCACCAGTGCAGAATGCAGGTATAAATTATGGGGCATCACAGTGGCACCAATGATACCAATGGCAATATACAGTGCTTCCTTGCCGGGAATGGTGGGAATAAAACCGGTGAGCACCTCGCCCAGCGGAGGTTTGGCAAAAAACATTTCTATCAGGAATGCCAGCCCGATGATGGCCACCAGCGTAATAATAAATGCCTCCATCTTGCGCATGCCCAGTCTTTGCAGGTAAAACAGTAAAAAAGTGTCGAGCACTGTTATACAAACGCCCCATAGAATGGGGATGCCTGTCAGCAGGTGAATACCAATGGCCATACCCAGCACTTCCGCCAGGTCACAGGCTGCAATGGCAGTTTCTGCCAGCAGGTAGAGAATGAAATTAATTGAGCGCGGGTATACTTCGCGGTTTACCTGCGCCAGATCGCGCCCGCGAACAATACCCAGTCTTGAAGAAAGATTCTGCAACAGCAGGGCCATCAGGTTGCTCATCAGCAATACCCAGATAAGTGAATAACCAAATTTACTGCCCCCTGCCAGGTCGGTCGCCCAGTTGCCGGGATCCATATATCCTACACTTACCAGGTAAGCGGGTCCTAAAAATGCCAATATTCGCTTGCCCTTTCTGCCGCCGCGGGTGGTATCAATGCTTTCATGTACCTCGCTCAGCGATACATGACTATTTGCCTTTGTTGTCATAAGCTACCAATAAATTTTTCGCTACATGTTCGCTGATAGTAACCGGTTGCTGGTTCCGGATTTTTATCTCTACAGAGCCATCCACCGCAAATTTTTTTCTTATTTCCAGGCGGGTGCCCATCTGTATATTTTTATGCTTCAGCAATTCCAGCATTTCGGCCGACTGATCACTGATACCGTTTACGGTGCCGCTGCTGCTGACCGGCATATCGCATACCGCCAATTGCTGTACTACAGGCATTTTGCCATGTATATCAGGAATAGGATCGCCATGCGGATCGGTCTTCGGAAAATCCAGGAAAGCATCCAGCCGGTCTACCAGCTTCCTGCTGCTGATATGCTCCAGCTCTTCTGCTATATCGTGCACTTCCTCCCACCCAAACTGCAGTTTCTCTACCAGGAAATACTCCCACAAACGGTGCTTGCGGATGATCTGCATGGCCAGCTTTCTTCCTTCCGCACTCAGTTTTACGCCATGGTATTTTTCGTACTGCAGCAACTGCTGGGTCTGCAATTTCTTCAGCATATCTGTTACCGATGCCGGCCTGGTCTGCAAAGCCTCTGCCAGCGCATTGGTGGTCACACTTTCCTGTTCCTGCTGCAGGTGAAAAATGGCTTTAATATAATTTTCCTTGCTGGCCGAATATTTCATCTGGGCTAAATTAAAATTTAGACAAATCTAAAAAAAAAGATCATCAGAACCATGATTTGCCTGATTTTTATGACCGGTTGGCCCTGCTCTGTTTACCCGCTTGCCTGCAGCGTAGCAAAATATAACTGCGCCGGCCATCATAATAATCCCCAAAATCACATAAATCACGGTTCAGACAGGCGGTTCATACAAAATGCCTATTTTAGCCGCTAACACCGGGTTATTTATGAAAAAATGGATGCTTATCTTACTGTTGCCGCTGCTGGCGCTGGCCTGTAAGGGTAAAAAGAAACAACTATCGGGCGATGAGCCCATCAGCACCAGTGATTTCATTGAATTCTTTGACGAAGTAAAACTGCCCTACACCGTAGCAGATTCGTCTTTCCGGGTCAACAAAAACGACACCTTTTTCATCAGCTATAAAACATTTACGGCGCTGGTACCGGATACCCTGTTGCACGGTGTTTTTGGAAAAAATGGCAAACCCAAATGCTACCCTGTTGGAAAAGTAGCCGTTAAAAACAAGGAGACCTACCTGCTGCTGAAAGCCATCAGTCCGGCCGCAAAAGCCGCCTATGTGCTGGTTTTTAATAAAGACAACAAATTTGTAGCCGGTATGCCCCTGCTGGTGCCGGACAATAACAGTGCTACTGAACAAACCGCGGTGATGGATAACCGCTATTCCATTACTACCAACAAAGAATACAAGGCAGCAGATGGCCACCTGGTCTACAGAAAAGCAGCCTTTGCTTTTATCAGCGGTGCCGATGCTTTTACCACTATTCTCACAGAGTCAAACGAAACAGACACAAAAAAAGAACTGCTGAACCCGATAGATACCTTACCTCGGAAAAACAAATTGTCCGGCGACTACATGCAGAACCGGCTGAACATGGTATCTGTACGCGATGGCAAAAAGCCGGGCGAGCTGCTGATATTCGTTCATTTTGAAAAAGAAAACGGTGGCTGCAAAGGTGAGTTGAAGGGTGAAGCCAAGATAACCGGACCGGGTAAAGCGATGTACCGCCAGTCGGGCGACCAGTGCGAACTTACCCTTTCGTTCGCCGGTAATACCGTTTCGCTGCATGAAGAAGGCTGCGGCGCCCACCGCGATATCAAGTGCTTTTTTGAAGGCAGTTTTGTAAGAAAACCCCAGCCAAAACCAGTCATTAAGAGTTCGCCCAAAACAACTGCCAAACCAGGCTCCAAAACCAGCAAGCCATAAATAAGCGCAAAAATGGCCCCTTCTGATATTTAAACGCATTTAAATCCATTCTTTGATGATAATCAGCATCTTAAACACAATACAATTGTTTTAACTTTTTACCGTTAATTTGCGTACCCTTTACACATTGTTCAAGAACATCATTCATTATGAATTTCAAAAAATTTAAAGTACCCTACACCCCTGAAGAACGTTATTCAAAAAAAATTGCTTATTTCTCTATGGAGTTTGCCGTCCACCAACCCCTTAAAATCTACAGCGGGGGACTGGGCTTTCTATCGGGCAGTCATATGCGCAGCGCCTATGAGCTGAAACAAAACCTGGTGGGCATCGGTATTTTATGGAAATACGGCTATTACGACCAGGCACGCAACCAGGACCAGACCCTGCAGGTAACCTGGATGGAAAAAAACGCCAGTTTCCTGGAAGATACGGGCATTAAGTTCCAGGTAAACATTCACGAACACCCGGTTTGGGTGAAGGTATTTTACCTGAACCCAGAAACATTTAAAAGCGCTCCCCTGTTTTTACTGAGTACTGATTTGCCGGAAAACGATTATGTTTCGCAAACCATTACCCACCGTTTATACGATGCCAATGTAGCCACCAAAGTAGCCCAGTTTATTTTGCTGGGTGTTGGCGGCGCTAAACTGATGGATGAAATTGGGTTCAACCCCGACCTCTATCATTTGAATGAAGCACATGCCATCAGCGCTTCGTTTTACTTATACCAGAAGTTTAATAAGAATATCAGCGAAGTAAAAAAACGCCTGGTATTTACCACGCATACACCGGAGGAAGCCGGCAATGAGAAACACGATATCTATCTCTGCCATAAAATGAGTTATTTCTGCGGCCTCAGCCTGGAGGAGACCAGGAAGCTGACCGGCATGACAGACGACCAGTTCAACCATTCACTGGTAGCGCTGCGTTTTGCAAAACTGGCCAATGGCGTATCGCAGCTGCATGGCCATGTATCCAGGGCCATGTGGAGCAAACACGAAGGTATCTGCCCCATCATCTCCATTACCAATGCGCAGAACTACAATTACTGGGCAGACAAACAGCTGTATGATAAAATGGAGAAACAGGACGATGTCTGGTTTGATGACCGTAAAAAATACCTTAAGAAAAGAGCGTTTGAAATTGTGGCCGATCAAACCGGCAAACTATTCGACCCCAATGTATTTACCATTGTATGGGCACGCCGTTTTGCAGGCTACAAACGTGCGGAACTGATTACAAGGGATATTGAACGTTTCAACAAACTTACCAGCAACAGCAAATACCCGGTACAGATTATCTGGGGAGGCAAGCCCTACCCTATGGATTACCCGGCCATCAACGATTTTAATCACCTGGTGCATTTAAGCAAGGGGTATAAAAACGTGGCGGTGGTAATTGGCTACGAACTGGGACTTTCCAAAAGAATGAAACAGGCGGCCGATTGCTGGTTAAACAATCCACGCGTACCCCGCGAAGCGTCCGGCACCAGTGGTATGACAGCTGCCATGAACGGCGCTGTAAACTTCTCTACCGATGATGGCTGGATACCCGAATTTGTAAATCATGGCAACAATGGTTTTGTAGTACCCAAGGCTGATTACGCCAATATGCATGTGCAGCAGCAGGATGAGTACGATTTGAACAAATTGTACGAGATACTGGAAAACGAAATACTGCCCCTGTATTACGACAATTATGAAACCTGGCGCCAGGTGGTGAAAAATGGTATGCGCGACGTACGCATCCAGTTTGAAAGCAACCGCATGGCCAACGAATATTATGAGCTGCTGTATAAATAAGCGCTGAGTTGACAGCCTTGAGCTGTAAGCAATAAAATCCCTGCTGTTTAATTGAACAGCAGGGATTTTTTATTTGGGTCTGCCCCAACCCGGCATCACAGATGAGCACAGAAAGTCTGGCAGCTTATTAATAAAGATTTTTTTGACCAGCATTAGTGCAACTATTTGACATCGTTGTGTCACTCACTTGTACTGCAGCCATTTCTTCAGCGCTGTTCCCACCCAGCCCATAGCTGCCCCTTTTCGCTTTACGCCCCTGGCTGCTTTTCTTTGTTGTACGCGTAGCCCCCCTTTTCTCTTTGTTCTCTTAGCCTTATGCAATTTGACGCTTTTCCGCATCAAGCTTCAAACATGGACATTTATGAATAAAATCATTGTATTTTTCACCGCTTTCCTGGGCCTCCAAACCCTGCTGTTTGCAGGAGATGAAAAAATCATCGTGCCTGCTGTGTTAAAATCCGCCACTGTGTACCGCGCCGGCGCAGAACTCACCCATACAGCCAGGGCCACCGTAAAACAGGGCAATAACGAATTGCTGATTGAAGGGCTCAGCAATGGGCTGGACATTAACAGTGTGCAGATTGGTGCCGATGAAAAAATCACCCTTCTTTCTGTTGAATTTTCTGCTGATTACTTAAAACCGGCTGCAAAATCTGCCATTGTAAAAAAACTGGAAGATTCGCTGGACATCCTGCGTAAAGACATTTCCAGGATACAGGTACTGCTGAAAACCGATAATGAACTGCTGGACCTGCTGAAAGCCAACCGCGAAATACGCGGCACCCAAACCGGCCTCAGTGTGGCAGAACTGATGAAGATGATGGAATACTACAAAACGAAAACACTGGAGACCCAAAATGAAATTGCCGGCTACCAGGAGAAACAAAACAAACTGGAAGAGGCTGTGCAAAAAATCATACTGCAGGTAAATGAAGAATCACAGAAAAACAATAAGATAGCAGGTAAACTGCTGCTGCAGGTAATGAGCCCATTGGCAGGCACCTGCAATCTTACCATTTCTTATATTACTGCAAAAGCTTACTGGAACCCTTCTTATGATATCCGTGTAGAAAACATCAGCAAACCCATCAGCCTGCTGTACAAAGCCAAACTGGTACAAACCACGGGCATCGACTGGAGACAGGTAAAACTCACCCTGGCCACTTCTTCCCCCAATCAAAACAGCAATGCACCCGTGCTGAAAAGCTGGTTCCTGGACTATACCAACCCGGTTACCCGTATGGAGAATAACCTGCTGATGAATTCTATACAGTCTATGAGCAAAAGCGCTTCGGCGCTATCTGAAGTGGTAGTTACAGGCCTGGGTATCAGTAAAGATGAGGAAGACAGGGATGTAAGGGTTCGTGGCTATAATACAATGCAACAGCCCCAGGCGCCGCTGTACATAGTTAATGGAAAAGTCTTCAGCCAGCAGCAGTTTGAAAGAATAGATCCCAAAAACATAAAAAGCATGGATGTGCTGAAAGATATAAAAGCGGCGGCCGTCTATGGTGCCAGGGCTGCGGGCGGTGCAGTGTTAATAACCCTGAAAGATGAATTAAGCGATTACATCACAGTAACAGACAATGAGCTCAATGTCACCTTCGATATAGACCTGCCCTATGACGTACCGGGCAATGGCAAGGAGCAGAATGTTTCCTTAAAAGAAATCCCGGTTAATACGCTGTTCAAATATTATGCAGTACCAAAGCTGGATAAAGATGCTTACCTGCTGGCAGAACTGGCCGATTGGGAAAAACTGAACCTGCTGCCCGGTGAAGCCAATATTATTTTTGAAGGCACCTATATCGGCAAATCTTTTATAGACCCCAATTCTACCATGGACACGCTTAATCTTACCCTGGGCAAAGACAAACGCATCGTGGTAAAGAAAGAAAAGCTGAAAGATTTCAGCAGCGTAAAATTCCTGGGCAGCAATAAAAAGCAATTATTCACCTACGAGCTAACAGTAAAAAACAATAAAAAAGAAGCTATTCAGCTGCTGCTGAAAGACCAGTATCCCCTGTCTACCAACAAAGAAATTGAAGTAGAACTTACCGGAACCAGCGACGCCGCCAACAATACAGAACTGGGCGTACTCACCTGGAAACTGCTGCTGGCGCCGGGCGAAGTGAAAAAACTAAGGGTGAGTTACAGTGTGAAATATCCAAAAGACAAATACCTGAACCTTTAAAAGTTCCTGGTGCATAGTTCTCAGTTCCTTAACGCAGCTTACTAAAGTATTTTCAAAAGCCCGGAACTGGGAACTATGAACTATAAACTAAAAACTATTCCTTTGGTGCAACATTTCTTTTGGGACGCAGCAGGTGTTTGAGCCTGCTAAAGGTCTCCGGCTTGATATTAAGGTAAGAGGCAAGGTATTTCTGCGGAACGCGCTGCAGCATATCGGGGTGTGTCTGCATGTATTCAAGGAAACGCTCACGGGTAGTGGTATTCAGCTGTTTGAAATCGCGCTTGTCTTTTTTAATAAACATTTCTGTGAGTACCAGCCGGCCCAGTTTCTCCGTTTTGGGGTATTTCTCATAGATCATCTGTACATTGGCATAGCTGATAGAAAGAAAGGTAACCGGTTCTATTGCCTCAATAATGCAGTCGGTGGGCTTCTGCAGGTTAAAAGAAATTTCGGAATGTATCAAATGCCCTTCAGTAGACAGCTGGATAGTAATTTCCTTCTTTTTCACCAGCATGTATTTCCTGGCCAGGCCCTTCATTATAATGTTGAAATAACCGTCTACTTCCCCCAGCTTCAGCACCTTTGTCTTCTTGTCAAATTTCCTTATTTCAAAATACGGCACAATAAGATCAAACTCTTCGCGGCTCATATCCACAAACCGCCGGAAATAAGCGTGTACGTTATCGAGGTAAAATCTATATAGACTCTGTTCGTTCATTACAGCAATACATGTTTTAGTGTTCGCCCCTTAATAAATGCTTATAACGGCTAAAGGTCTCCGGCTTCATATTAAGGTAAGAAGCCAGGTATTTCTGCTGCACGCGTTGTACCAGGTCGCTGTTCTCTTTCATAAACCTGATGAACCGCTCCCGGGGTTCATGGCGCAGGCGGTCGTGCTCCCATATTTCTTTCTGCAGCAGCCAGTCCAGAATAATCAACCTGCCCAAGCGGTCCATATGGCTGCTCCAGCTGTAAATTTTCTGCAGGTTTTCATAGCTCATGGCAAATACCGTAGAGGGTTCCAGGGTTTCTACCACGTATTCAGAGGGCTGTTGCGAGAGGAATGAAACAGAAGAGCACACCAGGTCCTGCTCCCGGGCTAGCTGGGTAACAATTTCATATTTGTTTTTGTAGAAAAATTTTCTGACAAGGCCTGTGCGGATAATATAGAGGTATTGCTCTACCTGGCCCTTTTGTGTTAATACCTGCTTTTTGTCAAACTGGAAGATCTCTACCAAAGCAGCAATTTTCTCAAATTCCTCCAGCGTTACGTTGGCAAACTGCTTTATGTATCCATAGAGATTTTGCATAGTGAATGGTAACGTATTTACGCGAAATGCTGTACTGGGTTTACTAAAGTTAAAAAAAAATAAGTTAGCAGCAAGGGCTGCTTTCAAAAACCCCGCCTGCAGCGTGTAAAAATAACACAGCAGTAAATATTCTAATGTAAAAGGATTGAATATTGTAGTGTAGTATTTCAACTACAAACAGCCGTCTGCAATCAGCTGCTCACAATGGCTGAAATCTCACAAAAAGGAAAAACCGGCCAGGATCGCCCGCGCTGTCCAACTGCAAAGCCGGGCTTGGAAAATCCTTCAAATTATGTAGGTTTGCCAATTACTTAAATCAAATACTTAACCATGGCGCAAAAGATTAAAGTAGCCAACCCGGTAGTAGAGCTGGATGGCGACGAAATGACAAGAATTATCTGGAAATTCATCAAAGACAAACTGATACTTCCTTACCTGGACCTGGACATTAAATACTATGACCTGGGCATGGAATACCGCGATACCACTGATGACAAAGTAACCGTAGACGCGGCCAATGCCATCAAACAATATGGCGTAGGTATTAAATGTGCCACCATTACCCCCGATGAAGCAAGGGTAAAAGAATTCAGCCTGAAACAGATGTGGAAAAGCCCCAACGGCACCATCCGCAACATCCTTGACGGCACTGTTTTCCGCGAGCCCATCGTTATAAAAAACATACCCCGCCTGGTAACCAACTGGACGGCCCCCATTATTGTTGGCCGCCATGCTTTCGGCGACCAGTATCGCGCAACCGATACCGTTATTAAAGGAAAGGGTAAATTAACCATGACTTTTACACCAGAAGGTGGTGGAGAGCCCCAGGTATTTGAAGTGTTCAACTTCAAAGGCGATGGCGTTGCCATGAGCATGTACAATACAGACGAAAGCATCATCGGTTTTGCACGCAGCTGCTTCAATATGGCCCTCAGCAAAAAATGGCCGCTCTATCTTTCTACCAAGAATACCATCCTCAAGAAATACGATGGACGTTTTAAGGATATTTTCCAGGATATTTTCGACAAAGAATTTAAAACGGCTTTTGACGCAGCAGGTATTGTGTACGAGCACCGCCTGATTGATGACATGGTAGCCAGCGCCCTGAAATGGAATGGCAATTTTGTGTGGGCCTGTAAAAATTACGATGGCGATGTACAAAGCGATACCGTGGCCCAGGGCTTCGGCAGCCTTGGTTTAATGACTTCTGTACTGGTTACGCCCGATGGTAAAACCATGGAAGCAGAAGCTGCCCACGGCACCGTTACCCGCCACTACCGCGACCACCAGGCAGGCAAACCCACTTCTACCAACCCCATTGCGTCTATTTTTGCATGGACACGTGGACTGGCTTTTCGTGGCAAACTGGATGGCAACCAGCCGCTGATTGATTTTGCCAACGCACTGGAAGCCGTTTGTATTGAGACGGTGGAAGAAGGTAAAATGACCAAAGACCTGGCTGTTTGCGTGCATGGTAATAAAGTAAAACACGGAGAACATTTCCTGTATACAGAAGAATTCCTGGAAGCCATTGACCAGAATTTGCAGAAGAAACTGAAATAGTTGATTGGTTGATCAGTTGATTGGTTCATCAACTGAGTCGTTGACCATAAAAAATAATAGGTTGACCGCAGAGGGTCAACCTATTATTTTTTAATAACTTCAATACAAACATCCTATCCCGGTCACCAATCAACCAGTCAACTGATCAACCCTTTTTTGCCTTCCCCGCATTCGGATCCTTCCCCGGCTTCATACGGCCGGTTGCTTTCAGTTGCTGGTGAATGATCCATTCAATCTGCCCGTTTACACTGCGAAAATCATCAGAGGCCCATTTTTCCAGCAGCTTGTACATGTCTTCGTCTATCCTTAATACAAAACTTTTTTTATCTGCCATCCGCAACGGCTTTAAATGTACGGCCGGACGAAACATCCGCCCGCACGGGATGATTGGTTTACTGGTAAAGCGTACCGGTATTCAGTACTGGCGTAGCTGCTTTCTCGCCGCACAAAACAACCATCAGGTTGCTTACCATGGCGGCCTTTCTTTCTTCATCCAGTTGCACTATCTGTTTCTTCGACAGCATTTCCAATGCCAGTTCCACCATGCCCACAGCACCTTCCACAATTTTGAAACGGGCAGCTACAATGGCAGTGGCCTGCTGGCGCTGCAGCATGGCACCTGCAATTTCCGGCGCATAGGCAAGGTGACTGATACGGGCCTCTTTGATAAGGATGCCTGCCGGTGCCAATCTTTCCATCAGCTCCATTTCCAGCATTTCATTTACTTTTTCACCACCATCCCGCAGCGTTATTTCTGCCTTCTCATCTTCCATCTGATCATAAGGACAACTGGTAGCCAGGTGACGCACCGCTGCTTCACTCTGTATGCCTACGTATTGCTGAAAGTCGGCCACCTCAAAAGAAGCTTTATAAGTATCCTTTACCTGCCAAACAATCACTGCCGCTATTTCTATGGGATTGCCCATTTTATCGTTTACTTTCAGCTGCTGCCCGTTCAGGTTCTGCGAGCGGAGTGTAATACGGTAGCTGGAATAAAAAGGGTTTACCCACAAAAGGCCATTGTCTTTTACCGTGCCTACATACTTGCCGAAAAATGTACATACCCTGGCATGATTGGGGTTCACCACCATGATGCCTTTAAACAGGAAGACCGACAGCAGCACCAGCAGCGCCGCCAGTACCACCAATGAAGGCGTAGCTGCATCGCCTTTGCCAACCCCCATTGCAAAACATGCAATGGCACCCACAAAACTGCCGATGGCCAATACCAACGCCAGGTAACCCGACATTGCTTTTAATTCTTTTTCCATTTGAGGTAAAATTTAAAATGATATTAATTTGATATCAAATGTATACCAGTGCTGCGGCATTTCAAAATAATTAGCCGGCTTAAACGATAGAAGGAGAAAATACAGGAAGAGGGGGTACAGAACGGGCATGAATGGCGGGCCGGGAGGTCAGCGGAGAAAAGCGTTTTTTGCGCATGGCCAAACAGAAAAAGAGAAGGCCTGCAGCCAGCGCAGATTACCCGATGCCATGGCAGCCGCCGCGTAATTGAGCAGTCGCCCGGAGTGGGTACACGCTGCTAAACGCTTTTCACTGCCGCTTCTATGCGGCTGAATTTCGTTCCTGAAAATCCCTCCAGAGTCCTATTTTTATGCAAAGACAAAGGCATTATGAAACAAACCGTTTTGAGTATTTTTTTTTGCTGCCTGCTGGCAATGGCAAGAGCTGGCAATGCAGACACCATTACTGTGTACAGCAGCGCCATGCAAAAAGGGGTGAAATGCGTGGTCATTACGCCCGGCAACTATAAAAAATCAGCAAAACCCTTTCCGGTACTGTACCTGCTGCACGGCTATGCCGGCAACTATGCCCGCTGGCTTACCGTGGCGCCACAATTAAAAAACAAAGCAGATGAAATGCAGTTTATTATTGTTTGCCCCGATGGCGGTTACGGCAGCTGGTATGTTGACAGTCCCTCCGACTCCAGCATCCGGTATGAGACTTTTACCGGCACTGAGCTGGTGAACCATATAGACAGCAGCTACAGAACATATAAAGACAGGGCCCACCGCGCCGTTACCGGCCTAAGCATGGGCGGGCATGGCGGACTCTACCTGGCCATCCGCCATAAAGAAATATTTGGCGCAGC
>MU868333.1:168192-179516 GCA_036418205.1 Ostertagia ostertagi | reverse complement strand
GGGGCAGCACTACAGGCCGCCCCTCCTATTATTTATGCCTCTATCCTCTCGCCAGCCAGTTGCGCTTTCAGTACTGCACCTATGTCAACTAACACCAAACGCTCTTCATCATTGATGCAAACTGTTATTTACACGAATACCTTTTTGGCTAAGTTCTCTGCTCCTCCAATTGACTGTACAGTGGTAAAATTCTTAGTTTCAAATAGCCGGATGTATTTAATTAAACGGGTTATATTTAAACAGGCTTTACAGCTACGGGCGGTGTTGTTTATTGAAAGTCTTCCATTTATTCATGATTGGCTGTTACTAATTCCTTTGCCCCGCCACCGGCTTCTAACGTATGGCAACGGCGTACCGGCTGCAGGCAACAGCCTGGAAACTGCAAGTTCTGCTACCCCTGAATCCCCGTATCCCGGTTTTCTCCAGACTTTGTTACAGCGCAACTGGCTTACAATTATTTCGCCCATCGCTATACCCGCTAAACCTTTCATTAATAATACGCAGCGCTCAGACCAGGATGGCTGTTTATAATCCAACAAAGTATTTTATTGGAAGTTTTGTTGTGAGCAGTTCGGGTAACTTGCTGACACCATATGTCTTTTTTATTAACTGTCAACATCTACCGATTTTTTAAAACCTAAAATTGCTTGTTATGAAAAAAACGCTTTTTTTCTTCCTGTTACTATTCTGCTGCATGGGCTACTACTCGTGTACAAAGAAAATGGCGCATGATACAGATCTCGCCAAATCAAACGAACTTACTGACGAAAAATCCAGGCACGGAAACGACCCGGTTATATTTGACCCTACTGGTCTTATTTCCAGTAGTGCCCATGGAAGAGTAGATACCATTCAAAAAGGTTTTGGCTTTACAGAAGGTCCTGCTGTAGACAGGCACGGTAATGTATTTTTTACTGATCAGCCGAATGATAAAATTTACAAATGGGGCGCAGAAACCGGCAAGGTAACTTTATTTCTGCAGGGTACAGGCCGTTGCAATGGAATGGCATTCGACAGAGACGGCAATCTCATTGCCTGTGCCGATATGCACGGGGAACTATGGAAAATACGTCCTGATGGCAGCCATACGGTACTGGTAAATAATTACAATGGTAAATTACTGAATGGGCCAAATGATGTATGGATCAACCCTGTTACCGGTGGCATCTATATCACCGACCCAATATTTCCAAGAGATTACTGGGACGCATCTGACCCACGCAAACAAAATTGGGAACCAACCCATTCTGAACAGGCTGCAACTGGCAAAGGCGGGCATGTATATTACCTGGCCCCAGGCAAACACAAACTGGTTAGGGTAACAACGATGGCAGGATGGAATGCCGATACTTGGCCTAACGGCATTGTTGGAACGCCTGATGGTAAAAAACTGTATATAAACAACTGGACGTATGACGGTACAGGAAAAATACAGGCATTTGATATTAATGCCGATGGAACGCTCTGTAATCAGAAGCCGTTTGTTAATAATATAAATTTCTGCGATGGCATGTCGATGGATGAACGGGGCAATGTTTATGTTAGCGCAGGTGTTGGTGTAAATGTGTTTGATCCAAAAGGTAAAAATATTCTTACCATCAATACCGGCGGCGGCAGCAATAATGTTTTTGCAGGAGAAAATAATAAATTGTTATTCATGACCGGGCCAACAGACAGGATAACTTCAATAAAGATGAATGTAAAGGGAGTGGAGAAGTTTTAAGGAAATATGGTAAACAATTCCCTTCTTTAGTGCTTATGACAATGGGGTCAGACGGTTTAGAAAAATAAGACAGGAGAAATTAAATCTCCGCAAATAGCCCGGCCTGCCCTTCTGCTTAGTTTAATTTTGCCGGATGTATTAAGACACATCCGGCAAAATCAAACGACGCACCCGTGAAATCCAATAATCTGCATCTCCCCAATTTTTCACGGTGTCTACCTCCGGGCTATCACTGTTATTGAAGAGATAGCCCGTTGCCAAATGGCAAACAATGAAAAACAATTGATGAAGAAATTATCAGACATCCTTTTTTTACAACTCCGTAGTATAGTATACGCTCACACCAGTTTTCTTTGGTTCGTTTTCACCAACCCTGGTTTGCCCGGGAATAGACTGGGATAAGCATTTAGGGTCACACAGGGTTTATATTTATAATCAATATATACTATGCAGGAGTATATATAATTCTTGAGCGCCACTTTACACCGTAATAGCAAGCGGCTTAGGGCGTTATTATCAGATTGCCCGGTAATAAAAAAAAACAGGTGATCATTGTTTCAGGGTAAAGAAAAAGGATTTAACCACTGCAGGCTGTATAATATACGCCATAGTTTTTTATTGGAAGCCTGTCATATTTCGTTTGTATAGATTTACTATCAGGAACAACCTTATAACTTAAAACAAATTGCTATATGAAAAAACTTAAACCACCCCGGTGAGGTAACTGCACCTTATTGCTTTTACTGCAATCCATGTTCATCTCAGCATATTCAATTAGTGAGTCCATCACAGGACTACTCTCTTCCGAAATCAACAGACCAATAGAAGGCGCAACGGTACCCATAAAAGAACACGGCAAACTTATAGCACCGGTAAAGACGGCAGGTCTTTACGGCCCCTGAATGCACGGGATAATTGATCTTATGCCATATCTGGTTCACCACCCATGATGTTGTTGCTACTGGTAAAAATAACCTTGCTGCATGCAGCATTCCAGAGATTGGTAAGTGGGTTTTGCCGGATCAACCTACCCGCCGCTTTTATTAATTAAAGGACTTGCCGTGGACCCTGAAACAAGCAGTGCTGATGGTGGTAGCAACCAACGCGCCGGGGAAATAACCTGGGAGTTGAAAACCGGAGATATTAAACGCAGGGTGCTACTGAAGAGTTATACCGCCGCTGCATAGTATGACTCAAAAAAGCCACCGTGAAAATAACCAGATTTTGACAGCGGCATATTAAAATACAATAACACTTCAAAACTAAATTATGAGAAAAATGAAAAGAATCTCGTCATATACACGTGTGATTGCGGGTATTGTCGTAATACTTTTTTGTTCTTTAACTGCAAGTGCTGCAAACGGCACAAATAAGCATAAAACCGAACCTTTTTACAACCACCACCTTCCGGAAAAACCAATAACAAACAGCAATGTTATTGCTAAAACTGTAACAGGCAAAGTAACAGACAATAACGGCGGAGCACTGGTTGGTGTAAGTGTTGTAGAGAAAGGTACTCCAAACGGGGCGGTTACCAACCAGGAGGGTAACTATAGTATTACAATAGCAGGAAACAATGCTGTGCTGCTGTTTCAGCATGTTGGTTACAGCACAAAAACCGAAACGGTGGGTAGCCGCACAGTAATAAACGTAGCACTACAAAGCCAGGCGAAGGAGATGAATGAAGTTGTGGTAACTGCCCTGGGTATAAGAAAGGAAACACGAAAACTGGGTTACGCCGCCACTAATGTAAAAGTTGATGAAATCGCCCAGAATCGCACTACCAACCTGATGACTTCTTTGGAAGGTAAAATAGCTGGTTTGGAAATTGCTCCGCCCACCGCTGGTGCGGGTGCAAGTAACAGGATTCGTTTGCGTGGACAATCCGGTTTTAATGGAGGAAATAATGCGCCCCTGATGGTTATTAACGGTCTGCCAATGGATCAGGGTGCACGTAGCGCCGAGGGTGGCAGCCCTGCTACAGATCAGGGCGACAATCTGCAACAGGTAAATCCGGATGATATTGAGTCCATGACCGTACTGAAAGGTGCAACAGCAGCAGCGCTTTACGGATCAAGAGCTTCAAATGGCGCCATTGTTATCACTACCAAAAGTGGCGCTAAAAATTCGAAATTTAGCGCAGAACTTACTTCAAACTTTGCTACTCAGAAAATTCTTGATTATACAGATTACCAAACCGAATACGGTACCGGCTCTAATGGCGTACGTCCTTCCTCTCAAGCCCAGGCGCAATCATTCGGTAACCTGGCGTGGGGCGAAAAATATGACGGGGTTCCTACTTACCAGTATGATGGCGTTTTACGGCCTTATCTTCCGGACAAAGACCGCATGAAGCAATTTTACAACACGGGAACCTCCTATGTAAACACGTTAGCGCTTTCTGGTGGTAACGCGTTAACCAGCTACCGGGTTTCTTTTTCAAACCAGGACACTAAGGGGGTTTCCCCTGGTAATACTTATCATAAAAAGATCTTTAACCTAGGACTCAACAGCAAGGTTACTAATAAGCTGACGCTTCAGGTGAATATTAACTATACCCACGAGGAAAATAATAATCCTCCGCTGGTGGGCGCCCAGGGTATCGGCTTTTCCAGCTTTCTTAACCGTATTCCATTAACGGTTGCCATTTCAACGTTGAAAACAAGTGTTCAAAATCCTGACGGTACCATACTATCAACAAACCCCTTTAATAACCTTTTAACTAACCCGTATTACCTTATCGGGCGAATGTTTGATAAAACCAAACGGGACCGTTTGTTAGGTACAGTTTCCCTTAGGTATGATTTCACTAAATGGTTGTATCTGCAGGGCCGTGTAAATGCAGACTTCGGGTACAATAACAATGAAGCTAATAATCCGAGTAATTATGCACCTAATGCACCCATCAATAGTGCCACCGGTGGCTGGGCGGGTAGTTACAATGTTTCCACGGGTTACAACAAAGAAATGAACAGCGACTTTCTGTTAGGAACGAGCCACAAAATTGGCAATTTTTCTATAGACGTAAGCGCAGGTGGCAATATGTACACAGTAAACAGAAGCCTCTCCACCCAAAGTGTTACAGACTTTGTAGTCAGAGACGTTTATACCATATCAAATGGCATTACCAAAACCCAGGATTACGGTATTAGCAGATCGCAGGTAAACTCTTTATATGCTTTTGCAGATGTTGGTTATAAAAACTTTCTTTTCCTGAACCTTACTGATCGTACTGACTATTTTTCTGTACTTACGCCACCAAGTTCAATAGTTGCTAACCCTAAAAATTCTTTCAACTATCCATCTGCAAGCGCCAGTTTGATTTTTTCCGAATTGCTACCCAATATGAAATGGCTGAACTATGGTAAATTAAGAATGAGTTACGCACAGGTGGGTAACGCAAACGGGGTGGCTCCTTTCAGCAGCCAGCTGAGCTACACAATAGCATCACAACTGTTCGGCACCTATCCAATCGGAACCATCGCTCTTAACGGAACTGATGCTAACGGAACTACCCCAAACCCATTAATAAAGCCTTACAGTCTTAGCGAAAAGGAAATAGGTTTGGAATTAAGAACCTTAAACAGCCGCCTGAATTTTGATATTGCCGTTTATGACAAGAGGACTACCGACCAGATTTTGCCGGTTGCTTTATCAACCGCCACAGGATACGGTACTAAATATGTTAATATCGCAAAGTTGAAAAACACAGGAGTAGAGGTTATGATTGACGGAATACCTGTTAAAACCGCAAACTTCAGCTGGGGTGTATCTGTAAATGGATCCTATAATATTTCAAAAGTATTGGCATTAAATCCGGGACAAACCCGTCAGATAGTAACTTTTTTTAACGGCACAGGAAACGAGTTTATAGGTTATTTAGCGTATGATGTTGGAAAAGAGATGAACCAGCTGGTAGACTACACATATCTCCGCAATGATAAAGGACAGGTAATGTTAAATAGTGCAGGAGGACTTCTGCCTTCAAAAACCATGGTAAATTATGGTAGTGCAAACTATAAATGGATCGGTGGTATAACAAACACATTTAATTACAGGTCATTGAGTTTACTAATTCAGGTTGATGGCAAATTTGGCGGCAAGGTGTTTTCGTCAACAGCATTAAACGGTTTAAGATCAGGTCAAAGCCAGGCATCTTTAGCGGGTCGCAGCGGGGTTATTTTCGACGGCGTGTTACCTGATGGATCCCAGAATACAAAATCAGTGGCTCCACAAACATTTTATGCTCAATATCGTTCTCAAAATATAGGAGATCCGTTTGTTTTCAGCAGTGACTTTATTAAGTTAAGGAATATAACACTTACGTATAACCTGACCCACTTTATTGGTAAAAACGCAAAGTTTGTCAAAGGTCTGACGGTATCTGCATTTTGCCGGAATGCTGCTTTGCTGATGAAACATATACCTACAGTTGATCCTGAAGCCTTCGCTTCAACAAGCGACAGCCGCCTGGGATATGAGCAACATACTGAACCAACAACCCGGACGCTGGGGCTTAACTTAAATGTGAAATTTTAAAATTATTTATATGAACAAAAATAGTTGTCTTATTATCTCCCTTGCTGCAGCGTTTTGTTTAGTGAGTTGCACAAAGGGATTTGAAAAGAAAAATCAAGACCCTTATGCCATTACAAAAATTGACCCGGGATTGTTATTTACAGGGGCAGAACGGGGTATGAATATTGGCAGTTGGGATGGAGAACAAACCATCGTACAACAATATATAAATGCCTATAACGCCGGTGCTACAGCAGGGTTTCAATTTAACCTGGACATAGATGGTTATAGCAACGATCGTTGGGGTGCTTATACAGGTGTTATCAAACCTTTGGTACAAATCATCAGTATTGTTAAAGACAACCCGGCCAATAAAAACCTGTATAATATGGTGAGGATATGGAAAGCGTTTGCGTTTATGACGCTTGTTGATACATACGGTGATGTGCCTTACAGCGATGCAGGAAAAGTATACCTGGAAGGGGTAAACTATCCCAGGTATGATAAAATGGCCGATATCTATGCCGACCTTTATACTGAGCTTAAAACGGCTACAGCGGCTTTGTCTGCTTCAAATGAATATGTAACCGGTGACTTATTTTTTGGTGGTTCAACCACCTCTACCCCTGCTTTAATAAGCGCACAGGTTGCCCACTGGAAAAAAATCGGATACTCTTTAATGCTGCGCCTGGGTATGCGCTATTCAAAAATAGATGCAGCCAAAGCCGCAGGTATTGCACAGGAAGCATTTGCAGGTGGTGTTATTCTTTCAAACAGCGATAATGTTGTTGTAACTCAGTATAACGGTACAGTTCCCAATGGTTTTTCTAACCTGCAGCGGAACATTAGTCCCTATTTTTATTATTTAGCGGAGCCTTTTGTTAACCAGTTAAAAAGCACTGCTGATCCCAGGCTGAAGTATATCGGGGCCAGCTATGCCAATCCTACAACAATCACCTCCACACGTGATACCACAACAGCTAATCAATATGGATTTCCAGTAGGATACGATGCGGTAAGCTTTTTAACCGCTCCAGGTTCAAGAGGCGCTAAAGGCGGAGGACTAAACTACACACAGCTTAATTACCAGGTAATGGTGAGTACTGTTGCCCCGGCTCTTTTTATTACCAATGCGCAAACGCAATTATTATTGGCAGAAGCTAAATTCAGGGGGTGGATTACAAGTGCCACAACAACCCAGCAATATTATGAAGCTGGCGTTAAAGCAGCTATGGACGAATGGAACTTATTCCCCGGCACATTTAGCCCCGCCGTTTCAAACACAGAAAAAGACAACTACCTGCTTGGCCCTGCAGTTGCATATAATGATGCAAACGCACTTAAGCTTATCAATACACAGTACTGGCTATGCTCTATAACCAACGGCCCTGAAGGTTTTGCCAACTGGAGAAGAAGCGGGTTCCCGGCATTGGCACGTAATACGTACAATGATGACTTAGTCCCGGGAGGCGGCTTTGTAAGACGCATGTCTTATCCTGATGCTGAAAAGGCCTCAAACCCTGACAACTACAAGGCAGCGGTTGCGGGTATGGGCGGCGATGGATTAACACAACGTATATTCTGGGATAAACCGTGATAATAAAGCCGGCCACTATATTTATTTTGTACCTGACCGTCCTGCTATTACAAGCCCTGTTCTCATCCCTGGCAAGGGATCCTTTGCTGCAAAACAGCAGCATGGAATGCTATTGGCGGTATCACCAGTTTATTTGAGCAACACAAATAACACATTGTAATAAATGGCTTTGCTGTTTCGGACTTGAACTGGAAAAAGTATCAACTAAAAACTAAACATTAAGAGCAATTCAATTTTCAAGAAATACAAACCAGGTGCTGCTTCAATTGTGGAGCAGTGCTTTTGAGACCCCTTATTACAGATTTGAAACATTGCTCCGGTACTATTTCATTTAAACCTACAGGCCATACATGAAAAAAACACTTCTGCTGATAATTGGCTTTTTTGTTGCATTTTCAACAGTTACTGCCCAGTATGGCCAGTATGACAATGCTAAGACCGTTCCTCCTTTTAAAATATTTGATAACCTGTATTATGTAGGTATTGATTGGGTAAGTGCCTACATAATAAAAACGAATGACGGCCTGGTACTGATAGATGCCCTGTACAGGAATTACCCTGCGCACATACTTCAGTCGGTAAAAGAACTTGGGTTTGACCCAAAACAAATTAAGTACATTATCTGTTCCCATGGGCATTTTGATCATTGCGAAGGTGCAGATACACTTAAAAAAGTGACCGGTGCCCGTATTGGGATGACAGAAACAGACTGGCAGATAGCTGAATGGAAAATAAAAAATGATTATGCCAATGTAAACACCCGTCTCGCACGTGACTCCCGCGACCTGGTTATCAGTGATGGCGACTCGCTGAAACTGGGCGGTACAACTATAAAATTCTACATCACACCGGGCCATACTTTAGGCGTACTATCTATGTCTTTCCCTGTACAAGATGGGAGCAACACTTATAAGGCGTTTATGCTGGGCGGAATAGGATTGAACTTTGAAGGCGTAAAACAAACTGGAGTTTACCTGCAGAGCATGGATCGGCTGTTAGCAATAAAAGACATTCAGGTAAGTATTACCAACCATCCTGAACCGGGGAAAATATTTCAAAGAGCCCGTCTACTGCAGACTCGTAAGCCAGGTGAAGTACATCCTTTTGTAGCCCCGGAAGATTTTCACAACTGGCTGAAAGAATTACGTGCAAATGCAGAAAAAAAACTTGTAACAGAAAAAGCAAAGGAAGCAAATCAATAGATCCCTGTTTGTTTAACATTGCCATACCATTACACAGAAAAATAAAAAGCGTTAAAGACTTTCTCTAAATTACTGTCGCCAAACTTTGGGGACGCTTATACCGGCTTTGAGCTATCTGCTTAAAAGCAAACGGCACTGCCGCCCCTAAGCACAAACCCGGGTGGCATGCGCCAGCGCTGCCATGCCTGCACCCTAGCCACCAATAATAACATTTACCGCCCCCATCACAATTATTCCGCCATGGGCAGTGGCATCGCCCACCCTGGCGGCTGCCTGCCCGGCAATCAGCACAGTAGCGGAGCCTTTTATAATGGTATCGGGCGGACCAACACATACCAGCGCATCGCCCACGCGGGCGGCAGGCAAATTACCAATCAATACATTGGGGGCACCCGGTCCAACAATGGGGCCGCCCACATGCGGAACTGCCCCCGGACCCAGCATGGGGCATTCATGAAAATCTGTTAACCTTGCTGCTGCTGGCATATGAGTTAGTTTATCATTATCAATCCGCTCTTGAGTGATAGCTGCGCTGCACTGCTGATGTTCGCGCTTTGCCCGCCTTCCAGTGTGTAAGCCACACCGGCGGTTTCTTTTATGTTGATCCCCTTTAGTGTAATGTCGCCACCGGACGATTCAACAGTCACTCCCTGCTGCGCCTTTAGTGCGAGCGATTGTGCTGCTTCAATATGAATGTCTTTACTGCTCTTCATACTGATACCGCCTGCATTCATAACAATACTGTTGCCATTTTGATCCTGCAGGCTTACTGCTTTGTCTTGCTCATTCATCACTACCGAATTACCGGCAGGTGTCAGAAGCGTAAGCACCTTATTTTCGTCGTCAAACTGCAGCGCAATGCCGGATCGGGACACAATGGCTTTCAATAGATTTTCATCTTCTGGAACAAGTCCTTTAAAAGGCTGGTGATGGGTGCTGCTGTACACACTGCCCAGGATAAGCGGGTAACGTGCATCACTGTTTAAAAAACCAAGCACTACTTCGTCGCCTATCTCCGGCAGAAAAAATGCACCCGCCCCATTGCTGGCGTAAAAATTAGACAGCCTGGCCCATATGCCTTCGCCATTGCTTTCCAATCCGGTAATCTCCACCAGTATCCTGTATTGCGATTCCGGATCTGCTGCTATTTTTTTTACGATACCATTTAATAAGCCATTCACCTGCTGCATGGCTGCCTGCTTAGCTGGCGCCATTGCTGCCACCGCAAGCCCCAATGCCATTTCAGTCGTCCAGTTACCGGCGGCAATGGTATGCACAACACCTGAAACAAAATGGTCTCCATTGAACCTGGCTCCTACCCCGTCAAGCCTGATAAATTTACCCGGGCCGGGAATACTTGTTCCCTGGCAAACAACTGTGCCGGTTATCTTTGCCAACTCACTGGCAAGCATGGTTGCTTTTGACAGGTCATCCAGGTAAGCCGCTTCCGGCGCGGCGGTGGCCGGCAGATCAAACTCCGGCAAACCCACTACCGCCGACAATGTTTTGGGTGAAAGATTGCCGGCACCGGCAAAACCATTGCCCGCCGAGCCCGTTAACATGGACTGGCTTTTATGATCCCATGCAGTAGCTTTTACGTTTGATAGCTGCGTAAGGGCATCCAGCTGAAGTTCTATCGCAATGATGTCTGCTCCATAAGTAAGTTGTACCACCGGCGCCGTATTGGCGGTGGCGCAAAATACACTCAGCATTCCGTTGAGGGCAGTCACCAGCATGCCGTTGCCCGCGGCCATTAATTGCAGAAAATCCCAGTCGGTACAATTGTACTGCACCTGGCTGGGCCATTGCATTACTGTAGCGGCTATATTGGCAGTTACACCGCTATAGCCGGCTGTGATGGACGCCATGATATCGCTGTCTTTCATTTGAGCGAAGCTGCGGCATTTACTGCCAACGGTCATCTTCACCGCTGTATCACTGCAGGCCAGTTCAAGAAGAGATCCCTTTGCCCCGTCAATTCTAATGGTTTGCCCGGTGATGATGCCTTCAAACAACAATTGATGGTCTCCGTTATAGCCAGCTTCTATACGGATACTGTTCCCCGGCAAAAAAATGGAGGAAGCACTCAATTCAAATTGGCCGCTGGCCATGTCACCGTCCAGCAACACAATACTGGCAGTGGCGACACTGTTTACCCTTGCGCTTACCTGCAACGAGATCACCTGTACAGTAGCAGGTATTTCATTTCCCTGCACTTTGATGGAAAAGCTGGCAACGCCATCGTGAAGAACGGTTTTGATCATTGGCATAATTAAGTTTTTAT
>MU868333.1:104222-118658 GCA_036418205.1 Ostertagia ostertagi | reverse complement strand
GTCAACGACACTGGTCAAGGCATCCTGGACTTTGGTATCGTCTTTTGGCTTGTTTTGATACTGATAGCTGGTTCGTGACAGCTGCACGAGTTTGCAGGCCTTACTGATGCTGCACTGTTGTACTGTCACAAAATAGTCAACAGCTTCCCTCTTGTCAGCAGGCGTTAAGACTTTTTTCCGAGGAACTCCTTGATAGCACGGTTCTCAAAGGTGAGTTCAGCAACAATCTTTTTATACTGGCTCAGTTCAGCTTCCATGTCCTTCATTTTCTTGACATCGCTGACTTCCATGCCGCCATATTTGGCTTTCCAGTTATAAAAAGTTGCCTGGTTGATACCCAGTTCCCGGCTGATTTCTTTTACAGGTACACCGCTTTCCTGTTTCTTGATAGCAGCCACTATCTGGCTCTCTGTGAATTTTGACTTTTGCATAATGACAGTTTTAAAATTAAAGATTTTCTCTAATTTAATACTGCCGAACTTTGGGGACGCTTACAAATCCACTATAGCCACAGCTCTAGGCATTCATGTTTTTTGAATATATACAGTGCAATTAAATGACAGCTTTTTTTATACTGTAAAAGATCAACAATGGCGATTTTTTTGGTACCTACTGTCATAGCCCGGGGAGGCGGCATCACAATCAATTGCTAAGGCATTAGAGAGGCCATTTAAATATCTAACATTCATTCGGTTGTTAAACAAATTGGATAATCTTATTCTTTACTTCTTATTTTTCTAGAATAATTAATTTTTTTTTGAGCTTTTTAAGAGATCTTCCTTTTTGAGTCTTAATAGTACTCTGAGAAATCCCCAATTCTTCAGAGATTTCTTTTATTTTTTTCCCCTCAAAAAAAATCATTTTGATGATTTGCTTCCCTTGTGGTGATAGTTGGTCTAAAGCCCTAACTAGTTTACCGTATACTTCTGATCCGACAATATGCTTAAAAGAATCATACTCTTGAAATAAAACCGTTTGGTCAACATTTTCCTGCAAAGAAATTATATTTCTATTCTTCTTAATCCAATTTAAACTTGCATTTCTTACTGTAGTGTAGAGATACGATTTGAGCACATTTATGTCAAAAAACATTTCCCGCCGCTCCCAAATTTTTATAAATGAATCTTCTGCTATATCCTCTGCCGCTGCCTGGTCTTGGGTAATATTAAAAGAGTAATAACAAAGAGACGTATATAATAAGTTGAAAACCTCCGTAAAGGTAGCATGGTGTCCCAGCCGGAAGCCTTCCATCAAGCCCTGGTTACTATTTATCTCTTTTTTTCGCATTCCCGATGTATAGGAAGCGATTCTACATCTAATAAAAAAGATTGCTTGATTTCTTTTTAAGCAATTCCAGACATAAGAAAGACGTGGAACTCCGCTTACTGTACTGAGGCCGTCGATTGCCTTGACTACGCATAAGGGAGCCCACGCCTAAACGTGAGCTCTTCACTTATTGCCTCGTAGTCATGAAATTATCGACGTTTCAGTACAAGACCTCAAGCGAAAGCTTCAATTAGTTATGAAGTATCGCAAAATAATTATTTCAACATGGAAGTTACGAAGAAATATCTAAAATGTGCTTATAACCCCATTTTATACCATCAATATAGGTTGAGTTTTCCAAATCAATTATTGATATGGAAACAGAGGAATTTTTCAAGGAATTACTTAAGTTTGGGGAACGATTAAAGCAAATTCGGAAGCACCGAAAACTAAAGTTGCTTGATTTGGAAGTGCTTTCTGGAATTAATGATAGCGACCTAAGCCGTTACGAAAGAGGAAAGGAAAATATTGAATTTATTACAATCTTTAAGCTCGCAAAAGCATTAGAAGTCGATATTAATTTGCTGACTGACTATAATGGCCCCCTACCCGAAAACTCAACTTTTAAGGGTCTAGGAAAAGCGAGTTCAAAGACTTACAAGAGATTAAAGAAATCCCCAAATTAGCTTCTTTCCGTTTATTAATGATAGTTGGACCGATGTTAAACGGAGCGTCGCAATGATGCCGCCACAATTCCTGCTGCTGGCAACCCCGAAACCTATAAAATGCCCCAATCCTTCCTCTTCAAAGGGTTGAAATTGATTGGATACTTGAACTATTCTTAGTTAACGGGGAATTTATATTCATCTGCCTGCTCGACCTTGCTTGCCCCAACTTTGTACAGGATATTTCCATCACAGGGATAAACTTTAAGACGGCCGTACAGCGTAAAAAAATTTCCTGTACAAGATGGTTTAATTTCATCGGACCATCCGCTGCCATATACAGCATAAATCTTGTAAAAATTACAATCCTGACCATGTACGGCCGTATCACCCGTATAATAAAGGCCAGGCCTATTGGAAATAATAAACATTCCTTTGTGTTTGCTACCCTTCAGTTTAAAATACCTGCTGATAGAAGGAGCGCCAATGGTATAAACAACGGGCGTGCCGGATAATTTCAAATCAAGGCCATAATAAGAACTCAGGCCATTCGGGTCCGTTGCATTTGAAATTTGGGTAACCAGTTTTAAAACAGGTGTATTGGGTGGAGGGGCTGGCAGTTTAGCGGGGTCAACCAGTTCTAACCGGGGAACAGGTTTCTTATTTTCCTCAGTATTTATTACCAATGAATCAAGTTTTGTAGCGGGCGTCAATGCTGGTGAATTATGGACTGAATCGGACGCGATAGCTTTTTCCGATTTGTTATTTTCATCTTTGAGGTTAAGCGGATAAATAATGGTGGTTTGTTTGCCGTTATTTACAACTTGTATTTCCCTGGCGGATTTGTTACCCGGCATGAGATACAAAATAACCGCAGTTAAAACCCCAGCAAGGACAACGTAAAGGACCTTGTCCCTGAATCCTTGCCAGGCTGTTACAGCGTTGGCCTTTAGCAGCGTATTCATAGATGTGTAAATTGTATTATCAAGTTAGCCATTTATCCGGTGATTTCCTAAAATTTAAAAACGCCTGCACACTGCCGCAATTAAATAAATTTCAGTAATTTACCAGCTTAATAGGATAAGGTTTAGGTTACTGTATTTGATTAATGCATCCCGCCGATGGCGGGATTTTTCTTGTGGCTACCGCAAAACAAAATCAACAAAGTTACCCCGGAGAAGTAGTGGCAGGGCCTGCCAAAAGGCCATAAAGGCAGGAGGTATTACTGTAAGTGATGCAGCGGACAAATGCAGGGAGAAAACTTCCTATCAATACACATGCAAAGGTTTCGGGATAGCCAGGGTCTCCCTGTCTACTGTGTCCAGCAGTTCGTCGGGCTGCTCCACGAAGGGGTCGTACCAGTCGGCCTTTGCGGTTGCCCAGTCCAGCCACGCAGAAAGGTCATCAGGCTGCTTTCCAACGGCCATATTTTTTGCCTCCACCTCAGCAATATAGTTTCGAAGATTAGTGGCCTTGTGCCAGCGGGCCGCTTTCTGCAGGAGCGTTTTAAAAGCCAGCACTTCTTCCTCCCGGCGTTTTTCAAATAGCGCCTGGAGGCGTTCTTTTTCTTTGCGCTCCGCTGCTTTCTTTTCGGAAGCTAAACGGTCAGCTTTCTTTGCGTTGCCCTTTATTTCCAGCCAGGCCAGGATAGCGGGCAATTGCTCTTCAAGGGGCAGTTTGCCGTCTTTCCATTCTTTGGCGGGGTAATCCCTGACCTGGAAAGACAGAATACCCGTGGGATGAAATATCCGCCGGTCCCAGTGGCTATCTTTTATCACTTCCATTTTGACTTTTTCCCGAAGTAACACCTGGAAATCATGCCCCTCAATGGTCGCCTGGGTTTCCAGGTTACGGCAGGAAACGGCATGCCCGCGTAGCTGCAAGGACTTTATGAGCTGGTCCCAGAACTGTTCCGCCCTTGGCACTAATTCCTTTGCCACCCTGGTATCCAGGCTTTCCCTGCGTGTCCTGACGGCATTAATATACTCCCGGGTATCGGGCTTTTGAGCCCTTAGGAGCTTGTGTAATTCAGCGACAAGTTTGTCCGGGTGGGCTGGTTTTTCCGCAGCACCCGGCGTCCGGGCAAGAAAGGACGCAATTTCCTTTTGCAGCGCTTTCACCGGCGAGGGTTCCGGGATGGTATAAGTGCCTTCCTCATTTCTTAGTTCCAGCGTGGTTTGAAGGTTCGGATCGTTTAGTACAGGGAGGGCGACTTTTTTGACCTTTTTTCCAAATTTCAGCTTTTGCCAGTGGCCGGCTTTAGGCAGAGGGATTTTTAACCGCAGGCATACTTTTCTTAAGCCGGTATCAGAAATTTTAAATTTTCGCGACAAGGTAAGCATGGGCTCATCCCAAACGAGGTCATATAATTCTTTGCGTGAAAGATTTAGTTGTTGCATAAGCTTGGGCAATCATTATTTTATTCCTAAAATACCGGAGCTGTTGGTATTTTCAAAACTTCCTTGTCAGACCGGTACGACGGCACATCGACCGCAGCTGACCGGTTTATTTGGTGACGGGGTTAAAGCTGAATGATTGGTCGTACGCATTTAAATAAAGATCAAAGAATCTAATATGTCACCTTTCTATAAATAAAAGTGACATATTAATTCTCCGATGTCACCTTTTTACGCATATTTGGGACAATGGAAAAAGCCCATACCCATATAGAACACTCAATATAAAAGAAAAAGAAAGGTGATTTGATATTCCCTACCGATTTCAGGGGACAGGGGACAGAAGCCGCCATAAAAAAGGCGCTCTCCCGCCTTGCCCAAACAGGTAAGCTCAGGCGGCTCGCTCATGGGATTTATTACGTTCCAAAAATCGACCCCGTTTTCGGCGAAATATATCCTTCCCCAAAAGAAGTAGCAGAAACCATTGCCAAAAAGGAAAAAGTAAGAATTCGCCCGGCAGGGGCCTATGCATTGAACCAGCTGGGGTTAAGTGAACAGGTGCCGACCAAACTGGTATACATCACTGACGGAGTACCCAGGCAGTTAAAAATAGGTAAAGTAGCCATTCAGTTCAAGGCGACCACGCAGAAGAAATTATCTGCCAAAGGAGAAATCAGCGGATTGATTATCCAGGCACTGGAAGAACTGGATACCCGCAACATGAACACGGAAACGGAAAAAAGGGTAAAAGAACTATTACTCAAAGAAGACCCAAAGAAATTACAACACGATATGCAATTGGCGCCCGCGCGGATTCATGATTATATACTTAATCTCCTAAAACAGTCCAAATGATTGGATGGCTTCAATTGACAGACGGGCAGCGCTGTAAAGACTACACCACAGGTAAATCATGAAGTTTACAGCCCAAGAGCCCTTCGAAAAAATCCCTTTTTTACTTTTTGCTTTTTTTGTGGACGCACTGGACCAGTGACTTCTAAAGTAACTTTATTGCCCTTAAATTGTTCAGGGATCCGTGAACGAATTTTATCGCTAAGCTGTGAGAGTAATATTACAATATATTGATTATCGGCCCTGCCCCGGATAGAGGCTCCGACAACTTCCCGGTAGCTTTTTAAACTATCGTATAATTCTTCCTGCGCTCTATTGATGTTCTCTGCCATACCTCACTTCTAAGTTACAAAATTTCAACAAATAACGCTCCCAAGACCTTTTTTATTGGATTGGCAAAGCTGGTACCATTGGTAGAACCAGCAAAAATCAGTCCGGTCGCCCTGCCGGAACCGGATTCTGTCACCAGGCTGCCAGAATCGCCTACATCTGAAAATAGGGCGAAGGGTTGACTGGGTTTTATTTCAATCTGGTTCCTAAATGTAGCTAATCTCCGTCTAAAAAAACCGCTCCCGTAATCCACTTTAACGATCGATGCGATTGAATTAACGATCCCCTTCGTTAATTGAGTTTTATAGCCGGATTTCTCCACTACCATGTCATTAAATGCCTCTACTATTCCTGGGACCTTTCCCACACCGGGAAGAGATGAGTTAGGACCATCAAAATCCACTAAACCTGCAATACCGCAGTCCAGTTCATTGTGGCCTGCGGAAAAGCTAATTGGTGACAAACTACTAACCCGGGCTATCACATTCCTTCCTGTATCTACCTGGCCGGGATGAACAATATTATCCCCAACATTTCTAGTACAGAAATTGGATAACACATGATTATTACTCAAAATATAGGGCTTGTCAGAAGTGTCCTTAACATACGCGCCAAGTGTTCCAACTGCCCCTTTACTATGACAGATATAATTGCCTGGGTTAGGCCGGGAAAGTATGGTTATGGCACCAATATTATCAACTGTAAAATCGACTGTTTTGTGACCAAAATAGCCTGCGAGATCGGAGGCGGATATGTTCCCTTCCGTATATAATTTAACGGCCCATCCATTTTTATTTGGCACAAGTGCAGCGCCGTTCACTAACTCAGATAAATCGGTGTTCAGGTTCTGGTACGGGCGGCTGCTGCGTTCATCCATAAACTTATAGTGCCGCAGTTCAGGGACCGGCTTCAAAACAAACCTTTCAACAATTTCTTCCTGTAATTGCCTTGCTTTCGCGAATTCCATAAAGTAGATTATTTTGATATCAGCCGGCTGGTAACGGATCATGAGCGTTGGCGCCTGTTGCTGTCGCAAATAATGTTTGCCAACCGAGGCCGGATGAAAAAATCGAACACAATTGAACAAACCTTGGGCTGCTGGGATCCCAAGCCCTTCTATAAACCGCAGGGAAAATGGCAATTCCGATTAACAGTCCGAAGCCTGACCGGAGGAGAAGTGATTTCAGATTACCAGTCACACCATGTTTTTGCAGATAATATTCGAGAAACGGTTGTGCTACGATTCCAATAACAAGGGCGATGTATTGAGGTATCGGACTTGCATTTGGGTCTGCCTGAATCTTGGCAACATCTTCACGTTTGCGTAAATCGAAATAATCAGCAATTTTTTCAATAATTGGCATACAAAGATTTATTAAGGGGTTAAAAAATGCACAAGGGGTTTGGATTTGTTGAGCAAGGAGCGGGATTAGTGTTTTCGCAAAGGGGCCAGCGTGTAGGTAAGATTCTGCAAAAATACGTCTTGGTTGAATCCGACAGGTGAAACGAGCAAATTTTTTTTAAAACAAGCTGATTTACACTGAAAGCGCACTGGTGACAGATTGAAACGGGACCATATAAATCATGGGAAACATAAGCAAACAAGTTGATTTCTTGATAGGTGTTTATACAGCATTTTAACAATTTTCGTGTTTAGCTTCGATTTGATCGAAAAATAGCTAATGCTATTAAGCAAACAGAAGTAAGAGTTGCTAAAAATCCAAATAATACAGGCGCAAATACGGGGATGGGGTTATAGGAGGAAAAATTGGGTAGTAAACATCGGCAACGGGAGCTCCAATGCTCAAATTAGAAGCGTCCATCGTATGGCAACAGATATCTCAAAAATAATTTCGTCAAAAAATAATCCTTCAGTCGTTTATAAAATTCAAGTATAATTTTAAACGGCAAGCCCGAAATCTTTTTTCAATTGCGTAATTGCTGCAGTTTCGAAAGTAAAATAGCGCAAGGGATCTGTCTGGGCAACCATCCATGCTTCGTTCAAAAGTCTTGCGATAGAAGATGTTCCTGCTGCCTCAAGGTCCGCATAAGACGCCAAATCCGCGTTCTGATAAAATTCGTAGAACTCGTCTACAATTTGTTTTAATAATTCTTCCGGATATAGTAAATCATAGTCGGCCGGCTTATGTGGCAGCGTGTCTTTTAAAAATAATTTCCAAGCTTCTTCGACAAATTTTATCTCTTCTGATAAACCCAATTTTTTGAGCATATGAATAATAATGCACATCCTTGCTTCGTCTGCCGGATGAGACGGAGAGTACAGATAGATTTCCGTAGACCCATGTCCTGTCGTTAATAATTTTAGGTTGGTCCATGCATAGGCGGCGCCAGTCATATATGTCCCAACAATATCACAGGTGAATTCTTCCAGCCATCCTTCGGCCCATTGTTTTTTCGCATCTGAGACTTTTTCAGCCTGCGATGGAAATTTCTCATCCTGCAGGCGGACAATTTCTTTGGCAAAGTGTTTATCGATTAATTTACCGGATTTCTCAGTACTTTTCCTGTTAAACTGTGCGTCAAGTAAATGACCAATTTCATGGTAGAGGTCAGGAAGGTTTAATAAACTCTTTTCTTCGCCTGCCGGAAGCGCAATGATTTCAAAATCCGGAACAGCCCAATAGTAATCATCCTGGTTACTGATCGTACAAACAATTGGGGGGATTGCTGAAATCCTGTGTTCGCGGTAAATCTGGCTAATGACCCTGAAAAGAAATATTTCTGGATCCCTGTAATTTCTCAAAGCAAGGTAGCGGTATGAATGGATACCCTTATATTGCCTGTGAAGGCGGTTGAAACGAAAGATGTTGTTACGGGCAGGTAAATCATAATCAAGTACACCGCTGTCAAAAGCTTCCTCAAGCTCCAATTTAATAAAATTGAATTCGTCAATTGTACCCTGAACAAACCTGTCCTGGATATCAGCATGAAATGACTCTTTATTGAGTTCAGCGATTACGTAATTTACCCGGTCCAGTAAATCAGCATAGAGTGCACGAATGAAATTTTTCATCCGCGGTAGGTTCTTAATTTCCTGAATAACACGGCGGCTTCATTGTCAAGAACTGAAATAAAATTATCAATGACCGTAAGATCCTGTTCCGTTAAATTCTCGTTATTTTGTAACTTAGCAAGTGTCTTTTTCACCTGGCTTTTGAATTCAATATTATTAACAAGTTGGTTTTCAAGCAACCGTTTATCTATGACAGCATTGAGCGAACTATCCTGCTGCGTTTCATCGAAATATTGAACAAGGTTTGCCAAAATATCCAGGATGTCATGCTTTGCCTTTTTTATATCATCTTCCTTTACGAAAAATTTCGATGAATCATCTACAACACCCTTTAGCGCCGCTATTACCTGTCTTTTAAGGGTGATCACGGAACTGTTCAATTCATCGGTTAACTCTGATACCGAGTTGTATTTTTTATAGAGATGGCTAAAATCACTCATAGACGTTGTGTTTTAGGTTGCTTAATATCCATCGCCTCTTTGTGTTTGATGGCAACAAAATCGTTATCATGCGCCACATCCCTAATCAGGGTGTCAATTAATTTAAGTGGCAACACATTCGAGCTGGGCCTGTCCGGTGCAGAAAATGTAATCTGTGACAATATAAATACATCTTCCAGTGTCTTATCAAAATCGATGTTTCCCGATGCCCATGAAACGTGCAGCGGGTTGGACGACCCTGGAACCTGATAAGGATAACCTGTGTTGAATATAAATGCATCGTGGCTATTCATATAAAAATGCATTCCACAGTCAGGGTTAATTAAAGACTGACCATTATCAATTAGCCCTGCAGCTCTGACAGGAATTGCTGAAGACTTTGCAATATTAATTACCCCAGTGCAAACTTCGCTTTTTAAAATCAATTTTTTTTCTTCCAGCCGCGCAAGGGCAATGTCCAGGGCCTTTTGTTCTTCTCCAAAACTGATTCCGTCACGCAGTATTATAATACTGCGGGGCTTTTCGTCGCTTACTGCCAGGTGTCTTTCAAGCACCGTGACTATCTTATCCGCTATAATTTTATAATTAATTTTTTCATTGCGGTGGGAGCCCACGCCTTTCGTTGTTTTGTCGATTTCAAATACAATTTTCTCCCCGTTACCAAAGAAAAAGCAAAAACCGGCGTAAAATTCATGTGCATCTATGCCAATATATAGATCATTGTTAAGTTTTTTTGACAAAGCAAATGGCCACTTGCGATTTATTATTAAAATTTCAAATAATGTATTGAAGAAATATGAACGGAACGATTTTGCCAGTTGGGGCGGAACTGCATAAGCAAGCGGATTACGGCTGTCAACACCAGCATGAAAAAAACTTTTCAGCTTTGAGGCAGCGACGCATTTAATTTTAACCGTGTCAAACAATTCCTTCTTCACCAGGTGATGAAGATCACGTACAAACCTACCGCCGTCATCTATCTGGTCAGGTAAAATGAAAAGAATACTGCTGTCCCTCATTGCATTTTTTTCTATATACTCCTTGAGATCTGCATATACCATGTGCGCATACGGTGCCGATTTCATTTTATAAGCATGCAATGTAACCGTGGGAAAACGTGGTGCGATTTTCTTCATCCATGTTTCAAAACTTGTCTTAACCGCTTTGCCAAACTCAAAATCTATATTGTCCGGAAAAAAAACATGCTGTGCCGTAAAGGGATTGTTATTCAAAATCCCAAAATTGTATATAAATTCCCTTCGTCTCCTGGGAAAACTATCGAGCGGGTGTCCATAGCTCTGCCGGCCTGTTTCATATGGATTCAGCCTTGCATTACGTCCATACAACAGTCCTGGTAAAGGGAACACTTTACATGTTTTCTTTACTGGCCTTGCATCAACCTGGAGCAAGACACCATTGAAGGTAAGCCCCTTAAAATATTTTTTGATATAGAATTCAACACCTGAAAATCGCTTGTTAGGCGCGTTGATAGAGAACCTGTGCATGTCATCTTCCGGCATGCGTATTCTTTTTGCAAGGCATGCCGCGCCGGATACAGTTTTCTCTGTATTTCCAAAATAACTATGAAAGAATGTTGCAGAACATGCAGGTAATGGTTGTTTGATCTTTGCCTGGCTGAATTTACCTTCTTTTGTTATATAATCATACACAGAGATATTTCCCTTGTGGGCACTTATTAAATGCTGTGAAATTGATTTTCCAACTGATTTGCCTTTAACCGTATACCAGTTATCCCCATTGCGGTAAAGAAAATTACGGCCATTGATAAAATCAGTGTGCCTTTCAGGTGGCACTAGTTTAAGTTGTTCGTCCAATGTTCGTTTGTCTGTATACCGGAAAGCCAGATCGACACAGAAATAAACATTGTTTTTATTTTCTGCCACGATCTTAAAACGGAAGCCAGGGTATATTTCTGTTTCAGCGTTCCCATTTGCATACAGTGGCCATTTTTTCAGGAATGTGAAATTGCCGCCCTCCCAGATTTCCTGGTTGGCATTGAACTGCCAGTTTACACTGCTTTCTAAAAATTTCAGCGCAAGCTGTAAGTTTTTTTCGTCCATTGTTTTCGCGTTCAGAAAAAACTCTCCAGCAACAGGCGACAATAAAATATTTAAAGGGCTGCCACTGATATACTGGGTTTTCAGTTCGGCGCCTGCCCTTACTGCGATATGTCTTTTGCCTGCGTGGTAACCTTCCGCTACCGGCCCTTTCGTTTCATGTGCGAGGTGGTTCATTGCGTTAAAAAAACCACGATGGAATTCTTTTGAATCTTCACCTGCGCCATCAACAGTTACTTCGACAAGGCGGTACCTGAAATTAAGCTCATGCCAGTTGTTGATTCTGAACCAGTTTATTATATAAGGATTCATCATAAACGGATTTATTCTTTATTAAATGAATACAGAGGGGTTTAAACTTACAAAACATGCAAGTTTCCTTTTTGTCGGTTGTTTCGTAATCTTCCATATCAAGTTCGTTCCATTTTTTTCCCGAGGAAAGAATGTCCTGTTCGCCGCTGAATTTAAAAACATAGTCAAGTGCTTTGGCCGTTGTGTGCCGGTTAAACTGGTGTTGTTTCGAATTCCCGTTCATCAGGTTAAATTCAAATAAGCTGAAGGCATTCTGCGCGGGGGGCGTCCAACCTTTTTCATTAAAATTTTTCCTGATATTGTGGTAAGCAACGATTCCTCCCAGGTATAGCTGATTAGAATAATCGCTGGTAGTACTGTCTGATACTTTCCAGTCTATAACATGCACCGATTTGTCTTTAAAACGGACCATGTCAATCTGTGGATTTAAGGTAACGCCATTGAAATCATACCGCCAGTATTGGATATCAGGCTGAAGATAATTTGCCTCTGAAAGATATTCATGTAATGTTTTTTCTGGTTCGGGCGAGGGCATCGAGGGCAATTCATTAATAATGTCCTGAATATTGCTGTAAACCCTTGCCACATCCACCTCTGAGTATTTCACACCGCATTCATGAATATCAAGAATAGCAAAGGCATCACCTGCTTTCTTCTTGGTCATGCCTGGTTGATGATACAACCTGCTTTCTGAAAAAGCGAATTGTTGCTTCGCCATTGCGACAATTTCTTCGCCAAGGGCTACAAAGTCCGGTTCTTGTTTATTTACATAGAGGGGAATGATGAATTTAGCAAAAGCATTGTCAATTAATGAACCCTGCCACATCGCAAGATTTTTTGATTGTGAAAGTTCAAAAGCTTTGCGACGCACCGGGTGTTTGAAATGATGATCTGACAACTCATACGCAAAATAAAACTTGCGGTGACATTGTCTCAGGCTTGATAGTTTTGACACATTCCATTCCATGCATTTATTTTTTCCCGATTACCCCTGTTGTTCATTAAATAATTCTTCCATTCTCTTCGTATAAATATCTAAAGCCTCTTTGTTCTGGTAGAGGTAACTCTCATCCGTTTTTAGCTTCTTGAAATCAAGGGAGCTTTCCCGTTTATTATTACCTCTCCTGTAAACGGGACGCGCACTTGTATTTATAGCGATAAGCATCCGGTTCTCCTCCCTGAGTTTTTCAAATGTAACCTGTATCGCATCTTTGGCATTTGCTACAGATATTTTTAAAAACTTAAACAACTTAACCAGCGATTTAACCGGTATGCTATTGGTGAAAATCATGTCTGATTTGATGTCCTCTAATAAAGACGAAGAAAGACCGGTCGCAGACTTAAGCATTACTTCATCCACACCAGTATCTAAAAGGCTCCTGGTCACCAGTGCTCCTAAACTATCTTTGGACAATGCAATAGTTAGTAAACCGAGAAGGGCCTGAACTTTTTCCTTTGGTAAAACTGTATCGTACTTGCCAGAAAAAACGAATTCCGCCTCTTTATCAATATTTGATGGAAGAGGTGTATCTACGTTACCACAAACAACATATGCACGCATCAATTGCTCAAATGGTTGGGCGCTATTAATTTCTTTTTTCATTATAAGTTTCATTTAAAATTGATAATGTCAGTTTTTCGAGTTTGCCTTTTGCGCGGCTGAACTTTACTTTAAGCTGGTTATTTTCAATTCCAAGCATTACAGCGATTTCATTGTAATTATAACCATTGACTTTCAGTAACAATAATTCGCGATCAGTTTCATTCAGCTGCTGCAAAGCCTTCTGCATTGCAAGCATGAGGTTCCCCTGGTCAGCGGTTGTCTCATATGGATTAATGACCGACAACTCTTCGATAAGATCCCTGTAATTCAGTAAATGGATATCGCCATTACCGTGGTCTCCTTCTTCGCCGGAGTTTCCACTTTCCAGTTCATTTTCCCAATCTTCAAAATTTATTATCACAGGCTTTTCAGCTGTCGCACGGTTTTTGGACCTTAATAATTGAAAGATATTGTTCTTGTGAATTTTGAAAAGCCAATTAGAAAAATGACTCTCCGATTCGAATTCGTACCTCGCGATAACTTTGCCCACTGTTTCGATCGTCTTATAAAGCGTTTCATATCCCTCGTCTTCAGTTAACCCCCATTTATGTATTGAAAACCCGTAAAGTGCTTGTCCATAAGTTTCGAAAAGCATGGACAACCCTTTTTTTAAATCTTCTGCAAATGCTGATGTAATTGCGATATGTTTCAAGTTTAACTCCATGTATTTATAATATATATATGCTTTGCGGTTACATTGGTAACTAAATAATTGGAAATCAATACAATGCAGTGACAGGTCAGTCTAATTGCAATAAGCTATAAATATAATAGTATGATTTTTTGCCCGAAAACAATAAAGCGCTAACAACTAATGGATTTGGCATTAACATATAGTCAGCCGGGCGCAAATAGGCCGTTTTCTGGCTCTAAATTATGACCGTTATCATTGACTATTCATAAGTTTTTACCGCCATAGCAAAGTGTTATGGCGATATCAACGACATTGCAAAATACTTCCATTTGCCAATACAATACTTCCATTTGCCAAACGATTGACCATTAATTTTACAGTCAGCAACAGGACTGTACCCATGAGACAATTATTTCCCGGACAAATGAGGCAGTCATGGCATACAACTGGAACACCTGGATCAATTGGTAAATGCGGCCGCACCCGGCGGCCAGCCGGTAAATTTTGTAATGGCGGAAGCAGACAGGAACAGGATCCTGCGGGAAGCGCTGGAAGAAACCGATAAAATCAAAGCCCAATTGGTGCAGGAGGTCTTTGCCTTCACCAAAGAAAAAGAAATCGAAGTTTTTATCAAAAACTACCAGCTGGGCTGCACCCATTTACTGGACAGGCTTTACCAGCAGGAGCAACAACTGAATACCCCCAATAAGACGGCCGTCCAATTCTATAATGGCTTTTACCAACCCATCCTTTCATTGCTGTCCTTTATCGAGGAAAGGTTTTCCAAATATTTTGACCGCTTTGAAAAGGTGCCGGATGTTTACCT
>MU868333.1:58011-70449 GCA_036418205.1 Ostertagia ostertagi | reverse complement strand
CGCATTTACGGCAAAGTCTTTTGCAAGTCTGCAAAACATTTCCCGTATTTTTTATCGTCTCCGCATTTAGTGCAAAGGCTTTTGCAAACCTGCAAAGCAATTTTCCGCATTTTCTGCCTCCTTAGATTTTTGTGGAAAGCCTTTCGCAAAAGAAAAAATGACTTTAGCCGGGAGCAACGAATAACCGAATTTTACCCTGCCAGGAATGGCTATAAAAAAAAGAGACTGTCTTATGGGTTTTAGACAGCCTCTTTTGTTATGCAGGCGGTATGTACACCTGGTAATGTAATGTGTAAGTATTTTTTATTTACTCAGCGTAATTACGGCTCCGCCAAACGAGCCCTGTGTAACCGTATTGGTAAGGTTAAGGGTAATTGTCTTTGTACATGCATCAACCGTACCTGTTCCTTCTGCAGCTGGGTTTGTATAAGGTGTTGTAGGCAGTGTAGGTCCGTATACACGCTTGGTAACGGTGGCGGTTAAGGCTGCGGCGTCTATTTTAATCAATATGTAGTAGGATGGCTCTTCTATCCATCCCAGCACCTTGTAAGTGTCTGCACTTTCCAGTGACACTGTTACAGGATAAGTAGCACCCCAGAAATCAGGGTCGTCCACTGTAGCGGCACCCACAAAATCATTCATAGTAAAAGGACATACGGCGCTATAGGCTACAGATGTACTGGCGCCCGGCTGGTTGGCCACGCCCGCACCATAACCCGCACCCACCAGCGGAAATGCTTCAAATTTCTGGCCACCCTGTGTGTATACATCGGCGCCAATATCAAATTTATCTCCCAGTACAATGGGACTACCAAACAAAGTAGCCAGCTGTAAACCGGTAATGGTTACGGTGGAAGGGAAACTGGTAACACCGGCCTGGATTACTTTAACGATAGACTTATTACCGTTTTTGATGGCCACAATATCAAACTTGGCCGGCTTTGTATCGTCTTTAAAAAATAAATCTACGGTTACCTTGCCGGTAAAGCTATTAGGAGCATTGCCATCGATGGTAGCGCTGGCGGAAGCATCCTTTTTAATCAACGGCACCGGCACCCTGCTCAAATCAGGCAGTTTTGAATTATCGCTTTTGCGGCAGGACGCAAACAGAACGGTCGCTAATACACTGTATAATAATATGCGTTTCATGTTGTAATTTTTTTGTTTAGATCATCAGGGTTGCCAGAAAATTTTATAGCTCTGGGGATTCTTTTGTGCAGGGGCCGCCTGGTTCTTTTCCAGCTCTGAAGTAGACCAGGGCAGTGAAAAAGGATAGGTGAGGCTTAGCTGAACAGGTACAGCTTTCTGCGCACCCGGATTTACAGGGTCTCCATTGATAGGAGGCTGCACTTTGCCACCCGGCGCCATGCTGGCATTTTTAGGATCAAACAGTACGGGATAACCGGTTCTGCGGTAATCGGTATACTGATCAACTGCATTGCCATAATTGGAAATCCATTTCTGCGTCATGATAATCTCCAGTTTTTTATCGGGGGAAGCAGCATCATACTCGGCCAGCACTTTGGTGGTATAGGCAGTATCAGCGCCTGTAGTAATCAGTGAAGGAACAACCTGCGTTGGCTTTACGTAGGTTGTTATTACATAGTCTACCTGCCTGAAAGACTCTTTTATAGCAGCCTGCAGTTTTGCTTTTGCATCGCCGGTTGCCAGGCCTGTACTGATTAATTCTGCTTCCAGGTAAAGCCTGTCTGCATAAGTAATGAAACGGTAAGGAGCGGCCCCCGTACCACTGGTAGCACCAACATTCAATCCATCACCCTGGTCGTAGCGGCCACCCACTGGGTAAATACCCATTACGCTGATGGTACCCTGCTGGTTACGGTCCCTGTCTGGTCCTACAGAACCAAAATAGATAGACACAAAAGCACCATCCCTGTATTCTGTCTGGTTGCCCTCCCTGGGAGCTGTGTTTGCCCGCATCTGGTTGTAGAAATAATAAGGAACGCGTGGATCAGGATTGCTTTTGAAAATATTTGGATTATAGCCTTTCAATATTTCATAAAACCAGGGACTGATATGATTGCTGCGCTGGGTAGCGGTATAGTCACCAAAACCGGGGTTCCTGTCGTCTGTAGCGCCCAGTGGTCCATAAGGCAGCAGGAAACTTTCGGCGGTGGAATTAATCAGGTTGGCCGGTGTAGCCAGCAGGGCGGTTACATCTGCCTGCACGTTCTGCACCTTTCTTACCTGTGTATACAGTTTTAGTTTGATGGTATTGGCTGCTTTAATCCATTTGGTTACGCTGCCCTGGTAGATCACATCGTCTGCAGCAGGCGATTTTGGATTTGCTGCGGTGTTGTTCAGGTCGGCAATACCCTCATTGATTAATGCTATCAGCGCCGGATAGATATCTTTTGCTGCATCAAATTTGGCAAACTGCTTTCCTTCCTTAAATTTATTGGCTTCTGTAAATGGCAGATCACCAAATACATCTACAAACTGGCTGTAGCTGTAGGCCTTTAAGATTTTAGCGATGCCGGCGTACTTGAAATTACCTGCGGGCGTAGCACTTTTGATAATTTCTTCGAGGCTGATCAATGTACCGTCATAAAAAGTAGACCAGGCATTCTGCAAATAAAAATCACCTCCGTTTACACCATACTGATCCGGATCTTCACGGGTAGACATCTGATGTGTGTACACGGCCAGGTCCTGCGACAAGCCGCTGCCTATAGAAAGCATATTGCCCAGGTTTTTTTCTGCATCCGGCAATAAAGTAGATACCGGCACTGAAACGGGGTTATTCAGGTTCTGGTTTACATCCAGAAACTTTTTACACGAACCCAGCAGCAGCACGGAAGGTAAAATGACTTTAAATATGTTTAACTTATATGTTGTCATACAAATAATTTATTTCTTGTTTAAAAAGTAACATTCAGGTTAACACCATACCTGCGTGTAGTAGGCGCCGCAGATAGTTCAATACCCTGAATATTCGTTGCACCATAAGAATTTACTTCAGGATCAAAATTGCTGTACTTAGGGAAATTGGGCGCCAGGAACCAAAGGTTTCTTCCGCTCATGCTTACAGTAACAGTGTTAAAGGGCAATTTCTTAAACAATTTTTTAGGCAATTCATAACCCAGTGTTACTTCGCGCAGGCGGTACACCGTGGCATCATACACATTCCATTCTGTAGCGGTATTGATACCAAAAGTGGCACCGTTGTTGGCATTGGGAGAAAAATACAAATCATTGGTAGTTATACGGGTCTGGTTGGGTACTGTTTTACCGCCCACCAGTATGGCCTGCTTGGTATTGGGGTCTCCGTATACTCCAGGTATTACCCAGGAGGTTTCCCTGTCTTTGGTATCCTGTGTTACACCCCTGCCCAATTCTGAAGTTACTGTTACAGAATACAAATCGCCTCCCTTGGTCATATCAAACAAGGCATTCAGGAAAAAACCTTTGTAGGAGAAGCTGTTGGTAATACCCAGTTTGTAATCCGGGTTGGGGTCTCCAATCATTCCCTGGTCATCGGCTACAATCATACCACCGGTAGCGGGATTGATCAGCAGGTTGCCATTGGCATCCCGTAAAGATTTGGTACCACGCAGGTAGCCATAAGGCATGCCTGCTTCAAAATAAGGAGAAATAGAAGTTAATACGCCCCCTGTAGCAAAGCGGTCAATACCTTCTTTAAGTTTTACAACAATATTTTTGTTTTTGGTGAAAGCCCCATGGATGTCCCATGTAAATGATTTGGTCTGAATAGGTCTTACTGTTAAATCAATTTCGATACCCTTATTGCTGATTTCGCCAAAATTGGTATACAGCTGGGTGTAACCTGCAGACTCCGGTAAGGACACGGGCGCAATCAGGTTGGTACTGATCTTACGGTACACTGACAGATCAAGGTTGATCCTTCTTTTCCAGAAAGACAGGTTGGTTCCCAGTTCTATTTCATTGGTAAATTCTGGTGTTAAATTAGGATCATAGGTGGTACCGGATCTGGAGGCTGTTGGCTGCCCAAGAAAATTAGTGCCCACAACAAATACATCCTCAATAGAGTTGGGGTTGGCATCATTACCCACCCTTGCCCAGGAAGCCCTTACTTTACCAAAATCAAGCCAGCTGGTTTTCAAGTTAAACGCATCAGTAAACACCAGCGACAAAGAAGCCTGCGGATAGAAATAAGTATTGTTCTTTACCGGCAGTGTAGAAGACTTATCCATTCTTCCGGAAACGTTCAGAAATGCATAATTTTTATACCCAAGGGTTATGTCTGTATAATACCCCAGCAATCTTCTCCGTGAATAAGCATCTGTTCCAAAAGCCTGTGTTTTTGTATTCGGCAATGTATAGAGGCCAGGCACAATAAACTGATCTCCCTGGTTTACTTCCCGGGTAGTAGTACGCTGGTTGATTTCGTTGCCCAGTATGACCCTTAGATCGAAATCCTCGTTTAACTTGGGATTAAGTGTCAGCAACAGCACCGACTCCAGCTCCTGCAGCCTGTAATTATCCACTATCAATCTTCCCAAACCGGAAGCAGCACGCGAGTTGATTTCGGTAATTTCCTTACGGTTGATGGTGCTTGTATTGGCACCGAAATTATAATTGATTTTTATCCAGCTGTTTACTTTCACTTCAGCGCGGGCACCAGCTACAGTTCTTTCTTCATAGGTAGTAGCCACATTATTCAACGCAGCCCAGCGCGGGTTATCAAACTGACCACCACCATTAGGAGTAAGGGGCTTGCCCAGTTTATCCTGGTAGGGAAGATTCAAATCCCAGTTGCGGCCCAGGAACAGGGTTCTTGCAAACAGCGAAGAAGCACCGTCTACCTGGTTTTCTCCAAAATAGCCACCTTTTTGCTTGGAACGGGTATAGCTGAAGTTTCCACCCACGGTGATCCAGTCTTTTAATTTAGTCTGCCCGCCCAAACCAATATTGTTTCTTCCATAATCAGAGTTTTCTACATAACCACTCTGGCTAAGGTTAGACAGGGTAAGGGCTACTGAGCTCTTGTCATCACCTCCGGTGAGGCCCACAGAATTTTCATAGAGCATACCGGTTTTGAAAAGATCTTTTACGTTATTGGGATAAGCCCTGTATTTAATATTGGCGGAGGGAAACAGCTCAGGATAAGCTGCCTTGTAATCGGGCCAGGCAGGAATAGAATCCAGGTTTTTGAAAGCTGGGCCCCAGGAACCGTTTGAGTTGGAATAACCAAACTGTGCACCGGTACCGTAATCGTTCTGGTATTTGGGCAGGTTGGCTACATTCTCCCACGATACTGAAGATCTTACATTAATACCCACGCCTTTTTTACCTCTTGACGCGCTTCCGGATTTGGTAGTAATTACCACCACCCCTGCGGCGGCCCTTGAGCCGTACAAGGAAGAGGCGGCTACGCCTTTTAGTACGTTCATAGAAGCAATATCATTGGGGTCCAGGTTGGCAATACCGCTGCCATAAGCTGTACCGCCGCTTGTCTGGCTGCTGGTAGTGAGCTGCGTATTGCTATAAGGTACACCATCCACAATAATCAGCGGCTGTGTACTCTGGAAAGATGAATTACCCCTGATTTGAATACGGGTAGCGGCACCCGGTGTACCCTGTGAAGACCTGATGTCTACACCGGCCACCTTGCCCTGCAGGCTTTTTAACATATCTGGCTCAGATTTCTGCAATAACGCATCGGGGTCAACTTTGCTGATGGCATATCCCAGCGCTTTGTCCTGCCGGCGAATACCGGAAGCTGTTACCACCACTTCACTAAGACTGGCCTGTGATCTAACAACAGATACTTCTACGCTGTTGCCTGCGCCTACGGTGATTTCCTTTGCCGTAATATCTGTAGCAGATACTACCAACACATCGCCCTGTTTTGCATTGATGGAAAACTGACCATTGGCATCGGCCGACACACCTGTTTTTCCACCTTTAATTTTAACACTGGCAAAAGGAACGGGATCTCCCTTTGCGTCCCTCACTATTCCAGTGATTGCCCTGGTTTGTGAGAATGCTGTTGTGGCAAACAAACACAGCATACATAAGAACATACACAATTTTCTCATACGCTTATAGTTTTAATTTTTCAGAGAGGCGTAAAATTATCGCATGCATTTAACTTTTGTAAATAATTCGTTAAAAGCATGATTAATTAACTACTTTTTAATGACAGGCCTCAAAATGATAACGCTGCAAGAAATTTTCTAAAAATCATCGCATCAAGATAAGTTGGACTTTTAATTCTGAGCGGTGATTGCCATTGGTTTCGTCAAGGCCCGACCCGGTAGAAGTTTTTCCAGGGTAAATAGTTTGCGCCCACCTTAGGCCGATATCCAGGGTGGTTGGCCGCTGCCGGTGCCTGGCCAGGGGTATATCCGTTCTTCCCAGGTTTAGGTAATACCGCAGTCCTTTGCCGTAAAACAATGGTATGGAAAAATTATACGGGAGATCTGCTTCATACGTATATACCCTTTCGTTGTAGCCGCTGGTTTCAAAATATTGCATGCGCCCGCCAATACGCCATTTCGCAAAGGCCGGCTTGTAGCTGCCTTCTACATACCAGAGAAAGCCCTGGCCTGTAGCCTGTTCATCTGTATTGTACCATACCAGCTCTACCCTGTTGCGAAGCATACACTGGCTGTTGATTTGTATGCTGGTATGCACGCGCAGGGTTTGCCTTTTCACCGGGCCTGTGCCGGCCATTGGCAGCCCATTTTGCTGCCTGTTAATCAATTTTGCTTCGTTCCTGTACCGGGCATATACTGTTACGTGCTTCGCGGGGGTATAAGTTGCCTGCAGCAAATAATCGCGGCCACCAGAAGCCGCATCTACCCTGTATTTTAGCCAGGGAAACTGGAAAACATCTGCATAGGCATCCAGCCTTAACACCGTTACCGGCTGCAGCGAAATGGCCGCGTAAAAACCATTTTCGTTTACAGGCAATCCATTTTCAGTAAAAGCATTGGCATTTACAGACTGGTAAGCCCTGCTGATATTTCTGTACAGCAGCGAAACTGCAGCCTTTGTATCCAGGCTAATGACGGCACCATGCAGGAATGCTGTATGCTGATGGCCATCGATGGCCGCCTCGCCAAACAAATGAATATTGCGCCAGGTATAACTGTAGTCAAAACTGCTATTGATAAAATGATTTCCCTGCAAAGCAAAGCGCTGGTAAGGGGCTGGTGATTTTTGAATGGGTTTTGAAAAATGATATCCTACGGCACTGATACCTGCATGCCACCGGCTGGCTTTGTACTGAATATTGGCACCGGCAGCCGTTTGGCCAAGGCTGCTCCTGTCTTCATTTTCTGCCGCTGTACGGTGATAGCCACTGGTAAGAAAAGAAGAAGCTATTCCATCGTCTGTCAATGAATCAACCTGCACATTGGCACCAATGCGGCGGTAAGAAGCAAACAGGGTGGCTTCCCATTTTCTTTTTTGCAGGGTGATGCCTGCACCGCGGTGAAAATTATATTCGCCGGCGGAGCTATAGGGCCGCAAAGCAGTTGCCTGCCGCTTTATGCCCATTACGGCTGCATTTTTTTTGAATGCAAGACTTTGCCATTGTACCAGGCCCTGGCCGAAATTGACGGTAAAATCGCCCAGTGCCAGCGACTTAACCACCCCCAATTGGCGGGCAAAAAAATGGAACGAATAAAAATCAAAACCCTGCTGTTGTGCACCTTTGAAAAATTGCTCTCCGGCATCTTTCTCTGCCAGCAATCCCCATTGCAACAAATTTTTGTACCGGTAACTGTACCGCAGCATCAGTTTGTCACGGCTGCCCAGGTAGTGATTGGCATCTGGTGTTGCGGGGGTCTCATATCCTGTTGTTTTTTCGGGCATGCGCGCATAACGGATCAATAACAGCTGGTCTCCGCCTCGCCATCTTTCTTTTATATTTTCTGCTATTGTTTTGTCATCTGTTACAGTAATATAAGGAAGCAGCTGCTTTATGGTAACAGGATCCCAACCAGGAATAGCCTGCAGCTCGTAACGGCTGATCAACTTGCCGAGCATTTTCCTGTAAGCAAGCAGTTGTTCTACCTGCCAGGCATTCAGTATTGAGAGCAACATCAGTTCATCTGCTCCGGCAGCATTAATATTAAGGGGATGTTTTTTAAAATGAGCTAATTGCTGCAGATAAGTATCATCTTCTATAGCCGCAGCAGCTGTTTCTGCCAGGCTCTCCAGTTGCTGTTCTGCCGTCTCCATTATTTTTTCCCTTTCCTGGCAAGCTGCGGTGGCGCCCGGCAGCAAAAAACAATATAGCAGCAATATATTCTTCAATCTTGCTGCGCTTGTGCGGGTGAATGAAAATTAAACAGCAACAGCATCCCCGGCGTAAAACCCAGTTGTGCCTGCCAGCTGCTGACCACATCCAGCCTGAAGCTTTTCCATTGCAACCCAAACCCTAAAAAATAATTAGCGGTACTGCTGGCAATGCCCATCCTGGCAAAAAAATGTTCTGCAAAAACATATTGCATACCGGCATTAATGTTTACCGGCTGATCTTCCTGCTTGCTGATATCGGCACTCATAAAAAGTACTGGTGATACCTCATAACCAAAGCCGGCAGTATATACAGACGCCAGTTTTTCGTTTCCCATTTTGTCAAACTTACCGCCCACCGGGTTATACACATGCAGGCCCATGTGCAACTGATTGGTAAGATGAATAAGGGTACCTGCTTCAATATTTATTACGCCGCTGCTTCCGTATCCTGCCAGCCTTATCATATTATAATTGAACTGAACACCGATATCAATCTTATCATGCAGCTTCTTTCCGTAGCCAATGCCCAGTTGCGAGGTATTAAAATTTTCCGCACCAAAATACCTGGCAGCAATGCCAAAGCCACCCAGTTTGGAGGGCAAAGCAATAGCAGCAGAAAAACTACTGAGTTCCCTGAGCATAAACCGGCGTTCTGCATACACACCGGCCGTGGTATACTTCAGCTGCGCCAGCGAAGCCTGGTTAATAGTGCCCGAAAAAGCATCTGTAACATTTTTGCTGTAAACGCCCACAGCAGTGTACCGTACCAACAATGGCGAACGGGCGGGCTGGCAGTATATACAATACCCTGCCAACAGTAGCGGGAGAGCTAAGGTTAACTTTTTCAAGGAAAGGTTTGTAACAGGAAATTACAAATTATTACGCAAATACATGCTGAAAAAATAAGGGCGCCTTTTGTGGCGCCCTTATTCAATTTATAAGAAGAAGCTTATTAATCTACGTCCCAGAACAGTTTGCTGGTGAATACATCAATGGTACCCTGTGCTTTTACGTTTTCGCCGTTAGAACCCAGCTCTGTACTTGGGTAGAAGAGGCGGACAGGCAGTTTGGCACCGGCTTGTGCAGAAGCCGATTCTGGTGTTACCGGGAAATTGGTGCGGCGGAATTCGCTCCATGCTTCCAGGCCGCCGAAATTTACGAGGGCCAGCCATTTTTGCATCCAGATAGCTTTCAGCTTATCAGGAGAAGCATTCCAGTCGGCCAAATCAAGGCCGCTTGCCAGCAATGTATTGGCAGAACTTAATGCAACACCACCAAGCGTTGTTTGTGTGAAGTCTAAGCGGAAGGCTTCTTTAACACCCTGCTCGTAGTAACCCTTTGCCGTACCGTCTGTGCCATTGGCAGGCAATGTTACTGCTGCGCCATAGCGTTGTTTAGCTTCTGCCAGCAGGAAATAGCTTTCTGCAGCAGTCATCACCACCATTGGGCGGGCAAATTCATTTTTTACAATAACTGAAGGACCGGGATAAGAGGTATTCTGCGAAAGGTAGCCGGAAGCGGCGCCAAATGGAACACCCACATAATTGGCTACAATTTCCGGTTTGGTGCTTACGCCCGGTGTGGTACTTTCTCCGCCGGCTGCATAGGCCAGGCGCTTAAGCCGGAACGTATCATTGGTAGACTTCAGGAAATCGAACAGGAACTTGGTAGGCCGCGGGTAACGCGCCAATGCCTGTGCACCACCTGAAGAGTTGTATCCCCAACGCTCATAAAACGGGTTGAGTTTTCCTGCTGAGGAAACATAGCCCGGAGTGGATGTTACATCCTGCCCTATACCCAGGAAACCTTCTGCCACTGCAGCAGCCTTATTGATTTCTGTGGTGATATAAGAATCCCTGCCGGCTATGCGGCTCTGCCTTATGAGGATTCTCAATTTAAGGCTGTTGGCAAATTTCACCCAGTTGGTGTTGGAACCTTTGAATACAATATCCGCATTTTTGCCTGCTGCTGAAAATACATTGGCTTTGGTATCCACGATGGCTGAATCCAGCACCTTCACCAGGTCTTCGTAAATAGCTTTCTGATCATCAAATTTTGGTGCCAGGCTGGTTACGCCTTTCAATGCTGCGCTGTAGGGAACATTACCATACTGGTCTACCAGCTGCTGAAAAATAAAGGCCTTCATTACTTTGGCTGGCCCTTTAAAGTAAGGCTGGCCTTTGGCATCCGAATTATCAATCACAAATTGAAAATCATTCAGGATATCATAATAGGTATCCCAATAATTAAAATTGGTATTGTTAAACTGGTAGGCAAAAATGGTAGTACTGATGATATAGGTACTTGACTGCGTCCACTGGCCCGACCAGTAAGAACCTGTTTCATTGGGGTCGAGATAGCCGTTGATCCGGTTTAATGCAGCGGTGAAAACAAAATCGGGCGTTGACGTTGGAAGGCTGTTGGGATTGGTATTAATATCCAGCCATGTTTTTTTACAACCGGACAGCCCAATGCCTATCAGAATGACTGGTAATATATGTTTAAGTTTCATACTGTAATAAAATTAAAAAGTTATTTAAAGGTCAGGTTGATGTTAAATCCGTACTGGCGGACAGGTGGTGTCTGCGCAGTTGTATTAACGCCCTGGCCATTATCCGTAGTGAAACTGAATTCAGGATCAGTAAAGTCGTTGGCTTTGTCAACAATAGTAATCAGGTTACGTCCGTACAAAGCAATTACAGCGCCTGAGAATATTTTAATTTTAGACAATGCGTTTGCAGGTATTGTATAAGACAGGTTGATGTCTCTCAGTTTTACAAACCAACCTGGTGTTACAAAGTTCTCTGCAATCAGGCGGTATTTGTCGGCCCATAAAGCATATTCTGCTTCGCGCACATTAACATTGGTATTGGGTACAAACTTACCGGTACCGTCATCATAGGCTGAATTGGGAAACACATAAGGATCGCGGTTTTCTGTCCATTTACCAGAACCGGTGAAGGTCATCTGGCGGCCAAGATCGCTGTACACCACATTGCCACCACGGTATTCAAAATTGGTAGTCAATGCAAACGCCGTGTACTTAAGGGTGGTACCCCAGCCTAAAATATGTTTAGGAATGGTGCGGCCAAAATTTTTCAGCGGCCCCGTTGTAAGCGGGTAACCATCAGCCTTGCCAACAATTACCGCATTGGTAGCCGGGTCACGTACATAAGCGATGGCTTTTAATGCAGGGAAAGGCTGGTTTTTAATTACGTAAGGCGCTGCATAAGAAAAGGCGCCGTAGCTGAACTCATCTACGCCGGGATACAGTTCAATAACTTTATTGTCATTGTAAGAATAACGCACATTCAGATCCCAGCTGAATTTTTTAGCACGGATAAGCTGTAACCTCAGATCAGTTTCATAACCCCAGTTCTTGGTTTCACCCACATTCAGGCGCAGGTTGCTGTAACCGGTAGTGTTGGGAATTTTTACTGTTACCACAGAACCAATGCTGCGTTGGCTGTAATATGTAAGGTCAAGACTTACCCTTCCGTTCAGGAATTGTAAATCTGCACCACCTTCCCAGGATTTTACAATTTCCGGTTTCAGGTTGGCATCAGGCAGTACGTCTCCTACGCTGATGCCTACCGTATTGCCATAGGGGAATCCACCTGCATTGCTGTAGGTAGGATCAAGGCCATAGATAACCCCTGCTCCACCCAAACCATCATTGGCATTCTTATTATAGCCTGCCCTCAGTTTTACATAACTCAGGAACTTGCCTTTTATCTGCGGAACCAGCTCTGTCAGCATTACCGATGCATCGAACCCGTAATACGCATATGAATACAAGTTAGAAGCACGGTTTGGTTTGTAGAACTTAGATGAGGCATCATAACGGAAAGTACCGTGCAGGTAAACCATGTCTTTCCATCCGGTAAGCAGATCCGCATAGTAACCAAACTTCCTGTAATCTGTATTGCCTTCGCCACCGCCCAGTTCTCCCTGGCGGTTAGATACATTATAAACACCCGGCACTACAATAGACGATGAACTTACGTTTACATCCTTTGTCTTACGCTCATAAATATTCCAGCCAATTAATCCTTTGGTACTGAAATCACCAAAATCTTTATTGGTCTGTAACTGAAGATCATTGTTAACAGTGTTTTCGGTTGTGGTCTGGTCAAATACAGAACCCTGTATATCAGTTAATGTTCTGGTAATACCGGCGCC
>MU868333.1:18786-51524 GCA_036418205.1 Ostertagia ostertagi | reverse complement strand
GGTATGAACTGGAAGACCATGGCGCCGGGTTTTGATTTTGTAATGGGCCGTCAGCCAGATACCAATTATATCAACAAATTTGCCAACAAAGGTTTCTTTACACACAATCCATTGCTGAACAACCTGAACCGGCAGGATTATAACCAGAGCCTGAAAATTAATGCGCAGCTGATACCGCTGCGTGATCTTACCATTGATCTGAACGTAGACAAAACCTTTGGCAAAACCTATTCTGAATTATACAAAGACACTACCGGCAGTTCCGGGTTCAGCAGGCTGAGCCCCTACTCTTCCGGAAGTTTCAGCGTAAGCTATATTTCATTCCAGACATTGTTTACCAAAGTAAGCCCTAATGAAGTCTCCAGCACTTTCCTGAAATTCCAGGATTACCGTTCTATATTATCGCAGCGGCTGGCCAAACTGAATCCTTATTCAAAAGATCCCAGCGGCAATCCCATACCAACTGCCGATGGCTACTATAGAGGCTATACCAAATACGCGCAGGATGTATTGATACCGGCTTTCCTGGCAGCTTATACCGGAAAAGATCCCAATACGGTAGCGCTGGTAAAACAGGAGAACGCTAAAATCAGTTCCAACCCATTCAGTGGCATTAAACCGTTGCCCAACTGGCGTATTACTTATAACGGACTCACCAGGATTCCGGGTATGGAAAAAATATTCAGCAATTTCACCGTAACACATGCTTACAACAGTACGCTGAGCATGAACAGCTTTAATTCTGCACTGCTGTACCAGGACCCGTTAAGACAAAGCTATCCGGGCTTTATAGACACCCTCACCGGTAACTTTATTCCTTATTTCCTGGTGCCCAATATTTCTATCCAGGAGTCTTTTGCACCGTTTATAGATTTGGACATGCAGTTTACCAACCAGCTGGGCGCCCGTTTCGAATATAAGAAATCGCGGCAGTTGGCATTGAGCCTGGTAGATTTCCAGCTGAGTGAATCACGCTCCACAGAGTTTACATTTGGCGGCCGCTGGAGAAAGAAAGGTTTCCCCCTGCCGTTTAAATTGCCATTCAGCAAGAAAGACACCAAAAAACTGGAAAACGATATCACGTTTACACTTGACTTCAGCCTGCGCGATGATATTACTTCCAACAGCCGGCTTGACCAGGTAACGGTATTGCCCACTGCCGGACAAAAAGTAATCACCATCTCTCCCAGTATAGACTATGTGCTGAACAACCGTGTAAAAATCATCCTGTATTTTGATCAGCGAAGAACAGAACCCAAAATTTCTACCTCGGCGCCTATTACCAATACAAAGGGTGGTATAAAGATTAATATCTCGCTGGCGCAGTAGGAAATTTTTTAGCTGGTACCTATGAGTGGCTGGTAGCCAACAGCTAAAAAAATTACGCTACATTAGGGGTATGAGAAAAATCTGCACGTCGGCACTGGCTGTTATTTTTTTGTCTTCCTGCCATCAATCTCCTTCTTATGATACCATCATCCGCAACGGACTTATTTATGACGGAAATGGTGGCGAACCCTACAAGGCAGATATTGGCATCAATGCAGATACCATTGCATTTATTGGTAATCTGCAGCCTGCAAAAGCAAAAAATGAAACGGATGCGCATGGAATGGCCGTAGCCCCCGGCTTTATTAATATGCTGAGCTGGGCCAACGAGACACTGATAGAGGACGGTCATTCGCAGAGTGATATCCGCCAGGGCATTACCCTGGAAGTATTTGGGGAAGGAGAAAGTATGGGGCCGCTCAATAACCGGATGAAAGATCAGCTGCAAAAAGGACAAGGCGATATAAAATACAAGGTAAGCTGGACCAGCCTGGGCGAATACTTACATTTCCTGGAAACAAAGGGCGTTAGCTGCAATGTTGCTTCTTATGTGGGTGCTACCACTATCCGCAATTATGTAATTGGAGAAGACGATAAAGCTCCCACACCTGCTCAGCTGGACAGCATGTGCTTACTCGTTAGACAGGCTATGGAAGAAGGCGCACTGGGAGTAGGCTCATCCCTTATTTATCCGCCGGCTTTTTTTGCCAAAACAGACGAGCTGATAGCCATGAGTTCAGCAGCCGGCCAATACGGCGGCGGCTATATTTCGCACATGCGCAGCGAAGGTAATCAACTCTTGGAAGCGGTAGAAGAACTGATTATTATTGCGCAAAAAGCAAAAGTACACGGGGAGATTTATCATTTAAAAGCAGCAGGTAAGGATAACTGGTATAAAATGGACAGCGTTATCCGCCGGATTGAACGGGCCAGGAAGGACGGTGTTGATATTGGCGCCAATATGTATACTTACCTGGCGGGCGGCACTGGTCTTACGGCTTCCATGCCGCCGGCTTTGCAGGATGGTGGTTTTGGCAAACTGCGCGAACGCTTGCAGGATCCTGCTTTGCATGCGCAAATCATCAGGGATATGAAAACTTCATCCAACAAATGGGAAAATCTATACTACGCAGCCGGTTCAGCAGAAAAGCTGTTGCTGGTGGGCTTTAATAAAGACAGTTTAAAAAAATACACCGGCAAATCTTTGGCAGCCATCGCCGCCCTCAGGGGTAAATCGCCGGAAGAAACGGCCATTGATTTAATTGTGCAGGACAGCAGCCGCATCAGCACCATTTATTTTCTGATGGATGAGGAGAATATAAAAAAACAAATCGCTCTTCCATGGATGAGTTTTGGATCTGATGAAGGTTCCTATACAACGGCAGGCGTATTTCTTCAGTCAAACGCTCACCCCCGGGCGTATGGAAATTTTGCAAGAGTATTGGGCAAGTATGCAAGAGATGAAAAAGTAATCACCCTCGCCGATGCCATCCGGAAATTGAGTAAACTATCAGCCGAAAAAATGCATATCAAAAAACGTGGTGAACTAAAGAGTGGTTATTTTGCAGACATCGTTATTTTTGATCCGCAAAAAGTAAAAGACAAGGCCAGTTTTGAAAAACCGCATCAGTATGCAGAAGGTATGATGGCTGTTTTTGTAAATGGTGTACAGGTATTGAAAAACGGTGAGCACAGCGGTGCAACACCGGGCAGATTTATTAAGGGACCCGGTTGGAAAATGAATTAATAATTTGTAATTAATATAGAACAATGAGCATCGTAATTCGCAAAGCTACCAGGGACGATTGTCCAAGATTGTTAGAGTTAATCAAAGAGCTGGCGCTGTACGAGAAGGCACCGCAGGAAGTAACCGTTACATTAGATCATTTTGCAGAAAGTGGATTCGGTGCCAACCCTGTATGGTGGGCTTTTGTAGCTGAAACTGATGGTGTAGTAGAAGGCTTTGCTCTTTATTATGTACGGTATTCTACATGGAAAGGACAACGCATGTACCTCGAAGATATCATTGTAACCGAAAAAATGCGTGGCAGGGGCCTCGGCAAATTATTGTTTGACGCTTTGATTGCAGAAACAAAAGAAAAAAAATTCAGCGGTATGGTATGGCAGGTGCTGGAATGGAATGAACCCGCCATCAATTTCTATAAAAAATATTACAATGCCAGTCTTGACCCTGAGTGGATCAACTGCAGCCTGAACGTTTGAAAAACAACAAGACGATACTTTCCAGTTACGTGAACAGGATTCAATATCAGCCATTGCTAATTGATGCCGTCTACCTGCATGGTTTTGTCAATTTTCAAAACCAGGCCCTGTAATACCTTGCCGGGCCCTACCTCGGTAAACCTGGTAGCGCCTTCTTTGATCATCGCCTGCACGCTTTGTGTCCAGCGTACGGCACCGGTTAACTGGTCTATGAGGTTTTGCTTAATTTCCTCCCGGTCAAACACTGCCTTTGCTGCCACATTCTGGTATACATGTGCTGTGGGTTGGTGGAAAGTTGTTTTTTCGATGGCGGCTCTCAGTTCTTCTTTTGCCGGCTCCATCAGTGGTGAATGAAAAGCACCTCCTACCGGTAATACCAAAGCTCTTTTAGCGCCGGCTGCTTTCATACGCTCACAGGCAATCTCTATCCCTTTCAGGCTGCCGCTGATGACCAGCTGGCCCGGACAGTTAAAATTAGCAGGTACTACTACTTCCCCTGTTTCTTTCTGCACGGCGGCACATACCTCCTCCACTTTATCGTCTGCCAATGCCAGCACAGCCGCCATGGTAGAGGGTGTTAGTTCACATGCTTTCTGCATGGCTTTAGCGCGTATACTTACTAACTGGAGCCCGTCTTCAAAACTGAGTGTTCCATTGGCCACCAGTGCAGAAAATTCTCCCAAAGAATGACCGGCTACCATATCGGGCTTGGCCGCATCAATGCTTTTATAGGCTATAACAGAATGTAAAAAAACAGCAGGCTGCGTTACGTCGGTTTGTTTCAGGTCTTCTTCTGTGCCTGTAAACATAATATCAGAAATCCTGAACTTCAGCAGCTCATTGGCCTGTTCAAACAGTTTTTTTGCAAAGGCATTGTTGTTATAATGTTCTTTACCCATTCCCGGAAACTGTGAACCCTGGCCGGGAAATACAAAAGCATGTTTCATATCATCAGATTGATGTCCAAATATAAAAGGTTTATCTGAAGCAAATAAAAATTTCAGATAAACCTTTTCCTTATAGACAGTATTTCCGTCAGTGCAGTTTCGACCCTATCAGCCGTATAAACTCGCTCCTGGTTTCATTTTTCTGAAACTCACCGCAAAACGCGGATGTTGTAGTAACAGAATTTTGTTTCTGCACACCACGCATCATCATACATAAATGTGATGCTTCCACCACCACGGCTACACCGTGAGGATTAAGTGTGTCCTTTATCACCTCCATAATCTGGTGTGTAAGTCTTTCCTGTACCTGCAGTCGCCGGGAGTAGACATCTACTACCCTCGCGATTTTGCTGAGCCCGGTAATGTATCCATTGGGAATATATGCCACATGTGCTTTTCCATAAAACGGCAGCATATGATGTTCGCACATACTGTACAGTTCTATGTCTTTTACAATCACCATTTCACTTATATCTTCATGAAATTTAGCCGACTCCAGTATGGCTTTGGCATCCATCTGGTAGCCCTGTGTAAGAAACTGCATGGCTTTGGCCACCCTCTCCGGTGTTTTCTGCAGACCTTCCCTTTCGGCGTCCTCGCCCAGTAATGTAATGGTATTCTTATAATTTTCCGATAATAGCCTGGTCACATTTTCATCATACTGATCTGTTTTTTTATACGGCATCTCAACTATTTTAATGATAAAAGTATTGGTTCAAAAACGGGTTTAAAAGTATGGTCAAGCCGGGTATTCCACAAAATTCCGCTCAGTTTCATATAGTCTTACCTGCAAATCAACAGCGCTATCAATATGAGGACGTAAGAGGTTATAAATCACAATAGCAATATTTTCTGCCGTAGGGTTCAGCTCCCGAAACTCTTCTGTATCCAGGTTAAGGTTTTTATGATCAAATTTCAGCAATACGTTTTCCTGTATCAGGTCGCTCAGCAGTTTCAGATCCATTACAAACCCGGTTACCGGATCCGGTTCCCCGGTTAGTTTTACTACCAGGTCGTAGTTGTGTCCATGGTAATTGGGCAGGTTGCACTTCCCAAAAACAAGCCTGTTCTTGTCTGCATCCCAGTCAGGGTTATTTAAACGGTGTGCGGCATTAAAATGCTCTTTCCTGTATACGGCTACTTTGTTACCCATACCTGCATTGCTAAATAAAAAAATGTAAATAATTCCAACAGCCCGGGCAGAAGTATGCTGCTCAAATGACTGTTTTGAATAAGAATACCACCCCTGCTTTACCAAAACATTACACAGATTTTATCTTGTCAAAACCAGCTGTAATGCCTGCCAATCCCCCTGAAATTACATACTAATAACAGAAAGGTTCACCTAAGGGTGGGTTTTTATGAAAAATGTGGGTTACCCGAAATACTCTACATAAATGCGGTCGGTCTCATACAATTTAATGCAATGAAGGGTAACTGCCGGCGGAAGTTCCGGCACCAGCTGGTTCCAGATTCCAATGGCCAGGTTCTCAGTAGAACACATTTTACCATGCATAAAAGCAACATCCAGGTTCAGGTTTTTGTGGTCCAGTAATTCCAGCACATGGTCTTTAATGATAATACTCAGTTTTTTTACGTCGAACAAAAAACCAGTATTGGCATCAGGTTCACCTTTAATGGTTACATATAGTTCATAGTTATGCCCATGCCAGTTCTCGTTGGCGCATTTGCCAAAAACAGCTTCATTTTCCGCTACTGTCCATTCCGGGTTAAATAATTTATGCGCTGCATTAAAATGCTCCACTCTTGTGAGGTACACCATCGCCGGTAAAAATTTCCGCAAAGTTAGCATTTTGGAAGTTAACCACAGAGACAGTACCAGCAAAGTTGCAGCGGGTTGACAACTTATGCCTAAAATGATGGTTCTTAAGGTGAAAAACCGTGGTATGCCACAATACCCGACATTTGCAGCTTACAAAACAGGCAACTGTATGAATACATTACTGATAGCGGCTACCATTAAAGAAATACAACCTTTCCTTGCCTGGTTAAAAACAGCACCTGCAGGCAGGAAAAGCAATTTACCCGATGTATTAATTACGGGCATTGGTTTAACGGCTACCACCTACCATCTTACCCGGCAACTGCAGTTGAAAAAATATGGGTTGGTAATACAGGCGGGCGTAGCAGGTTGTTTTAAGAAAAACATTTCGCTTGGCAGCGTTGTTATAGTAAAACAGGATACTATAGCAGACCAGAGTGTAATTGAATTGCAGCAGCTGAAATCTTTATTTGATCTGAAACTGGTGCCGGCCAACCAGTTTCCGTATACAAAAACCTGGCTGGTAAATCCGGCTGTGGCCCTCTTAAAAAAGACAGCACTGAGAAAAGTAAAAGGAATATCTGTGAATGAAATTACCACCAGCAGACAAAAGATAACCTTTTATGAAAAAAAATTCAACGCAGTTACTGAATCGATGGAAGGAGCCGCACTGCATTACACCTGCCTGATGGAAGGTGTTCCTTTTCTGCAAATCAGAAGCATGTCTAATTATATTGGCGAAAGAAACAAAAAGAAATGGGATATGGCAGACTCTATTGTGAACCTGAATGCCGCATTGATTGAAATAGCAAAAGACTTATGAAACTTACTTTAGGATTTTCACCCTGCCCCAACGATACTTTTATCTTTGATGCACTGGTCAATAAAAAAATTGATACGGGCGATCTATCTTTTGAAGCCGTACTGGAAGACGTACAAACCCTTAACAACGGGGCCATCGCAGGTAAACTGGACGCCAGCAAAATCAGTTACGGCGTTTTGCCGTTGGTGGCGCAGCAATACAGGGTATTGAATGCGGGTGGTGCTTTGGGCAAGGGCGTTGGCCCGCTGCTGATTTCTAAACAGGCTATCCCATCTTCCGAAAGCATCAATGATAAAACCATCGCCATACCCGGCGAAAACACAACGGCGCATATGCTGTTTTCCCTGGCTTATCCAAAAGCAAAACATAAAAAATTCATGGTCTTTTCTGCTATAGAAGAAGCAGTGATCAGTGGGCAGGTTGACCTGGGTGTAATTATACATGAGAACAGGTTTACCTACCAGCAAAAAGGGCTTACAAAAATTATAGACCTGGGCAGCTACTGGGAGCAGCAAACGCAATACCCTATTCCGCTGGGTGGTATTGTTATGAAAAGAAGTTTTAATACTGCCCTGCAAAAGAAAGTGGATGCGCTTATCCGGCAAAGTGTGGAGTATTCATTCAAAAATTACCCTGTACTGGCTGACTATGTGAGACAGCATTCGCAGGAAATGTCAGCGCAGGTAATGCAGCAGCACATTGATTTATATGTAAATAACTACAGCATTGATTTAGGTGCCGCGGGCAAAAAAGCGGTGGAAAAATTACTGGCAGTATACCAGCAGGTCAATCATACCGCCAGAAGTAAAATTTCAAATGCAGATCTTTTTGTTGAATAGACTGCCTTATTTTTTCAATGCAGCGCTGTAAGTTTCCAGGCAGCGTTTTCGGGCGAAATCATGATCTACAATGGGCGATGGGTAGGTAAGCTCATCCAGCTCCGGCACCCATTTACGGACGTATTTTAATTGCTTGTCGAAATTCTCTGTCTGGCGGGCCGGACTAAAAATACGGAAATAAGGTGCAGCATCGCAACCGCTGCCGGCGGCCCATTGCCAGCCGCCATTGTTGGCAGCAAAATCATAGTCCAGCAGTTTCTGCGCAAAATAGGCTTCGCCCCAGCGCCAGTCAATCAGCAGGTGCTTGGCCAGGAAGGAAGCAGTAATCATTCTTACGCGGTTGTGCATGAAACCCGTTTCATTTAGCTCGCGCATGCCTGCATCAACAATCGGGTAGCCCGTCATACCCCTGCACCAGCAATCAAATTCTTTTTCATTATTCCGCCATTGAATCAAATCATACTCCGGCTTAAACGCTTTGCCTTTTCCCACCTGCTGAAAATGCCAGAGTATCATGTGATAGAAATCGCGCCAGATGAGTTCATTCAAAAAAGTTTCGTTCAATCCCTTTGCACTGTCAGCCAGTTTGCGGATGCTGATGGTACCAAAACGAAGGTGAATACCCAAATGTGAAGTACCGTGCACAGCGGGATAATCGCGCTGCTCTTTATATTTTTTTACCAGCTCTGTATTCAATTGTTTTGAAGGAAAGGTTTTCTCTACCGGCACAAAGCCCATGCTTTTGAGCGATGGCATGGCTACAGGCTTTTGTTTTAAAAAATTACCCATGTATTTTTTTACCGGATAGGCTTTAAGGTAAAAATCAGTGAGGGCTGCATTCCAGCGGCGGCTGTAGGGGGTAAATACCGTGTAAGGCTTGCCGTCATCTTTTACCACTTCGTCTTTTTCAAAAATAACCTGGTCTTTGTAGCTGTGCAGGGAAGCGCCGTGTGCAGCCAGCAATTGCTGGATGGCGTTATCGCGTTGTATGGCATAGGGCTCATAGTCGCCATTGGTAAACACCTTTTCTATTTTGTATTTTTTCAGCAACTGTTTATATACATCGGCAGGGAAACCGTAATATACTTCAAGACTGCTGCCTGAAGCCGTTAACTGTTCCTGTATTTCCTCCAATGCCGCATGAATGAATTCCACCCTGCGATCGGCTTTTTCCTCCAGCTCATCCAGTATGTACTTATCAAAAATGAAAACAGGAACTACGGGCTGATTGTCTTTCAGTGCATGGTAGAGGGCAGCATTATCGTCTAAGCGGAGATCTCGCCTGAACCAGCAAATATTAACTGTCTGCATTTGTTTGAGGTGTTTTAAACGATCTGGTGTTCCTAACAGCAAAGCCATTTGAAAGTTGAAGGTATGGCTGCTATTTTTTTAACAGGCGGGCAAAGATTTGGGTGGTAAGGCGATTGGCATACACACTGGGACCACATTCTTTTACCCAGCGGACTCCCCTAACAGCATTGCTGACAAACACCTCATCTGCCGCCAGCAGGTCTTCCGGGGTGATATTGGCTTCTTCTACGCGGAAACCATGCAGCGGCAGGTTTTCTATGAGGAATCTGCGCATAACGCCTTCTACACAGCCTTCCTGGAGGGAGGGGGTATAAATGGCGTCATTCTTAATAATAAAAATATTGGCGATGGTAGCGTCGCAGATCCGTCCCCCGCTATTAAGCAGGAAGGCCTCATTCCATTGCTGTTTTTTGGCATGCAGGGCAGCCATGGTATAGGGCAGGTAATTATTGCTTTTGAGGTGGGAAAATGCGTCGATACTTTTTTTTGCAGCCGTGTAAATACCCGCTACCAGCCCGTTTTCGTTCAGCTCAAAATCGCTTCCGGGCAGTGCCCAGCTTTGGATGATGCAGTGAGGGAAATGGTTTTCCGGATCGTACAATCCCCCATTGCCCCTAAAGACATTAATACGCACCCGGGCGGTTTTGTGCCTATTTTTTTTGCAAAGGGCAGCTACCTGGTCTGCCAGCTGTGCGGGGATCAACAGGGCGGGACATTCAAATTGCAGCAGGTCCATTCCCCTGAAAAGCCTTTCCAGGTGCCAATCCTTCATCAGTATTTCGCCCCCGGAAAATTTCAGGGTTTCAAAAAGGCCGTCTCCATAACGCAGGCCACGGTTGTCTGCCGTTACCAGGGGTTGATCGTTCCTGTAAAACCGGCCATTGTACAGTAAATAGTCATTCATAACTGGCCGAAAGTAAAACAGTCCCGGCGAAATACGCCAGGACTGTTGAGTTATCTGTAAGAAGAAGTTCATGCACCCTCTTCCAGCAATTTATTTTTAACCGCGTACATTACCAGGCCGGCCATGCTTTTGGCGCCGGTTTTGGTTTTCAGCTTGTCCCTGATGGCTTCCACGGTGCGGGGGCTGATGTCCACGATATCAGCGATTTCCTTGGTGGTTTTTTCCTCGCACATCAGTTTCAGGATGCGCAGTTCTTTATCGTTCAGCTGTACATCTTCCGGTGTATGATCTACTTTCTTGGTACGGAGGCCGGAAAGCAGGGCTTTATTGGTAAGCTCATTAAAGTAAAACTCCTGTTCAAAACAGGTTTTAATGGCCTGATAGATGGTTTCGCTGTCAGAATTCTTGGTGAGGTAAGAATTGGCGCCCACTTCCATCAACTTGGAGATCATGGAGTGGTCGTTGTGCATGGACAGTATAATTACCTTGATATCCGGGTAGAGCTTCCTGATTTCGGGTAGGGTGGTAATGCCGTCCATAAGGGGCATCTGTATATCCAGCAGGATAACATCCGGCTCCACATGCTTCAGCAGGTTAAGCAGTTGCATGCCGTTATCCGCTTCGGCAATCATTTCTATGTCTTTACGCACTGCCAATGCGGTTTTTACGCCCGCGCGGAAAAGCGCATGGTCGTCGGCAATAGCAACTTTGATGGGCCTGGAGGGGTCGTAATGTTTCATAAGGTATTGTTTGGGACTTTAGGGAGGCTACTGATTTGTAAAGCCTTGATGTAAAAAGAATAAAAATTTGTCATATTTACCATAGTATAAGTACGAAATTATGATATTTCGGAATATACTAAAAAACCATTATGGCAAGTAATTTTCCGTTTTTGGGAATAGTAGAACAAACAGGGACGGTTGGTTGATTTACGACAGGTGCAGTAAATACCGAATATTTAAAATAGGGGGGATATGCGCTTGTCCACATAGTTGTCCACATGTACATTTGTATCAAGTTGATTGACGGGGATTAGCAACCTCACAAGACCATCCAATGTCCTGAAATAACCGTCCAGTAAATTTTTCCAATATCCTAAAGAATGCCAGCGAAGTCCAATGTCAATCAACTTATTTTTCCCTAATCCACTCCCTAAGAATTCTCCGGCCAGACTGGCCAAACCCAATATCCAGACCCTGACCTGTAATACGGCCTATTTGAAAAAACCAGCAGTTTTACGTGTAAAGCAGTGATGAAGACCCTGAAACTAACGATTTTTCCATTATCCCATCCTCTGAAAAACGCAGGAAACAGCATTTCCAAACAACTGTCCCGTTTTTAATGGTGTGTAAGACATTGAGTTATCCTGGAAAAACCTTATCCTTATTTCAACAGCTCTTTTAAGAAAGATACCGGCCTGCTTTTTAACAGCAATGAAACAACAAAGTAGCGAAGACAGCCGCCCTGAAAAGCGCCCTGTTTCCTTGGTTTACTTAGCCATTGCAATAAAAAAAGCAGGCTTTTTTGTGCCCCGCCGGGAAGCCATGCCCCACCCTGGTTTTGTAGCACTACCCTGAGTCCGGCTATATTTCTCTTATGCACCAATCCCTTCTGCTTATTTCCCCCAAAAAATGAGGCAGAGGGTTGCCCCCCTGCCCCTGCAATTAATGTCACCACACCTTTGAACAGCAAACTGATAGGCCTGCATCGTAAACCCTGTATTGCAAGGATTTGCGCATTAGAATAGGATAAGGCTCGATGGCTGCCGGTATTGGTAATTAAAATTAAATAAGCTGCGGAACTGACAATGGGAAAAACCTCATTAAATTGACGTTTTTTTCTCCGGGTGGAATGGAGAGAAGGGTGTATTTTACCAGAAATCATAAACATGTCCGAATTCCATTTCCCTTTATTTAGAAAACGAATTAACAAGTAATTAGCCAATAACTATTAGTGACAACCAAGTTAATCTGAAATCAATCATGCCTTTGCCTTTGTTCAAAAACAACATCGTGTACATATTGATAATAATTCTTTCTTACTTATTAACAATTATAGCATTTATAGTTGGCATTATATACCGGAAGAGACATAAAGAATTAAATCATTTATTTATATACTCATTATCATCAATTATTCAAGTTAGTATAACATATACAATTGAGTCACTGAACGCCCAAACAAACATAATAAGACAGGAAAATCTCACAGGTCCACTAATACACCTATTTATTGTAATTGAGTTTTCATGTATTTATTGTTTCTTCTTTAAGACTAAAATAGTCGGCAGTTTAGCAAAAAAAATTCTCACTGTTTTACTTATATGTTTTTTTACAACCTACTTTATGCTCTTATTAAGTATAAAAGACTTTATTAACCACGATGAAAAAATATATGTATTGGAATCCTGTTTTATTTTGATTCCTTGCTTTATATATATTTATCGATTATTTATAGTTCCTCCAACGCTGAATTTACTAAATGAGCCCTCCTTTTGGTTTAATTCAGGAATTCTAATATACCTGACATTAACCCTACCAATGTTCATAATGACTAACAACTTTAAAATTAATCCGGTGACGCATATTCTAAATATTGGTAATGCATTAGGATATGCTATTGTATTCTCCTTCCTAATTAAATCATATTTGTGCAAGCCTATAAAAGCGAAATAGTACTGTTTGTGACGGTAATTACCGCGATCTTGTTATTTCTGCTATCTTTCATAGCAGCAATCCTCTTTTTATACCAGAAAAAAAATATTCTTTATTATAAAGAGCTTGAAGATGTAAAATATAATTATGAAAAAAATCTATTACAAACCCAAATTGAAATCCAGGAACAGACATTCCAAGATATTTCAAGAGAAATACACGACAATATCGGACTGTCTCTTACCCTCGCAAAACTCCAATTAAATACGATAAACCATAAAGCATCAGAAAATACGTTCCAAAATCTTGAGTCCTCAATAGATTTAATCAGCAAAGCAATCCAAGATCTAAGTGATATTTCCAAAAGTCTTAACTCCGAAGCCATCAAAACACATGGCTTATACAATGCGCTGAAAGTGGAAACAGAAAAAATCAACCGATCTGGCAAACTGTTCGTTGAGTTTTCCGAAGAAGGAAATATTGTGTTTCTTGATTCAAATAAAGAGTTAATCTTCTACCGCATAGCTCAGGAAGCCCTTAACAATATTCTTAAACATGCCCAAGCCAGTAAGGTATGGATAAAGCTACTCTATGAAAGCCGTTGTATAAGACTTTCTATTGCAGACAATGGAAACGGTTTTGATAAACTGGCGGTAGAAAAATACCGTTCGGGCAAAATACCTACGGGTCTTAGTAATATGCGCACCCGTGCAAAAACGATTGGTGGGGAGTGCAGTATCAATAGCAATCCCGGAAAAGGCACTTTAATAAGCATATCTGCGCCCTACTAATAAAAATTATGAAAAACGATAAAAAACTGGTTAAAATAGCATTGGCAGACGACCATGTATTGCTGCGCAATGCCCTGGCCAGGCTGATTAACAGTTTCGACAACTGCGAGGTGGTGCTGGAAGTGGGCAATGGCAGTGAACTGATAAATGAACTAAAAAAGGATAATTTACCCCATGTTATTTTGCTGGACCTGAACATGCCGGGCATGGATGGCTTTGAAACAGCGGGCTGGTTGCGCGACCATCACCCTTCCATCCATATACTAATGCTGACCATGTACGATGGCGACCAGGCCCTGATACGCCTGCTCCAATATGGGGTAAAGGGATTTTTAAAAAAAGATATTCATCCTGAAGAACTCAATTTTGCCATTAACGCGGTGGTGCAGTCGGGCTTTTACTATTCCCAGCAGGTATCTGGGAAAATGGCTAATTTGTTCCGCACCAAAACTGGCAATACCATGGCATTGGAAAGCGCCCTACTGCTGCCGCAAGAACTTATTTTTTTGCAACTCGCTTCCAGCGATCTTACTTATAAAGAAATTGCCCTGAAAATGAAACTGAATCCCAGGGCAGTAGATAGTTTGCGGGATCATCTTTTTGAAAAACTGGCGGTAAAAAGCCGGGTAGGACTGGCCATGTATGCCATACGCCAGGGTATTGTAGCTTTCTAGGAAAGCGCTCGATAAATAAAAACTTACCGCAATAGCAGCTAATCGATCAGTTTATTACGCATGCCATACATGATGAGACCGGCTATGGTTTTGGCGCCTACCTTGGTTTTCATGTTCTGGCGGATGGTTTCCACCGTACGGGGACTAAGGAATACTTCTTTGGAGATTTCTTCCGTGGTTTTGTCCTCCGCCAGCAATTTCAGGATCCTTACTTCCTTCTCAGAAAATTTTACGGGATTGGGGTAGAACTGCCGCACCTGCCGCTTGGTCTGCAGTTTAGACAGCACCGCCTTGTTTACCAGCTCATTAAAATAGAAATCATCGTTCATACAGGCGAGAATAGCCTGGTATATCTCCTCCGGGTCAGTGGTCTTGGTAAGATAGGCATTGGCCCCCATTTCCATCATCTTGCTGATCATTTCCTGGTCATCGTACATGGTGAGTACTATGATTTTTACATCCTCGTATTCCTTGCGCAGCAATGGAATGGCATTAATACCATCAATCTCAGGCATACGGATATCCATCAGCAGCACGTCGGGCTTCTTTATCTGCATTTTGTGCATCAGGTCCTTACCGTCTTCGGCCTCCCATAGAATTTTCAGGTACTCCTTGTTTTTCAGGGCCATCCTGATACCATCCCTGAAAATTTTGTGATCATCTGCAATGGATACTTTGATTTGTAAATCTGTACTCATGAGGGCATTGGTTTTGTGAACGGGTTATTGGTTTTTCTAAGAAAAGCGGCGTAGCCTAAATATATAAAATAAGCCATATCTATTTGCTATTACTAATCAGTTTATAATAAGCTTAATTTCAGCCCAATGCGTAAAAACAAGATTTTACCAGTATTTTCTGCACGCCCATAAAACAGTAATTGCCCTATTGCCTCCCAACGCTTCCAGCCTTATTTTTGTAAAAGGATAGTACATATCCGTTTGTTCCCCACTATCTTGCTGTAATACAACGACAAACACCTGCAATAATTGCAGATATTCCTCCTGATTTTTGATATAGACGTATTTTTTAATGCATCCGTCTACACGCCCAAAAAATATTTTTTAACCCCGGGCAGCCAATTCACAACTGTGGATATGTTTTTTTTTGAAGTCTGGTCGATTTGCGAAACCTTTACGTAAAATTACTATTTTAAGATAGTGATATTTCGTAATTTTACGAAGTACATTTACCAGAAAAATCGGCTGAAAACCTTATCCCGCCTAACTTTCAGCAATTTATATCTTTTTGGTAAAACTACGTGCGTATTGGCCATTCTTTTTTTTTATGGGTAATTCGTATTGCATTTATGTCTCCAAACCTCCAAAAAACTGTATTTATGATGCAAACTGAACTCACCAAAAGGCCTGTCGCGCAGATAGGCGAAGCAATTACCCACGAATTGGGTGCCCGGATGATTACTGATTACCAGGCTGCTAACCCCACAGATGTTAAATCCTACCAGATCGGTCGCAACATTATCGACCAAATCTTGGCACAACCCGGTTGTGTTGGTATGCGTTTTTACAATGCTTACAACGAAAATGGTGATAAAACCATCGTTTACACTGGCGTGGACGAGTTTGGTAAATCACTAGTAAAGTACACGGTTGTGAACAATGAAGGTGATTTTGAGAGTAAAAAGGCTATTGTTGCTGATAGAGCAGGTAGTACTTCTACTACTGGCAATGACTTTTTAGAATGGTTAACTGAAGTTTTCTTTTAAAGCCGATTTTCTTGATTTATAGTGCAATGCCTTTTATATTTGAATAAATTTAGGGCAATTGCTAAGAACTCTAAGTATAAATTCTGGATTTTTACCCATAATTATTTTCCTTTTGTTTCTTAATAGAAATAGGGATGATAAATTATGGGTAATTTTCTTATACACAATAGTTTCCCTGGCTACTGATTACTCCTATAATGTTATTGGCACTTCCAAAAAAACAGAATTTTACATTTACAGTTTTTTTACTGTTATTGAATTTTCACTTGGGGCGATTTTCCTTTATTTCAATATCAACTCAAATTTATTCAAGAAAATTCTTGTTGTTTGCTCAGGGCTTTTCTTTTTAATCTCAATCTACAATCTGTTCCAACAGGAATTCGAAAATTTTGATTCTCTAACTGCTTCTGTGGAATGTATTTTAATTATCTTCTTTAGCATTTTATTTTTATACGACCAGATAAAGGAACCTGAATTGACTTTCATATCATCTTCGAAAAAGTTCTGGATAATTGTAGCCTTTTTCCTTTACCTATCCTCAACATTATTTCTTTTTATATACGCGTCAAAGCTCACAAAGCATGAAATGAGTTACTATTGGAAAATAAATTTTGTTTCTAATATATTAAAAAACGTTCTTTTTTCTATCGCATTCTTAATGAAAAACAATATTAATAACTCTTATACAAATAAAAGTTTTTTAAGAAATCAGTACAAAAACATTTAAACTAACCCCACCTAACCCTATAGTCATAAATGCTGCTATTACAAGTTAATAACTCTCCTGGTGTTACATCTGTCATGTTTTTTGGCACTATTGGAATGCTGACCCTTGCCGTAGGGCTGATTGTTTTTATCATCTTTCACCAGCGCAAGGTAATCCGCTACCAGAGTACCTTACAGCGCATGGAGCAGGACCAGCAGCGCATGCTGCTGAATGCCTCCATACGCCTGCAGGAAGAAGAACGCCAGCGCCTGGCGGCCGACCTGCACGATGATGCCGGCCCCCTGCTGGCTACCGCCCGTCTCTACCTGAACGAGAACCTGGTAAACATGGACAAAGCCAGCCAGCTGCAGAGCATTTACAACGCCAAACAGATTATAGACGATACCATCCAGCTGATCCGGAATATATCGCATAGCCTGATGCCCCCCACCCTCAAGAATTTCGGGCTGGAATCTGCCCTGAACGACCTTTTCCAGAAAATCAGCGGCTCGGGCAGCCTGAATGCCAGTTGCCGTTTTCATGATTATAAGGAAAGACTGAAAACAGAAGACGAACTAATCCTTTTCCGGGTACTGCAGGAACTGGTAAATAACATACTGAAACACAGCAATGCCAGCTTTATACACGTTACCCAGAATATCAATGGAGACAGGTTTTTCCTGCGCCTGCACCACGATGGCCGCGGACTTACCCAGGCTGATTTTGAAAAACTGAATAAAAGCCCTGTAGGACTGGGACTTAAGAATATCCAGAGCAGGCTTAAACTGTTAAGTGGAAACATATACTTTGAAAAAGACGTCTCCCAGACCTACTATAAAGTAACCATAGAATTGTCGAAGGAAGAAATTCTTTAGCAAAATGAAACTATAAAATACACGTTTAAATGGTGAAATATTGTAATTTAGTCTTTTCCAATATCACCTGAACCCCATGAGCCTGATTAAAGTAGCCATAGCAGACGATCACAAAATATTCCGAAAAGGAGTAATTCTCTCCCTTCGTCCTTACGCCAACATCAAGTTTGTAATGGAAGCCGAAAATGGACAGGAACTGATTGACAACCTGCCCGGCGAAGAAGTCCCCGAAGTGATACTGATGGATCTGCGGATGCCCCGCAAAGATGGTATAGAAGCCACCAAATACGTAGCCAAGCATTTCCCCCAAATACATGTTATCTGCCTTACCATGTTCGAAGACGAGCGCTTTGTAAGCCATATGATGGAAGTGGGTGCCAATGGTTACCTTCTTAAAAGTGCAGAACCCCAGGAAATTAAAAAAGCCATTATGGAAGTAGTATCCAAAGGCTATTACCTCAATAATTTTGTGAACAGGATCCTGTTGAAGAAATCGCATTCCAAACAAAAAGTAGCCCCCAACCTCAGCCAGGAAATTACCATCAGTGAAAGAGAAAGAGATGTTATCAAGTATATCTGTATGGAATTTACCGCCCAGGAAATTGCCCAAAAACTGGAAGTAAGCCCCCGCACGGTGGAAGCTATCAAAGACCGCTTAATGGAGCGCTTTGGATCAAAGAATACCGCAGGACTGGTATTTTTTGCAGTGAAAAATAATTTAATCGATTAAATTTTCATTTCCGGCACATTGTCCGCCGCTGCCAGCTTTCCGGCCGTCTTCTCCCTGATTTCAGCCACACTTACGCCTGGTGCCCGCTCCAGCAATACAAATCCTTCCGTGGTTATAGCCAGCACCGCCAGCTCTGTTACAATGCGTTTTACGCAATGCACGCCCGTTAGTGGTAATGTACAGGCAGGCAACAGCTTCGACTCGCCTTTTGGATTGGTATGCATCATGGCTACAATAATATTTTTTGCACTGGCTACCAGGTCCATTGCCCCGCCCATTCCCTTCACCATCTTGCCCGGAATCTTCCAATTGGCAATATCACCTGTTTCACTTACTTCCATGGCACCCAGCACCGTTAGATCTACTTTTCCGGCGCGAATCATGCCAAAGCTCTCTGCACTGTCAAAAAAAGCACCGCCAGGCAACACGGTAACCGTTTCTTTGCCCGCATTGATCAGGTCTGCGTCTATCTCTTCGTCCAGCGGATAAGGTCCCATGCCAAGCATACCATTTTCGCTTTGCAGGGTAATAGAGATGCCGGCAGGTATATAGTTCGCCACCAGTGTAGGAATACCAATCCCCAGGTTTACATACATGCCGTCTTTCAACTCCTGTGCAATGCGCCGGGCAATTCCATATTTATCCAGGGCCATATGTATAGGTTTAGTCTCAATTAATAAATAGTATTTTATTGCTGCCGTCGAAAACACCACAGCTGTCGGGAAAATATTTCTTTGGTCGCCGGCCGCTCTCCCACATACCAGAAAAAAGCAACGCCTGGCGTGGTCTCACCAACCCTAAAAGGGCTACTTTGCCAAAACAAATGTTTTCGGCCAACCAATTGTTTTTCACTTTCCGCAAAAGGGGTTGCTCATCCCAGGATTGTTTTTTTACTTTCCACGAAAGGGGATGGTCGACCCACGATTGTTTTTTTACTTTCCACGAAAGGGGTTGGTCATCCCACGATTGTTTTTTCACTTTCCACGAAAGGGGTTGGTCATCCCACGATTGTTTTTTCACTTTCCACGAAAGGGGATGGTCATCCCACGATTGTTTTTTTACTTTCCACGAAAGGGGTAGGTCATCCCGCGATTGTTTTTTCACTTTCCACGAAAATTCCAGTCCCCCATCAACTGATTTTCACTGTCCGGCGCTCAATTCTTTTCTCATACCCACTTCCCTGGAAAATGCGGTGCACATAGATACCCGGTACATGCACCTGGTCGGGGTCCAGTTCCCCGGGCGCCACCAGCTGCTCCACTTCAGCAATGGTAATATCGCCTGCCTTGGCCATAGAGGTGGAAAAATTGCGGGTAGTTTTGCGGAATACCAGGTTGCCCGCTGTATCGCCTTTCCAGGCTTTTACAATGGCAAAGGAAGCGTGCAGCGCATATTCCATCAGGTATTTTTTGCCGTTAAACTCGCGCACCTCTTTGCCGTTGGCAATCTCTGTACCGTAACCGGCGGGCGTAAAAAAAGCAGGTATGCCCATACCGGCCATCTGGATGCGTGTGGCCAATGTGCCCTGTGGTATCAAATCAACTTCCAGCTCCCCGTTCAACAGCTGCCGTTCAAATTCTGCATTTTCGCCTACATAAGAACTCATCATTTTTTTTATCTGGCGGGTTTTTAGCAGCAGGCCCAGCCCAAAATCATCTACCCCGGCATTGTTGGAAATACAGGTAAGTCCTTTAACGCCTGAGGCCATCAACGCGTTAATGGAATTCTCTGGTATTCCACACAGACCAAAGCCACCCAGCATAATGGTGGCGCCGTCCTCAATCCCTTTCAGGGCATCACTGGCGTTGGCAAATACCTTGTTCATAAATACTAAGTTGAATAAAAACTCAATTTTTTCCCGGGCGCTGCCGCATATGCCTCATTGCGCTGTCTCCCCTGCGCTTTATCACGGAATCGCGCAGGTGCCTTGCGCCAAGTATGTTCAGGTGCTTAACCGCAGAATCTTTGAGGCGGTTAATAGCAGAATCGCCGGATTGTTTTGCAGTTGAATCGGTTTTTGATTTATACAATTCAACTTTTTGCCGCCCAGCTTTGGCTATCAGTGAATCAAACATGATCTTGGTAATATCCGGGTGCGCCATGTAGAACTGGTAACTTTTCTTAAACGCCGCTTCCGAAGTGTTATTCAGTTCAAATACCTGCTGGTAGCGCAGCATCCGCTCCGTACTGTTCTTCTTTGTAGTATCTTTTGCCACAATGCTGTTTACATACTCATCTGCCTGCATCAGTTGCCAGATGATGGTCTGCATTGTTGCTGTGGGGATAATATCTGCAGGAACCCTGCCCCCGCCCCCGCAGGATGCAAGCGAAAAAGCCGCCAGTAATAAAAATAGCAATGGCCTCATCTCAGTTCCTGTTTATAATTATTGGCGTTTGTAATGTCCATCTTTGAAAGTAGATCAAGTGCACGGCTTTTTTCATCTGGCGCAGTCTTCTTAAACACACCAATCATCTCTCTTGCCCGGCCCTGCAGAAAGAACTGCACGCCCATATTGTTAGGATTGTCCGTGTTGATATTGTTCAGGAAATTAAGTGTGTTCATAATAGCCGCCCTTGCCTCGGTTTCATTGTCGTACATATTGTCCATACCCAGGCGGTAATAACTGTAAATGGCATCATGCAATATGGCGTATTTACTGTTGGTAAGATTGTCTGCCAGCCAGTACCGGTTGCGCTGCCCGTCAAAATTGCGCCATCCCACTATATCCCGGCTATCCGGGGCATTGCTTACAATATTCTGGGCTTTCTGGAAATAACTGTCTCCCCCGCGGAGCGAAAAAGAATCGAAATTCAAACCCAATATGATGTCTACATAATAGGCCAGTACGGCAGTCAGATTAGATACCAGCGGGTCTGACCCGGATACCCGGCTTTCATTAAATTCTACAGGTTGAAATTCTACGTAGCGAAAAACTACCGCATCGTCTATAAAGTTCACCAGCGGACTGTCATAAGCGGCATTGTATACCGGCCTTGCTGCCTGTATGGTAAGAGAAGCTTTGTACACATTATCCGTTGAAACTTCCGCTATGTTCAGCAGAAAATTGCAAACTATTTTTTCATTGGGCTGAAATACCTCGCCGGTCCATTTACGGTTGTTTAAAAATGTATTCAGGGCGTTTTGCAGGGTCTGAAAAACTTTCTTGTCTATCTGTGAACCCACGCGGCTGGCATTCACATTAATTTTTGCCTGCAGCTCCTGCGCCTCTGTCTCTGCAGCGCAACAGGAAATCAGTACCAGGAATAAAGTAATCAACCGTTTCATCATGACAGCATTTTTACTATTCTATCAACGATATCTTTCGCCACTTGTTGTTTGCTTTTCTGTTCAAATACCAGTTCATTGCCCCCCTTCTCAAAGATGGTTATTTTGTTGGTATCGTGCCCAAAACCGGCACCTGCATCATTGAGCGAATTGAGCACAATCATATCTGCATTCTTTTTTTGCAGCTTGCCCAGCGCATATTCTCTTTCGTTGGCGGTTTCCAGTGCAAAACCTACCAGCAATTGTCCTGTCTTCTTGCGCTCACCCAGCGACTGCAGGATGTCTGTTGTTTTTACCAGCTCCAGCACCAGTGGACTGCCATTTTTTTTAATTTTCTCCATGGCTACCGAAGCCGGCCTGTAATCTGCCACCGCTGCGCTCATTACAGCCGCGTCTGCGCTGTCAAAAAATCTTACACACTGCTGGTACATTTCATGGGCAGTTTCAACCTTATGAGTATGTATATTGGGGTGATGTGCTGTTAAATGGGTGGGCCCCAGTACCAGGTTCACCACGGCGCCACGGCCTGCCAGCTCTTCTGCAATGGCAATGCCCATTTTACCGGAAGAATGATTGCCTATAAAACGAACGGGGTCAAGCGGCTCATGCGTAGGACCGGCAGATACCAAAACGGTTTTACCCGCCAGATCAGCGGGCAAAAAAAAACGCTCACTTATAAACGATAATATAGCGGAGGGTTCTGCCATACGGCCTTCTCCAAATAAACCGCTGGCTAGTTCACCTTTCTCAACAGGAATTACCGTAATACCATATTGTGCTATAGCAGCCAGGTTGGCTTTGGTAGCGGGGTGTTTCCACATATCATCATCCATAGCGGGTGCTACGGCTACGGGACAGGTGGCAGACAGCCAGGTGGCCAGTAAAAGGTTGTCGCAAAGACCATGTGCCATCTTAGCCAGCGTATTGCAGCTCAGGGGCGCTATCAGCATCAGGTCTGCCCAACGGCCCAGCATTACATGATTCGTCCAGGAACCTGCCTCAGAAAGGTCTGTAACCACGGCATTTTTTGACAGCGTAGACAAGGTAAGCGGTGAAACAAAATCCCTGGCAGCGGCCGTCATTACAACTTTTACTTCTGCGCCTGCTTTTACCAGTTCGCGCACCAGCAATATAGATTTATAAGCGGCAATACTACCCGTAATACCTATCAATATTTTTTTGCCCTGAAACATACTTAAAATTAGGTTTTTTCTGTTTGCAGCGTTAACATGGCCATTGCGTAAAATAAAAAAGCGACATGGCAGCATGGCCTGTCGCTTCTGAATATTTAACAGTAAAGACTAACTGAAAAGATTGTCTTCATTTCTGCGGTGGTAGATTTTGTCTTCCATAAACTCCTGGGTAGCCAGCAAAGCAGGATTGGGCATGCGCTCATACGCTTTGGATATCTCAATCTGCTCTTTGTTTTCATGAATCTCTTCCAGGCTGTCTGTATGGCTGGCAAATTCTTCCAGTTTATTGTGCAGCTCTTCCTTTAATGTAATATTGATCTGATTGGCTCTTTTGGCCACGATGGCAATTGATTCGTACAGGTTACCTGTTTTGGCTTTAATATCTGTAAGATTTTTAGTTTCTACTACGTTGGAAGTACTGGAACTAAGCTGTCTTCTTAATCTGCTCATTTTTCAGGTTTTTTATATTAGTTTGTGATAAGGTAAAATACCTCTCCGCCTCTTTCAATAATTTACTTTCTGGGTACCGGTCAATAAAATCATGGTATTCTGTAATTACCTGCTCAAACCGCTCCTCCTTCTTGTCATCAATACTCAGCGCCGCATATTCATAGTAAGACTTAATAATCTGCAGTTTATACTGGTCGCCTTTGTCTGAGTCCGGAAAATTATTCATCAGGTTGGCAAACGCTATGGCGGCTGCTTTGTACTGACCGAGATTGAGATACAATTCTGCACTTTTCAACTCCTTCAGTTCCATCTTTACACGGCATTTATCAATAATCTCCGAAGCCTCCTTGTTCCTGGCAGACCCGGGATGGGTGTTGATAAAAGTCTGCATAAAGCCCATTGTTTTGGTAGTATTGGTTTGATCCAGTTCTACCTTGGGCGACTGCTTGTAATAGGTGTACGCCCGCATATAGTCCATTTCCTCAGAATGCTTGCTGTTGGGAAACACCTCTACAAAAGATTTAAACAGGTTTTCTGCACTCAGGTAATCGCTTAGATTGTAGGTGCAGTAAGCATACTTATAATAAAGTTCCTCAAACCTGTCTGTTCCTTTATAAATGGGAAAGAGCTCTTCGTACAATTGCTGCGCGAAATTGTATTTTTTCTTTTCATAGTACTGGTCAGCCATCTTCAGTTTGTACTCGTAGTCTTTACTCTTCTGTACTTTGCTGAACCCGGAACATGCCGTAAAGGTGAAACTAATAATAATCAGCGCTGCTATAATCCGCATAAAGGTGTGCAAAGTTAATTGTTTTGGGCAAAAATGAAAGGAAAAAATCATCCTTCCAAAAGCATCTAGTTAATGATAATATAAAAACCCTCCCAAAAGGGAGGGCTTTTACCGTTATTAGCAAAAATTAGTATTATTTCTTCTTTCTCAGGTTCGGGTGAGGAGCAGGTACTGTATTTGGACCTTCCTCGCTTGTACCGTCCTTCAAATCAATGGTATTGTCATCTCCCTCTCCAAGACCGAATTTAAAGATAAAGCGGTCTTCGCTGATGCCTTCTTTTTCAACCAGGTACTTAATTACCGCGTTAACCCTATCCCAGCTTAGCTGCTGCGCCACTTTGCTGCTTTCGCCATAACCGCTAACGGCTACTTTACAGCTTGCATTATTGCGCATTTTTTCTGCAACACTTGCCAATACAGCCTGGGCATCTTTGCTTAATGTTACAGAACGACCTGTAAATGAAACACTTGGCAACTCACCGATACCGCAATTGCCAGCGCCCTTGCCATATTTGCCGCTTTCAAGCGCATCTTTCAACTCTGTGCAACAAGCAGGAGGAGGACATTTACCAACACCATCAGCATCTACTGGCTGACACTGTGTAGGGGTAATCAGTTCTTTATCTTTCAGGTCAGGTACACCATCGCCATCTGTATCTTTGCTAACACCATGAGTATCAACTGGTGCACCAGCGGGGGTGTTAGGTTCGTGGTCAAACTGGTCTGTTACACCATCGCCATCAGCATCATCCAGTACTGGTTTTGGCAGTTTCATGTGACGTGGGGCGTTGATTTCGTTGTAAGCATAATCCAGCGGATTGGCCCACCATAATGGCTCAACAGATTTTTTACCCAGATTATAGTTCAAACCAACAGACACAAAATTGTAAGAATCAAAATCCCTTGTCATAGCCGGCACGTTGGTTCCAACAGTACCTGCACCGCCAGGGAAATAGGTATTTTCCTGCCACTGCTGTCCGTCCAGCAGGTCAGTTTTGATAGAAGTAAACCTTTCTTCAATAGCCAGGTTAAATTTATTAGACAGCTTGAACGCCATTCCTACACCCAGCTGGAAAGAAGGTTTGAAAGATTTTCCGAACAGCTTTGGCTGCAATGGATCCACTTCCGCATGTGTTTCATAAGATTTATCCATACCGGCTTTCAGGATTTTCTTTACATCCTTGCGGTTGGAATAAACGCCGGAAGCAGTACCGTTAAACAATGCGGTGTAAGGTGCGCCGGCGCTGTTTTTAGCATTAATGTACGTGTCGTAGATAGAGCCTCCGATACCACCAAACGCATAAATATTAAACCCTGTTTTCGCCTTGTGGAAGCGGACATTGTTCAATGTTACAACTCCCTGTAAACTAAGGTCTTGTATAGTAGTTTTGTAATTGTAAAATACTTTATCACCTGCTGCAACATTGTAGCCGGCACCTACCCATGAAGGGTTTCTTGAATAGCCTTGGGATGCGCTGAAGTTTAAACCTCTTGCACGGTTCCACGTATACTCAGCACGCAAAGAAAACACATAACCCAGGGCTTTACGGACATGCAAGCCGAAACCGCCTGTAGGAAACACTGAACGCACATCTCCCGCTACACTTGAAATACCGCCCTTTATACCTATTTCCCACTGGTTGCGGGGTTTTGCAGGAAAAGGATAAGCGTTATTCAAAAATTCATTGTGTTGAGGTTGCCTCTTGGCCGGTATCAGAGAAGAATCCTTAACATCATACCCTGTCTGCACCTGCGCAAACGAGGCCGATGCAAAGAGGCATATAATGCCAGATAAAAAAACATTCTTTTTGCTTGCCATAACTGATTTTTATGAAGATTTAATACGAATACGAAATACCATTGCCGTGCAAAAATATCATTTAGTTAAAATATACCAAATTTTTTTCGTAAATGTATTGTGTGCATGTTGTTGCATTTCATAGTTTTGAGACAACCCGGAGCTTAAATATGTTGCACAATCCATATTTAAAACCCGAATATTGTAATTTGCCGGTTCTTTACTTAAAATGAAACTTCCACCACCCGTTATAGCCAAGGAGTTAGAAATCTTTGAAAAAGTCTTCAAAGAATCGGTAAAAAGCCATGTTTCACTGCTGGATACTATTATGCGATATATCGTGAAACGCAAAGGTAAACAGTTGAGGCCCATGTTTGTATTGCTTGCCGCCAAGCTCACGGGCGAAGTAAATGACAAAACCTACCGGGCTGCCTCACTCGTAGAATTACTACATACTGCCACCCTGGTACACGATGATGTAGTGGATGAATCTTACGAACGCAGGGGATTTTTTTCCATCAATGCCCTCTGGAAAAATAAAGTAGCCGTTCTGGTAGGCGATTATTTATTATCAAAAGGCCTCCTGCTTTCCCTGGATAATGATGATTTTGAGGTATTAAAAATTCTTTCACACGCCGTAAAACAGATGAGTGAAGGTGAATTGCTGCAAATTGAAAAAGCCCGTAACCTGAACCTGCAGGAAGATATTTACTTTGAAATCATTAAAAACAAAACCGCGTCACTACTGGCTTCCTCCTGCGCCGCCGGGGCCTATTCCAGCAGCCAGGACCAGCTGGCCGCCGCCAAAATGCGGCAGTTTGGCGAATGGGTGGGCATTGCATTCCAGATAAAAGACGATCTTTTTGACTATGGCAACGAAGACGTGGGCAAACCCACCGGCAATGATATCAGGGAAAAGAAACTGACACTGCCGCTTATTTATACCCTTAACCACTGCACACCTGCCCTGAAAAAAGAGCTTATCTACATCATTAAAAATGAAAACCGCCGGAAAGAGAGGGTAAACCACGTTATTGAAATTGTGAGAAAAAGCGGCGGCATTGCCTACAGCCAGCAGAAGATGGAAGAATACCGCGACAAAGCCCTGGGTTTACTGCATGAATTTTCAGATTCTGAAGTAAGAAAGACACTGGAAGAACTGGTACGTTATACCACCGACAGGAAATACTAACCGCGGCCCGGCAACAACAGAACCTTATCCTTATGCATAAAAGATGGAATATACTGAACGCACCTGAAGAGGCGGTGCAGGAATTGCAGCGTCAGCTGAAAATAAGCCCGGTTGCCTGTAAAATACTTGTACAGCGGGGCATTGACAGTTTTGAAAAGGCAAAAGATTTTTTCAGGCCGCAATTACACCAGTTGCATAACCCCTGGCTGATGAAAGACATGCGCCTGGCCGTTGACCGGATTTTCAGCGCTTTCGAAAAAAAAGAAAAAATACTGGTTTTTGGCGACTACGATGTAGACGGTACCACCTCGGTTGCCTGCATGTACCAGTTCCTGCAAAAGATATACAATCCCGACCTGGTAGAATTCTATATCCCGCACCGCTACCGTGAAGGTTACGGCATTTCTAAAATGGGGATTGATTTTGCAAAGGAAAATGCGTTCACGCTTATAATTTCGCTCGATTGCGGCATAAAATCAGTTGATCTTATCCGCTATGCAAAAGACCTGTCTATTGATTTTATCGTTTGCGACCACCACCTGCCGGAAAAAGAACTGCCGCCCGCCGTTGCTATCCTGAACCCCAAACAGGTGGACTGCCCCTACCCTTACAAAGAACTCTGCGGCTGCGGTGTTGGTTTTAAATTAATTACCGCACTGGCACAGCAACTGCAGCTGCCGGAAGATGACTATTACTGTTATCTTGACCTGGTAGCCACTGCCATTGCTGCTGATATTGTGCCCATGACAGGCGAAAACAGGATATTGGCATTTTACGGCCTGCAAAGAGTTAATGAAAACCCCTGCAACGGCATTAAGGCGCTTATGACACTTAGCGGCATTCAAAAAACAACGCTGCAGATAACCAACCTGGTGTTTGTAATAGCCCCCAGGGTAAACGCCGCCGGCAGAATGGATGATGCCCGGAAAGCTGTGCTGCTGTTTGTGGAAAAGGATTATCAGAAAGCACTTGAATACGCAGAAATGCTGCACAGTGACAACACCGACCGCAAAGAGGCCGATGGCAATATTACCGGCGAGGCACTTGCGCTGATAGATGCAGATGAAGTGCTGGTAAACCGGAAATCAACCGTGCTGTATCAGCCGCACTGGCACAAGGGCGTAGTAGGCATTGTAGCTTCCAGGCTGATAGAAAAATATTACCGGCCTACCGTAGTGCTTACAAAAAGTGGCGACGTGGTAGCCGGCAGCGCCAGGAGTGTACCGGGTTTCAATCTGTACGAAGCCATTTATGCCTGCCGTGAGCACCTGCTGGGCTATGGCGGCCATTTTGCTGCTGCCGGCATGACGCTGCTGCCCGAACAGGTAGCGCCCTTCAGCCAGAAATTTGAGGAAGTAATTACCGCTACCATTACTGACGAGTTATTAACCCCGGAAATTATCATTGATGCGGAAATCCGTTTTAATGCCATCAACCAGACCCTGTATAACATCATTACACAAATGGAACCCTTTGGACCCGATAACCTGCGGCCGGTTTTTGTGGTGCGCAGCGTAATGGACAATGGCTGGTCGAAAATTGTAAAAGAAGAACACGTCAAATTCTCCCTTCAGCAGGACAATATCTTTTTCAGCGGCATTGGATTTGGCATGGCTGATAAATTTGAACTGCTGCAGCTAAAGCAGCCGCTGGACGTGGTATTTACACTGGATGAAAATGAATGGAACGGCAACAAAAGCCTTCAGCTGAAAGTGATTGACTGCAGGCTTTCCGCCGGTTAATTTTTAAAAGTTGGGCACCATGATTGACGGTTGCCGCCACCCTGGCCATAAAAACCCTGGTTCACCACAGCAAATTCTATGGCACCACGTGCACTGTTATAATTGCTGAGCGTAGAAGTAGTAACATCGTAGGTAAACGTCATTTTGAGCATCTTCCACTGAAATCCAATCATAGGAATAAATGCATCCCCGGCGCGGTAGTAAAGGCCTCCGGACAATTGAATCTCCCCATCTCCGCTGAGGTTGTAATTGGCGTTCAGTCCGCCCACCAGTTCACTGGCACCTGCCTGGTTGGTATAATAGGCCATCGGGTTCACAATCACCATATCATTCACCTTAAAGCTGCCGTTTACAAAACCAATATAACGGGGCGCCAGGCGGTTATCGTAGCCGGTGGTATTATCAAAAAAACTTTCTTTGGGTTTATTTAAATGGTGTACAGAAAAGCCGCCGTTGATATATACTTTATCGCTGGGGAAATAAGCATAATTCAGGCCTGCCTGCACATCCAGGTAGTTGATTGAGGTGCTGTTAAACACTGCGGAAGTAGGCACCCCGGCATCAAAAAAGCCGGTGGCTTTATTAAACTGGTCGGGGAACTTCAGTTGTGTAGGGTCTACCCGTTTATTGGCCCAGCCCACATTAAATCCTGCCGTTATCAGGCTTCCCAAGCCCACCTGCTGGTGATAGGCCAGCGAGCCATATACCTTGGTAGACGTGAGATTACCACTGCCTGCCACATCTCTTAGTATAGCACCGCCTACGCCCATCCAGCCATTCTCAAAACGATCACGGAATACCTGTGCATCTCCCCACACACTGATGGTTTTGTAAGGTGCTCCCAATACGTTCACCCACTGGCTGCGGTAATTGGCGCCAATACGGTAATCAGCATCTGGTATAAAACCGGTATTGGCCGGATTGGTGGTAAGGGGGGAATTAAAAAATTGCGAGAAATGAAGATCCTGTGAAAATGAACAAAGATAAAAAAACAAGCTGCCTGCTATAAAAACGCCTTTTTTGTACCAGGCACAGGAACTTCTTGGCGCCTTCGTTGCGTCGCACACTTGTACCGAAGAAACAATTGTCGTCTGCAGGCTGCTGTTCTCACTCATTGCTTATTCTTTAGAGGTCTCAATAATCTAATCATTCAACACCGGCTATCGTACATCCTGTTACCTTAATAACGTAATATCGCCCTTTTTAGTTGTCCGGGTACCATCTGTAAACTCTACTTCCAGGGTATAGGCATAAACATCCATCGGCTGAATCACTCCCTTAAACTTGCCATCCCATCCAATACGCTGGCTGCTGCTCTGGAAAACCAGGTTGCCAAAACGGTTATAGATGCGCCAGTTCATACGTCCAATGGCAAATCCCCTTACATAAATTACACTGTTAGTGCCGGGGGTGAGCGGCGTGAATGCATTGGGCAGATCAAGCCTGGGCGTTACAATCACTACAATACTGTTGATGGCTGTATCCGGGCATCCCGCTGCGTTGTACGCTATCAGCATTGCTTTAAATGTTCCGCTGGTATTGTACTGGTAATCAAAAGGCGCCCTGCTGCTGGTAAGCAGTGAATCTCCATCGCCAAAAAGCCATTTAAACCTTACTGCATCTGATGAAGAAGTATTGGTAAATGTATTGGGTGTATTCTCCTGCGGTGTTACCGGCGAATAGGTAAACGCCGCCGTTGGCTTCACACTCATGGTAATACTCCTGGTGGTCGAATCTACTTTGTTACAGGTAGAAGTATCTGTAGCCACCAGCTTGACGGTGTAAACACCAGGCTGGGTATACAGGTGAGCAACCGTAGCGCCATTATCTGTTACAGGCGGCGTACCATCACCAAAATCCCATACAAAACTGGTGCCCGCCAGCGATGTGTTTTCAAATATGGCGTTATTGGGAATGCATCCCAGCGGGGGTGTTTCAAACTGCGCTTTTACCAGCGGCGACACCCTTAGCAAAAGCGTATCTGCGTCGGGTGAATTACAGTAATTGGTATCTGGTAAAGACAGCACCACCTTATACGTACCCGGTGCCGCATAATTATGGGTAATGGCCGCCGGGCCGGAAGTTACTTTGGGTGTGCCATCGCCAAAGTCCCAGACAAATGAGGTATTGCCAAACGGAATGGCCGTAGGCGAGGTGGTGGAGGTATTGGTAAACTGGTACGATAAAGACTGGCAGGGCTGTAATTTATTGGCAACAAAACTGAGGTAGGCTTCATTGTTTCTTACCCTGATGGTAGTATACACCGTGTCCCGGATATTACAGGTGGTGGAATCAATACCCACCAGCATTACCTTGTAATCTCCTACTGCAGTATAAGTATGCTGAATATCAAAATTGTTTGTTTTTATGGTGGGCGTACCATCGCCAAACGTCCATTCATAGCTGGTGGCATTTCTTACAGTGTCCCTGAAATCAACCGTGAGGGGAACACAGCCGGAGGTATCAAATGAGCCATTTATAAATGCCCTTACACCGGCACCTACGCCGGCAAAGTTGAAGGCTATCTTCACAACGCCCAGGTTACAGCCATTGCCCCTTGTGCCGTTAAACGGGGCCACCACGTTGGGCGTTGTGGGATAAGGCGGACTGGGTCTTCCGTTGGCATTGTCTCCTTCACAGTTGGCACAGATGGCCTGGTATATCACGCCTTGCTTGTCGTACCTGCTGGTACCGCCATCTACGTGTTCTCCAAAACCGCTGGGGCCTGCACCTCCCTGCCCGAAGAAAGTTCCATACAATAGGGCGGACGCATTCTTGCGTATTACGATAAAATAAAAGTCCTTATTGTCGGTAATATTTTTTATTGCACCAGCACTGATGGGCATACCGTTGGTTCCAGCCTGTCCAAATTCATCAGGCCCTGTACCCGGGAAAGGCGATCCGCCCCAACCGGACACATACACATTTTCACAACGGTCTACCAGGAAAGCTACAGGTGAAATATTTGGATTGGGTGATTGGCTGTTGCCGCTGCCAAATACGGTGGAGTATACGTAGTCAGACAGATCCGGTTTCAGCTTTGCAATAAACTGCCTGGAGCCGGCATTGCTGTAGGTGGCATTCACTACCGGCCAGTTGCCTTCAGAAATACCCATCACATAGGGGAAGCCAAACTTGTCGAACTTGATGCCATAAATTGCATCATAACTGGTAGTACCCAGGTAAGTAGTGGAAATGATGCCGCTGCCGTCGCTGGCAATGATTGACACAAAACCATCCGGGGGCGGATCGGCAATGGTAGAATTCAGCGCTGGTTGTTTAACCCCGGTTTTAGAACCCGGAAAATCGGTACTGGTAGTAGTACCCGCCACATACAGATTACCTGAAGCAGGGCTGATGTCCATTACAAAAACGCCATCATCTCCTTTTCCGCCCAGGTAAGAGCTAAAAATAATATTGCTGCAATTGGGGTCGATTTTCAGGATTACACCATCCTGCAGGCCGGCCAGTGTACCCTGAAAGGGGTTCACCATCGGGAAGTTGGTGGATTGTGTCTGCGTAGCTACATAGATATTATTGGCACCGTCCAGGATCACTTCTCCTCTTGAATCGTCTCCATAGAACCGCAGCGTCCTGGTTCTTTTTGCCGGCGTGTTGTTGCCCCGCTGGTCTTCAATATTGGCAGCGTCTACGCCCGATCCGCCAATGCGCAGCGAGCCTATCAGGGCCGTACCTGCTGCATTAAATTTAGCTACAAACAAATCTGCCCCTGTACTGCCACCCGCCACAATAGCCCTGCCTGGAAAATTGGTAGAATAAGTGCGTCCCATCATTACCAGGTTGCCCTGCCCGTCTGCAATCATACTCAGCGGGTAATCATCGGCATTTCCACCCAGGTAAGTACTGTACAACCGGGTAGTACCATCGGTACTGAACCTTGTTAATCCTATATCCCAATGACCGCCGCCGGGCGACTGCTGGTAAGCACCCGATGTTAAAGGGTATCCGTTCTGC
>MU868332.1:1245149-1259244 GCA_036418205.1 Ostertagia ostertagi | reverse complement strand
TGCCAGTCATTGTAGAAAGCCGATGGGTTGGTCCATTTCCTAACGTGAGAACTGAGAATCTTGTCCACATGGTTATGGGGTAGGTATTCCAGGATTCCTCCGTAGTTCAACCTGATTGTATGACCTGCGCATTCTGCCTTGCATTGCTGCTCGATTATAGCCCTCTAGAAGTCGAGAGATATGACCGAACTCTTATTGGTGGAATCGCATTCAACTGAGAATACATGGTCGTCGCACTCCAGTACAATCCATGTTGGAATAGCTGTGTAACAAGAGGTCCGAAGCGTGGCCCCTTCCTGGCAGCTATAGCACCCGGTCAAGTTATGGAGGAGGATGATGCAGTTCTGCGAAGTGACATATTCGACGCTGTCCTTTATGAATTTTGCTTCTATAGAAACAGTTAACTCCTCTCGTCTGGATAGAGCTACTATACTTCCCTGTCTGTGGATTAACTTCACAAAGGGCGAAGAAACAGGAAGTTTGTTGGCGGGATCTGCTCTCATTGTAGCGATAGGAGCTTGCGGACAGTTGCATCTAGCGGGACTTATTCCGGTGTCGCAGTCACATATGATGTTGTTTCTACAAAGATGAAAATTCTCAACGGCTTCTTCATAGGATGAGCATGTCGTTGCCATTTTCATTTGCTCAGGTATGAGTAACGCTTCTTCATGTGCAATCGCGAACCTGCTGGTCAGTAGGGGACAAGTTGGTTTTGCATAGGAGATGACGTTAAATGATACGTCCTGTCTTTTTTGACTGACATATGGCCTCATGATTAGTGTTGCCTGCTCTTCTCGGTAATGAGACAGTGAAATGTGAACGCGTAACCTTATAAGTGGTCTCCATTCCATACAGTTGACTACTTCATACACCATCTTGTTCACTGGTATGTGGGCAATTCTGTAGAAGGAGCATGCGGGAAATGGCAACAGACAGCCGCCACATATTAGACCTCCGCAGGACCGTTCACACCCGGAATACCCTGGGAACTTGGAAGCGTTCGCAAACTCAGCGATTTCACTGTCATAACGAATTTTCGAGCATACATCATTTCTACATGATCCCATTTGTGCACATCTGGTAGCGCTGAAGACTTCAATTCTCGTATCTCTCGTAAAGAACAGGGTGCGCTTAGAGCAATGCAACTCTGTCGGGAGTCGTTCTATATGGATGGTACCTAACGAGTTGTTGGCCTGCAAAACTTCGATGCAGACAGTGTTCGTTATGTCATTGAAAAGGAGCTCCCTACTGAAATGAAATGAGCAATTGTACTGTGACGTACAGATCATTTCAGCGTGATGTCGTGTGTACCCTAATTGACATGCACGTGCTTCATGACACGTCATTGCGGACAGTATGATGGCTATGCTCATCAAAGCGCGCCTGAACGGCATCGGATGGAATGTTTTCAACGCAATGCTGGCATCATTTTCATCGTGCCCTTCAGCGTGCACGTGGGTGCCGCCGTCGTGAGCTTTTCTCGCGTCGGGTGGCGAACCCAGTGCGTGTGATTACAGAGTTGCGTGTTTCTCCCACTGAGCTATGCTGCTTATGGTCATTCCTTCGCTTCCTTATAATCCAAACTAGCAACATGCCTGTGGAAATGATGCTATACGTCATGATGGCCATGGATATGAGCGCGCCGACTGGCCAACAATGAGGATTCCCTAAGAGGTTTTTCGACAACAGGGTCTTAGAGACATCACACACTTGCGGGAGCGCGCAAATGACGTTGAACGATTTCGGGGTTAACTTTTCCTCATAAGTCAGTGAGGCGTTTATTTTACCACTCTTGCTTGTGGGCGGGATTTCAAAAACCAGCTTATCGTCTGTAGGTGGGAAGACTCTGCATGTTCTTTGTATGCAAAGCGTAAAATTACTTTGTGGCGGAGTTACCCACAAGGAATCTTTCCTGCTGACATGTCTTCTACCACCTCGAGGTGAATGGCTCTGGTCGCAAGACATGTGTAATGGCAGACGTAACCCTTCTTGTTTTCCGTCATTTATATCGGACCCATGAAATCGCATCCGACCTTCTCGTCAGAATTGACCTAGTTAGGAATTGATGGCATTTCAAGGGAACTAAAAGGTAGTCCTTGATATTTTCTGCATATTACGCAATTCCTTACGAATTTTCTGAAAGCACCTGATGGTCGAGGTATCCAGAACCGTGATCTTGCTATACACAGAGTGTGATCTTTTCCACTATGCGCGTTCTTGTTGTGAATGTCAGTCAAAGCGAGCCGTGCTAATGCGGAGTCCTTGTCAACATATATTGGATTTCTCGTGTCATAGGGAAGAATGGAGTTCTGCAGACGTGACTGATTCCGTATGATCCCATCGCTATCACGGATAATTTTTTTCTGAGGAAATCTTTTCTGGATATCCTGCAGGGAGATGAGCTTATGGACGTCTGCAAACAACAGAATTTCGCTTTTTGTGAATTCTTCACTGGTGATGGTGAACGATGGACTAAATTCATTTAGGTGTTTCAACTGGATAGCTACTTCGTTCTTATTTCTGTTAACCTTATTCACCCATACGCGAATGGTCTTGCAAACTCTAGCCACCGTCCGTATAGCCTTATCTAGACGAGAAAACCGTGACAGATGGATAAGATAGCACTCCGTATTCGTACTTAATGGATGTGCTGATGCGACATATGAACTTTTCAGATCTGCAAGTGACTCTTCATCCGAGTCAGCAGTCTCGGCTTCGGAAATCGACTTCATCAGCAAGTGACGCGGTGTCTGTTCTTGACCCAGCCACTGAGGGCCGATTAGCCACGGTAGTTTATGTACGTTCTCCACATCAGCTCCGCGTGTACCCGCGTCCGCAGGATTCTTGTCAGTGGGAACATACCAGAATTTGACTGAGTGTCCATTGAGCTCGATCGATTTTCTTCACCTTCACTATGCGGCATTTTTGATTCTCCACGAATGCTGGAAGGTTACCCGAGCCTGTCACCCAGTATAGAGCTATCTCGCTGTCACTTAGAACATTGACGTCCTTTATCGGTTTTTTGCTAGACGTGGCAATAGTTTTGCCAAGACGTATCGCTATGAGCATTGCTAACATTTCAAGTCTTGGTATAGTTTGTCTTGTCTTCTTCGGCGTTAGCCTGGTCTTTCCGCTTATTAGTGGAGTCACCTTCAGGGTATGTTCGTTCCGAAAAAAGGCGCAAGCTGCCAGTGCTTGAGCACTGGCATCTGCGAAAATCCATAGGGTAAGTGGCCCTGTGCCATCGTCAATCGAGTAGCGAGGAATCGAAAGAGAAACATTATTGAGTTTCTCGCATGTTTTGATCCATAGTTCAGCGAGGTCCTTGGGCACTGGATCTTTCCATTCGATTTCAGTATCATATATTTCTCGCATTAGGTGCTTGAGGCGAATTGTTAGCGGGCCTGCCATTCCAAGTGGATCGTAAATGGAGTTTAGTTGGCTAACAATGTCTCGTTTTGTTAGGCTGGCTTTTTGTGGGAACGTTGAGTTGGAGACGAAACTCATCAGATTTCGTATCGTACGTCACTCCGAGCACTTTGATGGTACCGCTAGGAGCTCTGTCGTTTTGGGGAATTGCACTGTTCAACTCATCCGAGTTGGAGACGTACTCTCGTAGGTTCATTCCTATCTCTGCGAGCAGCGACTTACTTTCTGCATACTTTTTCAAACCTTCTGAAGGGCTTTCTGCGGAAAGGAGGATGTTATCCACATAGAGATTCTCGCCGATCTCTTTAGCTAGCGCGTTATTCTTGGATTGTAAGAAGGATAAAAGGCACATGTTGAGGATGCTGGGTGATGGTTTTGCTCCAAATGGGATCCTCTTGAAACGATACACGATGATATTGTCCTGGGTAGGCGCTTTACTAGGATCTTTCAGCCAAAGAAATCTGCAGAGATCTCTGTGATCCTCTCGCAGCCTTATTTGGGTGAAGGCCGCTTCTATGTCACACAATATGATGATCTTGCATGTTCTACTCGCCATCAGAATGTCATGGATTTTGTTCATGAGCGTTTCTCCTTTATGTGTTACATCGTTCAGAGACAATTGTCCTTTGCGTTTGGACGAGGCGTCAAAAACGATGCGCAACGGTCTCGCTTTCTGCGGTCTCCACACTCCCGAGTGGGGCATGTAAAACACCCCAACAGCATTGGGAGCGCTATCCTGCACTTGTTCTATGACGTTTTCGGCTTCGTACTGTTGAAGTATTTTGCAATACCACTCCTTCTGTGAGGAATTTTTTTCTAAGTGCAACTGTAGACTCATCAATCGCCTTAATGCTGTGCCGTAATTGTCTGCTAGGTCTTGAACTATGGTTTTGAGGGGGAACGGCGCAGTGATGTATCCATTTTCAAATGATACCTGCCTCGAATAGTTCTTGAAGTATTCAAGGAAGCTCTTATTCTCAATGCATTCATCGAGGGAAATCCCCAAGCCTTCGAGTTCGAAAAATTTGCTCAACATTTCTCGTTCTGTTTCTTCGACAGCTGACATACTGTAAGAAACAAGCGATGTTGTTGCGTCACCATCATATCTGTCGATTAATCCTCGCCCGTACACGGTAGGACCAAAAATGGTATTGGCTATTCGTAACCCAGATGGGGTCCTGAGTGTCTCCCCGCTGTCGAGAACAAAGCTGTGGTAGTGGTCCAGACCTACGAGGACATGAGGCACATGGTGCTCGCCTCTTATATTTGGGTTGCACACCAGAAGATTTCTTTTCTCAAGGAATTCTCGATCGATGGAACATAGTTTCACTGCAGGAAACCCATTCGTCAGAATAGGCTTGGTCTGAACGAGTATTTCTAAATCTCCACCATAGGCTGTGCCAATCTTCAAATGCACAACGCTGCTTTGGAATGTTTCAATTTGGCCTCCTATCCCAGACATAATGCATGTCTCTGTTTTCAGTTGCGGTAGGTTCAGTTTTTTTGCGAGGTCTTCCTGAATTACCGTTTTCTGGGCGCCAGTGTCAAAGAAAAATATGGCCTTCTCGAACTTGCGCGTACCATGATTCCAGATACATCCTTCCGCCGTCATTAGGGCTATCTGCACATTTTTCAGTTTAGCCGCATTCGTTTCTATATTCGTATGGTTCTCTGTCAGCCCTTCATTGCAATCGCCCTCACTAACGTTGTAACCCTCTGCAGTGGTCTCGTGATCCCTGGCGCAATCCCACTCATTGTCGCGTTCTATGTGGATGTTGATGTTGTTGCTCTTGCGCGGCTGTGAACCTCCATTGCGGAAGAAATTCGCTGACTCACCGTCTCTGTGCTTGCTTGCTACGCTGACGGTCTTGTTTCCCTGATTGAGGTGTTGTTCTTTGCTAGCCGCAAGTCCACGTTGCTTTAACACGGTGGCGCGTTCTTCTGCGTTTTCGCTGGTGAAGCACAGCTTGATATGATGCATTCTCCCGCATAGGCGGCAATTGTTTCGAGAGCACTGTGAACTCGAATGCTGCGGGGAGTAGCATTTCCAGCAGAGTTGCTTGCGGGCCACAATTTCTCTCTTTTTATTGATGGGCAATGTGGATTGACATTGCCAAGTAAGGTGACCACTCCTTTCACATATCGCGCAGATCTGTGCCGTAGAGTTTATGTCGCTTGCCGTGAAGTTTTTCTTGGGTTCATTAATGTGAAGTCGCGATTGAACGTATGCTTTAGCTGAGATTTCTTCATTGATAAACTCCATAACGGCGTCCACAGTGAGGTCATCATACTCTCTTACCTTCACGAGTAGTGGCTCGATGATGTCTTTAGGAAATTTGCTCAGAATCGCTTCTATCCATAGAGCGTCTTTAGCTGATCGCACATCCTGACCGGTCGAATACATCTGATTCAAAAGCATGCAAATAGTGTCATACACTTTCTCGCAGCTCTCAGCCGTTCTATTAGCCCTTTGTAATTCGTTAAGTTGCTGGACTATACGAGCTCTGTTAGCGGGTCTGTTCCCGTATTTTTTGTGAAGCGTTCTGATCATCCTCTCATAATTCTGTGGTAGCAATTGAATGCCCCGAATTGATCTGTCCGATTTTCCTTGTAAACTTTCTTTGAGCAGAAGCATCTTTTCAATCACGGTAAGTGCAGGGTTCTTGTGGACGAGGGTTTCGAAGATTGCCCAGAATTCTGGGAATTCTTCTTCATTTCCAGAAAAGACCGGTAAATTTACCCTAGGTGGTGACATTGTGCGTACCGTGGAAGCTAATTGAGTGCTCGCTTCAGTTTCGTCGTCGAACTGAGTGGCAAAGGGAGTGCCATCCGAACTGTTTCTGTTTTGCGAATTCGAGTAGAACTCATGTACGCTCTGCCCTGGAGGTACTTTTGTGAGTATTCCTAACTTGCGCTCAAGTCTTCTTTGATTGCTCACAGTCTCAGTCAGGCGCGTTCCCAACATAAACTGCAGTTCTACAGCTTCTCCTATCACATCGTTGAAATGAGTCTCTTGATCTATTTGCTCGATTTCTTGAAGCAGAGCTTTTTTCTCTTCTTTGTTTTTCGTATTCTCATATGTGTCTTTCATTTTATCGATCAATGCCTGAAGCGATGTTTTGGCAAAGTCAATCTGGGAAATGCTACCTTTGATCAGATCTATCGCTTGCATAGTCTCTTCGTACTGTGCCTCATCCGAATCATTCGAAAGTGGCTGCGCTTCTGTGTACATTCGAAAGTTCGCTACTAGGGCCTTCAGCGCCGCGGTGCTGTGCACTATTGGTCTTCCATAGAGAATCGACTGCATCTTTCTACTTTCTCTGTGGGTGCGCGACCTTCTCTCCTTCACCTTCGCAAACGTCGAACCTCGACGTGTCTCTGTTTTCGCCTGAACTAGTTTCTCACTTTCACCTCTGTGGGTGTTTAACCTCTACGGGTTTCTCGTCTTCACCTCAGCGGGTGTTAAACCTCTGCGGGTTCCTCGTCTTCACCTCAGCGGGTGTTGAACCTCTGCGGGTTCCTCGTCTTCACCTCAGCGGGTGTTGAACCTCTGTGGGTTTCTTTTTTCACCTCTGCGGGTGTTAAACCTCTGCGGGTTTTCTTGAACTTACCTTCTGTTGTTTTGGCCGATGCACCAAAACTGACGTGATCGTTCGGTGGTATCCTTTATTTCCCAATCGAATATATTGTTACACCGACACTCTTATATAGGCTTCTTGCGAACAGAAACATTACAAACGAATGTCGGGAAATGTTAATCGAACATATGTGAGACATACAAATGGAATGCGATCTACAATGCAAAATGGATGAAAGTCGTGGTATACCACGACAAAGCTGTGAAGGCAGCTCAAACCGTTACCGCCACCAAATCCGCGTTTGGAAAAGAAGTGTGGCTCCTTCCTCAAATCGCGCCAGTAGCTTGCCAGGCCATCGGGTCCATCCAAATTAGACTTCTTCTCATCGGAGAAATTATGCTACAGGAGCCCTTCAGTGTGTGATATTACATGCGGAATGCGCCTGTGCAAAGTAAGTCGTCGTAGTGGTAAGTCTAGCCTACGAGTATACGCACTCTTCAAACATGGCGTAGTCAAAAACTGCCTTTAAACGATGTGGGGACATGATATGAGCACACAATGACCAGTGCTTCTCAACACATCGGGTGCTACTTTCTTGCTCATCGCCACACCCTTTCTGAAATTGGATGCAGCATGGAGGATTTGGCGCTTCTGCTTTTCCACAACTTTCCTAGGGTCTCCCGCTTCTTTTTTCGTACCGTAGGAGTCGATGTTGTTGCAGAATTTGCTCACCAAGTTGACTGATCGTCCTAATTTCCTTGAAATGTTGCGGTGACTGAGTCCCATATCCTTGTAACCCGAGTTTGGCCTCTCTCAAACTATTGCAGGCGTGGCATGGCACTGAAGAACAAGTGTGGAAAGTAGAGCAGTGACAAATTGGTTTCACAACATCAGAAACAAATGTAAATCAGAAACACTACAGAAGAATCGAGTGTCTCCATACTTTTGGGATGCCATGCTTCTAGAAAAAAATCATAAAAAATCTGCAAAATTTCTTCTTCCCAATTTCATTTGTATATTTTTACCCTGGTGTGATCGTGCATTGTCAATAAAAACTTGGTGAAAAATCATTTGTTCATATCACTAAAGAAAAAGAAAAAAAGAAAAAAGAAAGAGACACTAAAGAAAAATAGGGTGTTCCTTTACTTTTTTTGTAGTCACACACTACGTGCTCCGTGATTTCCTCCAGCGTGCTTTCCATCTGTATAGTTGATTGCTCGAAAATTCGGTCGGTGATACTGACAATCATAGAAAGCGCTGTCATTGTCGCGCTAAGACTTCGTGTGCGTGTGTCGCCTTCGTGGTTTTTGAAAAATATTGCTCTCCTTGTAATTCATTTTGCGACTTAATGAAGAGTGGAGGCATCAGGGAATCAGCAGAATTCCACAAACAAGTTTCCGAATGATCAAATAAAATACCAGTCGAAAACGGCGAGCTTTTATGAGTGGATTATTAGGACTGTACGACCGAAGCCTTGCTGCGAATGCCATGGAATGTTCTGTTCGCACGCGCTAATGTATCCCACACTGATTGTAATGGCGACTAGTAAAGCGACAAGCACTACCAGTGTGTGCACGACAAACTGTTTGCATCTCTCTTGAAGAGGAAGTCTAGAAACTCAAAATAGTTCAGTTTTGCTGTCAGGTTTGATTTCGTACATTTTTCCCCTTACAAAAACCATGAGTGGACATCATCATGGATATCGTACCCTGAATTCAGTGCAGCATGTGAGACACAGTGTTTCCCAACGACCGCGCAAATTATTTTTGTCAAGACTGACTCTTTGGATTGGGTAAATAAGATTGCTGCGCGAATTGTCAGCATATCTTTGATTTCTTTCAATTCGGTTCTCCTGATACCGTTTTGTGTCTTATACTTTTCGCTATTCGAATTGCATCGTGAATCGGACGCCGGTATCAGTATTATTTACTGACATGTCTTGTCGCATGTAAACAACGCCACAAAATGTGAAAATACGCGCAAATGTAGGTGCATTCCATTTTGTCCGTCTCCAAATTTTTAGCCTCCAAATTTCCACTAGTAAGTTTTCACCCTCCCCGTTGACATTGATATGCGGTGGCAAAATAACATTCTTTTTTAAACAGCTTCTAAGAAGTTTCAAAAATTAGATGCTCAAAAAATAGATGCATGAGTGCTTTCTCCAAGAAAATCTGGAGCAGCGCTACTGAGATCACAACGATACCACTTACCATAAAAAGCCGAGTATGTCTGTGTATGTGTCCGACAAGATGTGGAACACTATGACACCGCAACGTCCAGAGAGTAAAGCAGGAGCAGTGCAGAGCGGTAGAGCAAGCGCTAGACGTTGGGAAAGCGGTGCAGTGGGAGAGGGTCGGATGCGGCATTGATTCGTTGTGGAGAGGGGTGGTTGGCGCCCAATTCGAAAGCGCAAAGAGTAGTGTGGAGTGCGCGATAGCATGCGGGGCCGCCTCGTGCGCACAACTACGTGACTACTTAAACTTTCCTCAACGTTCTCTTCCGGACAATTAGAGAATAACTCCCGGCTTAGCTCCAAATCCATGCAAGAAGGTGAGTGTTCTTGAAAGAGGTAGGGACACCGTAGTGGGTGAGCCTATTACATAGTGGTAAAAGCTATGCAAGACCAAGTAATGTTTGAATGAGTCAGATCACAATAATTATAAGGCTCAGTTTGAGCGAGAGTGCAGGCGCGAGCAGCAAATCGAGGCGGTTTGAAGGACTGAGTTCATGTTGTACATAGACCCGTATACAATAATATCATTGTGATCGCACTGACCAGAAACTGGGTTGGTGGGTTTGATATCATCGCCGTGCAAAAGTTGCACGAATTCTATTGCGCAGTGGGAGCTCGGTGGACAGACCCAATGCAGTGCGTTTATACCAATACTAATGAATAATTTTATAGTGATTCGATGTAAACGTAACGATTTTTTGTTCAATGTCTACCTCCGAGTTTTGACTTATAAGTTGCGCTGCGTCGTAGGCGTCACCAATTGGGGGGGGGGGGTGAGGGATCATCGGAAGCGCTCGCGCTGCATCACCGTTGCTGTGACTGGTCTTGCATAGCTTTTTTCTTGCATTTTTCTAGGAGGGCTTTTTTACAATCTCAACAAATTCTATTTCTGGAACCTGTATTGGCTCGGCTTGCACGGGTAGGATTTCACTTCGCTTTTCTTCAGTGCTGTTTGAAATATTCTCCACTTTTGGTTCTCTTTGCTACTTTTTGAATACAATTTTGCATTTGCTTCGACGTATGAGTTAGATGTTGCGTCCAGTTGCGTCTAAACTCGACTCGGTAAGCTCTCCAAAACACTTCGTTTATTTTTATACTTGTTGAAGTGAACTGAAAAGTGGACTTCTCATAGGAGGTTCATGGGATTATTCTCGGGCCTCATGAATTAGATAGGTTCCATGACCGTATACGTAGTTTTGTTCTGTTTTTCACTTTAATGAAGTTTTTTACATATAATTATATTTTGGCATTCAATTATGGGAAGCCATTACGTTGTGAATTCCTTTAGTGCATGTTTTGTGATAGTTTTTTTTGCATACGTTGGCTCACCAAGAACGCACTGAAGCGCCTAGAGTGAGATTGCATGGAAAATTTTTAATCTTAAAGAAGCTGGCGTGCAAGTCTGCGAACATCGCAGGCTCTCAGAAAATCATATGCTCTCGCAGTGAAATTCTACATTTGCCCAATGAGGCTGTATATCAATACCTTTTCAAAGGCCGACACCAGATTTTTGTGCTGTGAATGCCAGAGTTCACTGTGCTTTGGGGCACTCAAAACATGACCGAAGCAAAACTTTGCACTAGAGCGCACCAATCTGCATAGCAGTCGTCAAGCACTTCTATTTTGCCGACGTCGACGTCGCATTTGGGCGCGGTGTACGAGGAACACAAATCTATCATGGATAGTTGGTTCAGCACGATGAAATACTTGCCCTGAATCCTGAATAAAAGCTACCACAAGAAGGAACCGTATCTCCAACGTCAGAACCTAAAGGCAACCTTTGACGTTTGATACCCGCTTTCGACCTGATTCAGTCACCCTCTAAGCGTTCTAAACCAATCGCCGATCCGATAATTGAGTGAACAGCCCATCTGCCTACTCACTTGAATCAACAACTCTAAACTACTCCATCAGCCACGGCCCATGCCTAGGGACCACAAAATGATTCACTACTGGCCACGTAATCTTGTGTGGAAGTCTCGCAAGAGCACCCACATTGAGGAGCGGATACGATCTCGGCTTGCTTCGCCTCCCGATGCTGCTGATTGGCACTTTAGTACTGCACGTGTTTTACGATAAAGATCCGCGGTATAAAAGCTCCTTGGGACCGCCTCATTTTCATAGTATTCGGTGGTCACAGTGTGAGCTCATTCAGAGGACACCGTCTCGTGAAAGACACCAGGTATGAACCTTGAAATTTTTTTTTCGAAGATTCATGCCAAGTAAACCAGGGTCAAAGGTGAAGATCAACATAGCTCACTAGGTAAGTCAACAATTCTTTTTCAAGGTTCAAATCTCGTAGTTTTCCGTGACAGTTTCCGAAGCCCAACGAGAACATTTCTGAAGGAAACAATGACCCTCTGTAAGTTAAAAAGAGCATAAGCACGAAAAACTCACAAATGCTACCACTATTTTCTTTCTGTTTCAAGATACTCGTTATAGAGCAATTTATCTGAACCTTGAGATCTTTTTACGTGATGTTAAGTCACTTATTCGATGCACCGCCTGTAGACTTTCACGGTCCTTATATTCATGAGGGGGTCACTACACGAACCTCATCATTCCCATCATCCTTCCAGTGCTCCCGTCGTAAGACTCCCCATCACCCCCTCCGTACCGGTGCTGTTTCTGTAGTCAGGTCTATAGTTTGTGACAGTCCAGTCTATAGTTTATAACATCTATTAGTCTTAACACACCTTTTCTCCCTCCCGTGCACAACTACCCGTCAATCTCACCATTACAAACCCCTTCTTAAATCTCAAATGTGACCTTGATTCCAGCTCCAAATCTTTCCTTATACATGGCTTAATGGACGTGGTTTCTGTCAGGCTCTTCGATTTACAGTAATTGGTGGCGAATAAGTCGTTGTACAGAGGAGCGCCATCCCATGTGCAAGAAACTGGCTCAACCCACGAAGGAACGCCTGTCTTGAATCCCGAATCAAGTTCGTCACAAAAGGAAGCTCTACACGCGAAGAAAAAGCCACCGCATGCTGAAGCGCAGCCTTTGGCACTTGATTTTCGCTTTCGACTCAGTTCAGTCAACTCCCCCTCACCCCACACCAGCGTTTTGCAAATCGCCTGCCTAACATGACTTATCAACTTCGGAACACTTCTTCAGTTACCGCAACTGCCTGAACCACTGAACGGTTCACCAGTGGACACGCCATCTTGTGTGAAATTTTCGTGGAAGCACACATCCTCACTGCACTCAGATGCTGCTCGTTGACACGCTAGGAATACACGTGTGCCACGGTGAAGACCAGCATCTATAAACATCTTGAAAGAGAACGGTCCTTATTTCCTTAGCCGTCGATGGACAGCACCCGCCGCGCAAAAAACCGTGCCAAGGAAAGCGTCATTAATAATCGATGCAACATCATGAGCTACTTCCACTATACTTGAAATATGCATGATCTTTGGCGTCGTTAGGAAGAATGTCATGCGCTATCAGATCAAGCATAGTGAGAAGGTATAAGTGGGGGGATTGGCGATTCAGAAGATTGTAGACAAGAAGAAGTGCCTGCTGTTACTATATGTTTGGCCCACTCTCCATTTTAGTCTTAATCATAACATTTACCAACCCTGTAATTAGTCTGTTCGCGGAATAGCAACAAAAATTTCTTGCAAAATGTCGAGCATTTCCAATTTGCAGCAACATCGTCTCTTTGACAACACTGAAGGCAAGCACTCGTTGCTACCGTCTTGGAGTTGCGTCATCGTCTTTGGTAATTTACCAACAAGGGGGTCGTAAGCGCAGGGACCAGGACCTGGATGCTTTGCAGTACGCTCATTGAAAGAGACTCCGGAAGAGGATATCGCTGTACAAATTCTACTACTCTTCTTCTTCTTCTCCCTAGCGTTAGTCCCGCGCAGTCGCAGGGTCCGCTGTCTTTGTCAGTCGTCGCCACTTTGCTCTGTCCAGGGCATCTTCTGCTGTGGCCATGACTTCACTTAGGTCCTTCTTGATACGTCCTTCCACCTCTTCTTTGGGGCTCCTCGCGGTCGCTTGCCTTGCACTTCGAAGTCCATCGCTTTCCTTATCGGGTGGCCTGTGGCCTCCTTAGCACATGCCCATACCATCGCAGTCGCTGTTCCCTCACCTTCAGCTGGACAGGGGCAGTCTGCATGACCGCTCTGACATCCTCGTTCCTGACCCTGTCCAGTCGCGTCCAGCCGCAGGCCCACCTCAGCATCCTCATCTCAGCGGAGTGAAGCTGCCTTTCGTGATTCTTGTTCAGGGGCCAGCACTCGCTGCCGTAGAGCATCGCAGGCCTTACCACTGTTCGGTACACCTTCCCTTTGAGCGCTCTGGAGCACCTTCGGTCGCAGAGGATTCCAGTGGACTCCCTCCATTTCATCCATGCCGCGTTGATCCTCCCCATTACTGCCTGGTCCACACTGCCGTCGGCCGCCAGATCACTCCCAAGGTATCGGAAGTCCTCTACTCTTTCGATGCTTTCACCATGCCCGTCCATGATCGGCTCTGCACCCTCTTCAGAACTCAGGAACTTGGTCTTCTTAACATTCAGCCGTAGTCCGCCTTCTGCCAGGACCTTCTGCCATTGCTGCACCTTGGCCTGTAGTTCCTCTCTACTATCCGCTATCAGGGCGATCGTCTGCGTAGAGGATAGTATTTAGCGGTCCTCCCATGAGCCCATTCACCAGGACATCTAGTGTCAGGTGGAAGAGGAACGGGCTCAGAGCTGACCCTTGGTGCACCCCAACCGTGATGTCCACTTTCTTCGTTAGGCCGTGTGGGGTGCGTATAGCTGCCTTCGCCCCATCGTACATATCCTTCACCAGTGAGACCAGGTGTTCTGGCCGTTCTCAAACGCACCAAACTTCTGCTTTAT
>MU868332.1:1022823-1238529 GCA_036418205.1 Ostertagia ostertagi | reverse complement strand
GTACTCTACAACCAGATTTTTAATGGAATCATCGCCTATCTGTAAAAAAGTTTTCCAGCGGCATAAACTCCACACGGTACAGGTGGAAGACGCCTGCCCCACACAAAACGTCATTATGGCCCACACACAAATTTCGATCTCATTATAATAGCTAACTTTGGTTACAAAAATTCTAAAACGTATTGATTGTGTCCCTTATACCAATGGAGCCCATTCATTATGAAAGGTGTAATGACTTTTTGTTGTAATAAAGTTTCTCGCCCACAAGTGATGGTAGTCATATTTGCGAACCCGGTGAACCATACGCTCCAAAAAAGATATTTCACTAATTCTAGGATTCGAGATTATCTAGGAATTCAGTATCGAGCCTTTTTCGTTATGGGAATCTATTGGTAATATGCGGCACTTTTCTTCAGAAATCCACGCAACTTGGAATAGCTAATAAAATTTAGGTGACCTTATCCACTTACATAAAGCGGCTTCGTCTGTCGTTTCTGATCCCTCTGCCCTCTGTCTGTCTTCTGTAGTCTGTCACAAAATTCCTAGCTCCTCGGGACCGCCTGGAGGGATCCGCGGTCAGTTGTGGATGGGTGGGCAGGTCTCACGTAATACAAACACACGTTCAGCTAAGCGAGCCCCGCCCACAGAGGGCGTGGCGTGCTCGAATGAATTGAGCAAAGACTAAATGTCGATTCAGTGCAAAACGACCTCGAAACTGGGCCAAAAGTGGCCTAAGGTGTGCATTGTTAGTAAAACTCGATTAGGGGACCCCACCCCGTGGCGGGGCGTTCTCTAAAAAAGCAGTGCTTATGAAAATTTCATCTCGGTTGGGAGCAAGCCTACAGAGCGAAAACATTCGGTGTAGGGAGACATGTCTAAGTTGTTTCCCCGCATACATACGTTGGCGGAGCCTGCCAGAATGGCGGGCGCGCTCTGAGTACAGCATCTTTTCTCCCAAGCCCCTCATAATTCGGTAGTCGGCGGAAGTCCTAAAGACCGGAAAAGGTGGATAAGAGCTGTATGGAGGCAAGTGGCGGCCAGCCTATCATGGGCTGGCTTGACGAAATGCGGAGTTTGCGACGAACATTTATAACTCGGCTGCCATAAGCTCCGGAGGCTGGGAAAAGTGAGAGAGGTGGGTGAGGAGTTGGCGGTTAACTGTCGTTGGTGAGGGCGGGCCTGCCCAAAAGTGGGCGGAGTTTTGCGACGTTAAAATTATATAAACTCGGCTCCATAAGCTACGGAAGCTGGAAAAGGTGGTATAGGAGTGCGTGGACGAGTTGAAGTCGCTTTGTCATTGGTGGGCGGGCCTGCGGCAAAGGGGTGTAGTCTGCGACGAAAATACTAAAAACTCCGGCTCTAAGAAGCCCGGTAGGCTGGGGAAAAGGTGGATGAGGTGGGGGGGCCAGTGAAGGGCCAGCTATCATAGCGTGGGCGGACTTGCACCACGTGGGTGCAGTTTGCGACGAAATCTAGAACTCTTTCGAGAATGGTCCCGAGAGTGGGGAACAAGAAGATATAGTTGGGTGGGAAAGGTGGAGGTCAAAGCCACGTGGTAGGCCGGCCTTGCCAAGTGGCGGAGTTTGGCGCACGAAATATCATGACTTGCTCCTGAAGAAGTCCCTGAGGCCGCGAAGGTGTATGAAGGGGGTGAGGGGAATGAGCGTGAGGCCAGCTGTCAATGGTGGGAGGACAAGTCGACCAAAGTGGGCCGGAGTATTGCGCCCACGAAATTCATAACCCGCCCCAGAAGTCCCAGAGAGCTGGAAAAAGGATAGAGTCGGTCGAAGGAAAGGAGGTCAAATCTATTATTGGGAGAGCACCACCTAGGTCGCGAGTTTGCCAAAAGTGCCTGTAATGTCGGTTCCAAGAGGTCCAGAGACCAGTGAAACGGGGGTAGAGGTCGCGAAACGAAGGGAGCCAAATGCAATTTTCGCAGGCACGCGAGAAAAATAGGATAATGGTTTACGAAGAAAGAGAGCATGAGAATTTAGCGGAATCGGATATGCGTATTGTAATCATAGCCAATATTTGAAAAATTTTCGTCGCACCATCAAAATTCGCCGCATCAGATGTGGTTGCGCGCAGTGCATGCGTGCGGCGCCAATGGTATTTATGATACGGCAAGTGTTTTGACATTTAGCAGCTTTTCGGGAACTTTGTGATCTTCCCCGTTTGCTCGACTTTGCAGTGGAAGATCATTGCGAAACGAAACGCCACAACACACAGAAACTGTCGTCAAACTTCACTCTGCAGGCATACACACACAACTCTATCCGACCAACACGTCGGTGTTGTGACTCACGGTTTCGAACTTCCGTGAGTCTGCAGAGCTCATTTGACGACTGGTGAAAAATCCAGTTCGAGGGGGCCACTCCATATATCTCTTCACCAATCACTCAACATAATATTTAGAGGACAACTACACACACACACCTAATCCATCTCATTTATTCATTCATTTAATGTAGACTTCCTGGCTAAATATCGTGTAATCGGTGAGAACCCCTGACGTTGCAACAATTACCGCCTCCAATGACTCAAGAACGTCCTGGACCGGGCACCACACCTCCGTGAAGGGCTAAGGCAGAGCTCCAGTATCACCTGTGCAGAAAAGTGATGGGATGTGGGTCAGTAGAACCGTGGAATGTAGAACTCCACCGTCCTTTATCAAAGCACGCTCGAACTGAGTCGTTTTCCTTATTAATCTTATTCTTAGTGTTCGATAGCCCAAAGAACTGCTCTCTAGTACTACGGATAAGATAGCAATGGAGTGCCCCCCCCCCGAACTGGAGTTTCACCGAGCGACTTATGTAGGAATGGCTAACTGGAACCTCTAATCTGGATGTGGTGAATCGAGGAGATGTGATGTAAATGTGAGATATCGGACCTGAAGGAGCGTACGAAACAGCCAAGTCTGGATCAACCACAGAAATCTGCTCTCAAAAAGCATAGTATGAAATTCTGTGCCTGTCATGCGGGCAAGGGTAAATTCCCGTGAAGTTCATTCGAAGGAAATTGCCACTTTCATGGAATGTCATTCTGGGTAGGAAATGTCAAAACAGTTTGATAAGAAATGGACATAGGTTGCTATAGTCGGTATTCCGTCCCGACTTTTTGGTTCATATAGGCCACTATTATTTTGCTACCATACTCATGCTTAACTCTGTAGAGGTCTTCATGTCCACACGGACCTTTTGAACAGAAGCTATCCTGAAACTCATGAAAGCGTTTCTCACAAAGAACTGTCTCAATCATTAAATTTTTATAGCTATTGCGGTTAAGGCAAGATGAACCCGTACGAAATGCATCATATATAAATCTACTCGAAATCATATTTCGGAGAATATAACATATTTGTAGTGTACATCAAAACTGGCAACAAACGAAGAAGGGAGCGGGGACTAACTCAGCTAGCCGTTCTTATGAGAGAAAGAAGAGAGCACATGTAAAAAGTGATCACAAGCATGAGCCAAACACATGAAGGTGTAGTGTCGTAGAAACCATACATTTGTGTAACCCTCAAGAAATACTTCCAAGAGAAAAGTTGCATAATGTAAAATCAAGAATAATTATTATTCACTCATCCTGAGAGTGATTCAATTTGTTAATGACTTTCTGTCATACAGGTAAACGAAGGAGAAGCGGCCAAAGAAAACGTAATTATGGCCTACCACCACATGAATAAGAATCTAAGTGACGATACGCTTGATATTTTTTATACTGCTCAAAGTGGTACTGCCAGTCCATAATGTACTCATTTTGCCATTTGTCCATTTGCTGCTTCCAAAGCAAAAATGGATCTCCGACGTCGGCTGAAAAATTCACATTAGTCATCTACAGTTTTGAAAATTGTAGCATCACAAAAGATTCCCCGCATAATGAGTAGGGTCTGAAAAGTGTAAAAAGGTTCATGGATGCTACGAGCTTTTACTATGTTTGCCGCCATCCTGGTTCAGTTCAGCATATCTGCCCTATTCAAAACTGTGGCTTCAAAAGCGACGTTAGTTAGCAATGTTGTTTGTCATCACTAGTGTGTTAGGGTGTCGCAAAAATCTCGAGAAACTTTTTCTCTGTCTAGTGATTTCAAAAAAGTGTATCCTTCGAGGAAATATTTTCAATTTGCAATTGTGTGTTATGCATCTCTAGATTCTTTCAGAAAATAGTGGTCTGAATTGGAGCTTGTTACCTGTGCACTTGTTATGGAATCGTATTTCTCAAAAAATTCTCACCTTCACTTTCTTTTGTAGACCCTGAAGGGGTTGTTTTAAGTAGAATTCTACGACTACATCGGAGATCGAAGAAGGGGAGATACTTATGGTTAGTGGAAATGCAGGCGGACTTTGGTGCAGGATGTGTGTTTCGCATTGAAATTATGCGACTCAACAGGGCCGTACCCGCGGCGCTCGTAACCGATAGTAACCCCTCTAAGTTTGATGAAATCAGCATTGATGATATACGCCTAATCCGTGGATCAACGAAAAAGTCGACCCATTTTTTGGTTCTGGTTTCTCTTCACCCCTGCATCACTGACAACCTCTGCCATGGTTAGTGATGGACCGTTTTTCTCCCCCTTCGTACGGGCAGTGGATTGGGTACAATTCTGCCACAAGAGTGCTGAACCAGTGACTACGCTAATATGGCACTCATGAGCAAACGAAGTTCACCACTGCATTGGCAAAATAAAGACAGCCATTGCAGAATTCCTTCCACCCTAGTCAAGCGTATGTTGCGAAAGTCATTCAGCAAAGAAACGGAATGGGATTTGGGACCAGGGTCAAGCGTGCGCTCAGGAATCCTCGACACGTCGAAAGGGGGGGGGGAGTCGTATTGAGTCGTTGGGAGAAAGAGATCAGGCGGGATCGATGCAGTACGATAAGCACTGCCTGAGGACAAATTCGAGGATCGATGCCACGGAAGGCCAGAGGATTTCCAATAACAATGTGATTGCGCCACATAAAATTTTCGTGATTCAGAGGTGTCCGCCGCTTCTTAACTACCCCAATGATCTATTACGACAGGGTTTGAAGATCCGAATCGCACATTTTCCAAGAGATATTTTATCCTTCAAGTGATCCCTCAAATCTGGAGGGATGTGAGGCATACGGCGCGTCCCAGAGTAGACCCAGTCAGTTCCGCGCACATCAGCTACAGCTGGAGAAAGAATCCTAATTCAGGAAAGATCAAGAGGATTGTGAAAGCATTGGTGTGAGGTTAGAGGGAGGTATTCACTATTCAACAAGAAATGTAGCCTTCAGTGTCAAATTCATAAGCATGTAATCGTTAAAGTTGAGAAACGCTTAACAACTTTACACCTGTCAGGAAGAAAAAAGCTCGTGGATCCCGAATCTGCTTCTATTTTTTGTACAAAATCGCCCCTGACAGAAGCAGTATAGTCGTTGAAATAGTAGCGCCAATGCAGCGAGACCTTTCGGCGGCACTCGGGCGAAAATCCTCAAAGTGGCTATTTGTGAAATAGTGGATGTATTAAGCTGTTCAGGTGATCCTTGAAAAGAAAAAATCTTCTAGTTTTGTATGCCATATTGAATTTTTAGATTTGATGGAAATGAACTAAGTTATGGCTTCGGAAAAGAAAAAAACTCGCACTCATCCCAAACGTGATTCAATACTTGTTAGAATGAGCTCTTCACAAAACTTCCAAATCTGCTTTCAGATTAAAAAATAGTCTACTTTTAAGAAAGTTATAGTCATTTGAATGTGTGTTCAAATTTCAATGGTAGATAAGCTGCTCCACGGTCAATGTTAAAGACCAGTCAACACACAGTTGGCTACGGCGGTTGGCTTGCTTTTTTCAACCGAAAGGGAACGTGTAAACTGAGAGCATACCTTGTGTAGTAATAAGATTTGGTAGGCCTTTCAAATGAAGTAAGTAAAAAACAGATGTTGTCATATTATGCCATTTTTTGTGACGAGTTTGTCGTTTTTTGCTCCACTTCTCGTTTGCTCGTTTGGAGGCCTCATTGATAATTATTCTACCTTGACTTTTTCTGGTTTTGTACCTCTTGAACTTTTCTTTTCTTATGGCTTTCTTTTCTGATGGCTTGTGAAGAGGGGTTGTTTCATGGCGCCTCTGCTTGACCCTGCTTGGAACTTTTGCCTCCGTATGCAGTACTGACCTGTTCCCTTCTAACTGCCTCATATTTAGATCATTACCAGATTTACAAGACAGTACTACTAAGTGAGTTTGAACTGAACATGAGCGTCAGCAAAAGATGAGAGGAAGACAAATTGGAGACAATTTTTACCTCCTCAAAATCCGGCACCGTATCTTCCACTAATCTGAAGCTCAAAATTCTGTCATTAAGTGGTTGAACAGTATTTCAGTTTAACAATTCCTTAAGAACTCTGATAACTTGGAACCCTTGCGCATACTATATGCAGCACATTGCTACCAGAAATTGCCTTACAGTTACATACCAACGGCAGCCATCAAATTTGGCAGGTATGCCTTCCAAAATGCGCAATGTTTCCGCCGTGGACCATGACCAGTTCTTCGTGGAGTTGGATACGCCGATTCAATAGTCATGTTCATGTATTCCATTGATTGACCATTATACTTCGGCCAAACATCTGTTGTATACGTACCATCCTCGTTTTTATTTGGATCACTGGAAAAAATAACTTTATCATTGCAATAGCAGTGGAATTAATATCGGAGACATGTCAGACCTGTTGCTAGAGGGAAATATTGCCGTTCACGTCACATCAAAAGCCGTTAATGCGTTGATCAGATTTACGAGGTTTTTTATCTCGATGGGATACGTTTGGGAAAGAAGAAAGTCTTTAAAATCCATATGATTCCGACTCGAGGGAATCAAAATTCTGGCAATTATCCTAGAACAACTCACCCAGTTCTGGCAAAATTCGCCCAGTAGCGCATGAATCGGCTGCTCAGCTCCTGCTCTTCAGTGGAGTAGTTGAACTTTTTATTGAAAGGTTCACCAAAAATAAAATTAATCTCATAACCATGTAAGCATCCCATCCATTCTGGCCACGTTTGCGCTGTTGCCCTGTAAAGCTGTCATCGTAAGCAAGAAGTGCAAGGCTATAGCACAATCGTAAATTTTGTGTCACACCTGTGCGTGAAATAGTAGTAATACGTGTCTCCACCATGCTTGGAGTGTGCTAGAGCCATTTCGTTCACATTGCAAGTAAAATGGTAGTCGCCAAGCATCTTCTCCATTGAATCCAACCAATCACGTTCTCGAACTAAACTATCCACCCTAATGAATGAATCGCGCTGCAGTTAACGCTTTTGTAAGTCGTACTCTTCTCAGTGTACATTCGTAGTGTGGACGTAGCATATGACTTCGTAAAGCTTTATATACATAATCGTTTACACAAACGAAATACAGTTTCCGAAATTTTAACTCCTCAAAAGTGTATGCTTCAATTGTAAAGGAAGTGTCGCGGTACGCACGGTTGTCCAGGAGCGAACTGCACGTCTTCGACCCATCTCGCTCCACGAACAGTCACGCCAGGCGCAGGCGTCCGCAGGAGCGCGCGCCGCGTAGTGGTCTGCCCCCAGCCGAGGTCAGTCGTCAGCAGCGATCGCCTCTGTCGACTGAGGCGTGTTTCCCCTTGAGGGGGGTAGCCTCACGCTACGGACGCTAGGAGCCTAAAGCGACACATGAATGCACGAACACCTCATGGGCGTATGCTGCAGTGCGGTCGGCGCACTGTAGTCGCCTTGGCAAAACATCGACACGTTTATGTCATGCGACCCTTTTGAGGTTTTCCTGCTTAGACCCGATGGTGTGGTCGGCTGTAAGGCACCCTGGCATCTCAGATAGAAGACAGACCGTGCTGTGGGATTACTGCAAGGACCCTCCGGGAACATTGTCAACACTTACAAATATATTTATATTTCTTAACTTGTTGTGTGCGAATCTGGTGGTAAGGGAGCGTTAGGACGAGGGCTCGACTTGTGCGCTGTACCATACAGTCTATCGGATGTTTGTGCTTGCGCTTACATTCGCTTTGCGAGGATACATAGGGGCGGGGATGGCACGGATCCTAAGATGGCCCGCTCAGGACAGGCCCCTCTAATTTAGATAAATGGATCCAGGATCGTCGCTCCGAGAACTAGGCTTGGAGGGTGGTCCGGCGGAGGAAGGGTACCCTTGCCCTTACGGTTCCGCGACAGGTAATAACGGTATCTACAATTACTAGACAACTTTCTTGTTTGAGAGTTTTTATTACACTGATATTATCAACTGCAGTCACCTACTCACTACAATTCCCGCTCCGAATGAATAGATTCTGATGTACTCAAGGAGAAGAAGCCAGAAGCCTCAGTAGAGACCGTGTATAGAACACGCTACTGACCGAAAAATGCTCTACAATGCTGGGATTATCCCACTACTGGAATAGAACCTATATCCGTCTGACTAGGCTCATGCTAACATTGTAGAAGGTTAATAAGGAAATACCTGGTAGATTTGCTGGCTCATACTCATGCAAAATCGCTGCCAACGCCAGCTGGTTCTTGATCATCTGTTGTGGTAGCAGATCTGAGATGGCTTTCAGCCACGTAGATCGGTCCGGCACGAAGTCTCTTTTTTTGAAAAAGTCTTGAACCGGAAAGATATTCTGCAATAGTCTTAATTATCAAAACGGAAAAACGCTATGAGATTGTTATGGGTACGATTATACAAAGTGGCCAAATTCAGTCTTATTCGCGATCTGTTACTCTTTTATATATTGTACCAGTTGGCGCCGCACGCATTGCGTGCACAACACAGATCTGCGGCGAATTTTGATGGTACGGCGGAAATTTACAAATTTGGCCTGATACCACAAATATCTGACTTCTCAGCTAAATTCTATCCGACGGCTCTCAACCTCTTTTTCTTCGTCAACCATTATCCTCTATTCACGGTATTCGGACTGCTTCCGGACATTAAATCTCTTGGCAAACTCCGCCTACTTCGGTGCGTGCCCCGCCCACCCCCTTTCTCTTGAATGTTTTTTGAGCGGTTTTTATTGGGCACCTAATTTTTAGCCACGCTGTACAGTCGAGTATTCATGAAACTCACCGTCAACTGGTAAACGATGAAGTACATGCTCTCATCAAGATTGCTACCAGCCAGAAGTTGAGTGTGTTTGAAGTTACCTGCAGATTCATCATATTTTAGGTGAGCATGGACAAATCACATAGAAAATTCGATTTTTGCTTTATGTTTGTAAAATGAATAAAACTCGTTCAAGTGAAGAGAATCGCCTATAAAGCGTGACAGGTAATTGATTTTCACGACGCCACTAGGGTGTGCCTTTTGGTGCTTCATGTCCAAGCGCTATGTCGCGAATCGCGAGGATCGCTCCAAGGGAATTCCCGGGTGCGCCGGTGCCTGCGGGCAAGTTGCCGTCATGACCCCTATCTACTGTATTCGTGATCGCGAGGCAACGTGCGGTGCTGTTAGCAACAGCAACATCACGATCCCTCCCGGGTGCCATTCTCGTCTCTTCTACGGGCCAATCCACTCTTCTTCAAAACATTCGCACTGCAGCCCCGCAGGGCTTTGGGCCCTTAGAACTAACCTGGACGTTATATTCTGCACCTCTATCTAAAATCTAAATTCTTCCTCTACAGTTGGTCTACTGACGGGTCCGAGGTAGAGATTCGACGTGAGTTCTCTTCTTCACTAACCTCTAAAGGTACACTTAGCTGACGTTAGGTGAACAGCGAGTAGTCCATAAAGATACGTTTATGTGTGTTGTTAGTTGTAAGAAGGTGTAGTCCTAGTTTACAAAGTATTTAACAGTTTATTGATTTCCAATTGTGTCAGAAGGATGGTGGTGGAGTAGGTGTAGCCATATGCTAAGGGTCATAGTACACGTATCGATCAGGGCTGGATGCCCAAGTGAAGTAGAGGTTGATGCGAAGCACTGAGCCTCAAGGGTTTTGGGAGTTGTTCCCTAGGGGTTCGCGCTTAGGAAGCTCACGCGTTCCTCTTCAGGTTACGTGCGCTTCCATCCCACGGTCACCGATTCGTAACACGCTAGTTGTACTACTGGATATACTGGACGGAAAGATGGGAGCAGGTGCACTGATCAAATGTTTCAAAACGACTGTTGGAATTGTCGCGCGCGGACGCACGACGTGTACTTTCGACATTACCAGCTCGTTTGTAACCCTTGCCGATGGAGATGGGTTGGCTAGGAGGGATCGCTGCAGAATAACTAGTTCTTACCCGCTTTTTGCGAGAGCATGGTCGATTTCGACTTGCTACCTTTCGCTACTGTAAGCAATCTGCTGAATTTTCCACATTACTGAGAGCGTGTGCTGATCGCTAGGAACTGAGCTGTAGAGTATACAAAAACACGCACTCTCCCCCTCCTTTATTTTTGTTCTAATCCAGTCACCTGTTCCTGACCGCTTCAATGACTGTGTTGCCATTTGCCTGCTATATTTAGGTAATCAGCCATCTTACGAAGTCGGGATCATTGAGAGGCCGAGAAAATGTTTCCAAGTTGAAAAGAAAGCTCTCGGTTTTGTACCACGATTGAAACGTTTCACAAGTGCTTTCTGAGGAGGAATATTCTACTGTTACGGGCCATAAACCATCGATAGGTATTCTCGGCGGCCAATAAGCTCCGATTCACTTTGTGAATCAACTTAGCAGGTGGGCAGCAATTTGGTTGAAATACGATTTTAGTTTGCTTGTAAAAGTTACGCAGTTTTTAGATACCTTTAGAGCAGCGAACCCAGCATGAGCGCGAGAGTAGGACAAGCGAGGCACGTGAGATACAACACTAGTAAGTAACGCAAGATATACGAGCGAATGTGACATTTGTGAGTTGTATTTCATGTATGTCGTTTGTGGTTTTCGAGGCTTTTCTCGGTTCGAGGCGCGCGCCAGTATGTTCCGAACTTTTCTACGGGAAACCGACTCTATTCCTAATTAATTCTTTCACTCTGGTCATAATCTGTGTGGAAATTCGGTTGCAGAGGGAATCATATCATCATATCTGCCCGGAAAAATGTGCTCTAATGATGTCGTGCTCCTCCTGCCACCAATTTTTTGAAAAGAACCTATTCATTCTTAATGATTCTGTTCATCTCGCACAACTGTTCGCGATAATCTTGACGAAAATATAATATATGCAGTTGCGTTTCCCATATTCAAGCCATTTCACAATATCGCGGTTCTGATAGTGAGCAGAGCGTTGCGCAGTTTCGCCCGATTAGACACGTTCTCTCGCGCGAACATTCACACTCGCATGCTCGAGCCGTCTGTGCTCTCCGCCCATACAGCGTACGTTGAGGATCTCTCAACGTGCCGTTGAGAACTGCGCAACGCACGGTTGACTCTGATAGTGAGTTGAAGAGCATCATTACTCCTTTATAATTCTTTGTGAAGTTAGTCTACTCACATTCTCCTTATGGCATTTTTTGTATCAGTGATATTTATAATGAATAGCCCAATGAGACTTGAATTGTGATTTCTAAGCGAACAGTATGTGTTAAAAATCATGGTTTATGAAATGAAGCTGTATAAAAATAAATTCAGTATTTCGACAACTTGTTGTCTACAAGTTAGATGGCACCTCATAAAGGAATACTAGTCAAAGATTACAGAATCATTTTGACATGAACTCATCGTTTTATTTGAACGTCATTGAAATCAATTGTGCACAATCCCCAGATTCGAACGATCCCACCTATGACTATAAGTCGAGTGTTACAAGAAATCAACAAAAGATATCATATCCTTAATCACTAGGAAATGCTAGCTGCAAAATTGTTGCCCAGATTTTACAATTTTCGTCCCGAAATTGATCCCAAGAAAAGCACGGAATGTCTACATAGATTGCTACCCGACTCATTACAAGAACTTAACGAGATGGATGGTACAATAAAACGATGTGAGTAATACTTTTGGCTACAAAATATGTGATCTGAACATAATTGTTTATTTATTTGTTTATTTATTTACTTACTTATACACTCAAATGAGTGCGCCAATAGAGCGAAGATGGGGCACGAATAGAGCCACAGAAGAAATTTTTTACATCTTATCATTTTTTCCAAAAGATTTTGAGTTCTTACCCTGTCTCAGCGACGTGTGGGCGCTCTCAATCAAGAAATCACCGTCCACAACTGGCACCCATGGAAAATCGGCAAATTCGCGAACAGGTGCCCATTCATTTTCCCTAAAAATATGGAACGGTAAGTACATGACGTATAAATACCATTGCTATCATGGAGTTCCGTAAAATCATTGGACACTCCCCAAAAATATGAATATAAAGACTTTTAGAAAAAGCCGTTTATCGCAACTCGTAGAATCAGAACCGCCTCTATAAAAACCTATACAAACAGATCAGATCACCCGAATAGTTTTCCGTGTTTTGGACAATTTTTTTTAAATTTTGTAGTTGTCGCAACACCATAGGACACCCTCGGAAAACTCCTTACAATTGAATTTTATATCCATACAGCGATGGTAGCACTTGTCCAGTGTATGGTAATTCTATTAGAGTTACGGTTTGAGTGGCTCCCTTTCCTTCCGCGAGTGAAAGCCAGACTTTCTTTTTATACGCGCCTGATGGCTCTACCATGAGCATCGAAGCCATTTTTAAGAGCTAAAAGGAAACCATAGCTTGGTGCTCCAAATACGAATAGAAATAAGAGTGCATCAGCATAAATAGCAGAAGTTCTCTAAAAGAATTAGCTGTAACATCGAAAATTACATCGAACAAATCACCATGTACAGCCAACCTGTGTCAGCACTACGAAAGAAAGAGGATAGAAATGAAATCCTATAGCAAAAGCCCTGATATGGACAACTAGCGCAGGGTCTTGCTAAGCTGCTGCCATGCCCGTTAGGCGTTGTGAGTGAAACCAGAGAAGAGAAATCTAACGAAAGACTGGACCGAAGCTGTTTTTTGTTGAGCAATTTTCCATTCGAAATAAAGAGTAATTTGTTCCTTTCAGATCGCGCTTCTTCAGAAACGAGTAGTTTAACACTGATGGTTCAGACGACTGCTGTTCACTTGTAAAGAAATATGGGTCAAGATTCGACTCATTCCTTCAACAAAATTTCGTGATCGTTTCCTAATGATGGTGGTGCGTAACCTCATCCAGACCTGATATTTCTCTTCTCTGGTTCCAGTCAGAACACCTAACGAGCATAGCACGCTTCGCAGGACCCTACGCTAGTTGTCCATATCAGTGGTTTTGCTATAACATTTCATTTCTATTCTCTTTCTTTCGTGGAGCTGACACAGGTTGACCGAACATGGTAATGTTTATGTAATCTTCGAGGTTATAGCTAATCCTTTTATAGAACTTCTGCTGTTTATCCTGGTGCGCTCTTTTCTATTGTAGTGAGAACTTGGAGCACCAAGCTATGGTTTACTTTGAGCTCCTACAAATTTCTTCGATGCTCATGGTAGAGCCATCAGGCGCGTATAAAAGGAAAGCCTGGCTTTCTCTCGCGGAGGGAAAGGGAGCAACTCAAACCGTAACTCTAATAGGATTACCATATACCGGACAAGTGCTACCATCGCTGCTGGATGGACAAAAAAAATTCAACTGTAAGGAGACTTCCGAGCAGGGTCAACCCTACGTTGTTACGAGTAACAACGGGGGGGGGGTCGTACTCAGTTGAGCTTGGAGGGGGAGTCGTACTCTCTCGGTGGCCGACAGTGGGATTCTTGGTAATATCGGATAATAGCCAGCACGTTACGTTTTTGTAAGATGACTGGTACTAGAGCATCTTTAAACAACGCTTCCCTCTAAATGAGCTTTCGAATGAATCAGCGAATTAGAAGGGCGCCCGAGGCGTGGCGCGCACCAAGGCAAGGGATGTAGTGTAAGCGCATGCTCGGAGCTTTCTAGCACATCCTGAATTAAACATAAAATTGGTCTTCCAAGAAGTTACGGGCAGTGAAACCTAAAAAAAAATCGCGTTTTTGAGAAAATGGCTTGAAGAATACCCCTCAAAATAAAAAGTAACAACGGGACTAATTTTTGAACTACTGATCTTTCAGAACGCTTAGGTGCTCGTAAGTAAGCTTGAATCCTGTAGTTTGTCATACGTGTTCAGCTTCTCAAGTGAATGAATTTGAAGGAAGTTATGATCGTTAGGTCGAAAAGTCGCCTTTGCACAGAAAAAAGTAACAACGTACAAAATTTTTACTAAATTGACTTCCGAAAAAATTTTTACCCATGGTTGGATAGAAAATAATTTGAGTTTTCCAAATCGAATCACTTCGGCGCAGATGCTCGATTATGAAGGAAGTTATAGCCCTAGAAAGAGGAGTGTAAAAATTCTCTTGCAATTTTATTTTTTGCCTAATAATTTATTCATTGTGAAGGGTTTGAGAAAAAATGAGCACTCTTCAGGAAGACGGACCCACGTCAATCCAATATCCACCTATATCTTCCTGACTACCTGAAATAACATGTTAGAAAAACTCCTCACTTTTTACATTCTTCGTTCGACGGCTTCTCACCGTGAACAAATGCCGTTAGGAGGCCAAAGGGACTTACGTAGCAATAAATATTGATGGTAAACACTGTCTCTACACAAGTATTACATACAAGGGGGTCGTTTCAAATCACCCATGAAGGGGGGGGGGTCGTAAAAAGTTTCCAAAGAGTAACAACGATAGGGTTCACCCTGCTTCCGAGGAGTGCCCTATGATTTTACAACGACTACAAAACTAAAAAGTTGTCTAAAAATACAGAAAGCTATTCGGATGATCTGGCTAATTGTTTGTATATGCTTTTTATAGAGGCGGTCTGATTCTACCAATTGCGATAGACGGCTTTTTCTAGAAGCCGACATATTCATATTTTTGGGAGGTGACCTATGATTTTGCATCACTGTATTAGGATATAGAAAGAATGAACAGTGGCTTCAAAGATGAAGCTCTGCTACTATGATATTGAATACAAACAAATGCTGTTCATCATGGAGTGTGCGAGTTACAAGAGGTGTGCAAGGTGACAAACAGTGATGAGCACTAAAATTGAGGATGAGGCAAACACATAATTTATGAAGGATTAGAGGAATTGAATGAGACTATAGGAGCAGAATAAGCTGCTAAGTCTTCCGGTCACACAGAAATGTGGACATCACATGAAAAAAGTACAGCATGAAAATGGCGTTAGGCGCTGCTGGCCATAACTTGAGGAGCTCGATGGAACGAAAAGAGGCAAATGCCATCAATCAGCTTGTGATGCATTGTGGTAGTGTTTTCAATTATGGCCCCGAGATAGTTTGCAAAAGCCTTAACACAAGGTATATCCATCAGAAAAAGCTATTGGGAAAAGGACGATGTATGGAGTGCGGCACAGAATTTCACTGAATTTCACTTCACTAACCACATGTAAAAGAATTGTAAAGGGTACAAAATTGCTGAAGAATGGCACAATAACCGCATGGGAGTGTTCTCTTTGCCCGATGATGTCGTTGCCACCAGCTTAACAAGACCCTTCCCAATGTTGCCTAGAGATTGACAATAGATCATTTAGGAACACAAATCAGCCAATTTAGATGGCTCATTTATCCATCACTAGGTCGAAAACGTTGACACGGAAGTTGTGCGTCTGTTTTGTGCTATGCAGGTCATACAGGAATTTCTCCGGTGAATTTCAGGGCTGCCTTCGACGGTTTTTCTTCAGGAAATAGGTAAAGCACTCATTTCGGAAGTAATCTTCAACCAAATTGTAGCAGCTTTTGAAAAAAAACCGCACGAAAATGTCCAGTTACCAACATCGTGGATCACACATCACCCAACCGTCTCGAGCACAGGATTCCGTTCACAGAGAGGGCTTTTCGGTCCATCCATACGTCGTTGGAAATGCAGCCCTGACAGGATTTTTCTGAGTTGGAAGTTGCGGCTTCTCTGCTCCTGTCTTAATGTCCAACAATGCCCGCTCCCGTGCTCGTTATGTATCATCATTAACGTGGACGCCTTGTTCTCTGCCCACGTTTCCGATGCATAGCAGAATGCGGGCCATTTAATCGAATAGGTCAGCTCGTACCTTCTCGCCGTATGAACTGAATCGCCTCTTTGATGCATGCTATTGCTATATCCATGCACATCTCTTGCTCCTCATGATCTTTGTGTGCAAGATGTTGTCCATGGATATGAGTCCACCAAGATAGACATAGCAATTGGTGCCGGGTAGCCCAGCGCCACTAAGTATGATGGGTGCCCTTACTGTGCTGATAAAGGTTTCAAAACACACAATCTACTATTTGTGAATTGGAGCGATTCTAATCATGCTTTTGTGAAAAAATTACATAAAGAGCAGAAATCAATATCTGTAACCTTATAAGATCTGCGTCGGCCCGTAGAAAGCAGTTGAGAATCTTGTCATAGTCGGGATTCTGCAGGCTCATGTTACCACACTTCATCGCATTGTAGAGTACAACTGTACGTGCTAGGGCTACATCACGTGGTTCAATTGCCCAAGGTGCTGTAGCAGCACCGGATTGAATGATGGCTCTCTGAAACATGTCACAGTTAACCGCTTGGTAAATTCACGACTCACACGTCTTCAGTGATAGCTCCACCACCGTTTATCATAAGCATTATTAAATTAATGAACAAGAACACTAACGAAAGCTACTTCAAGAAGGAACCGCTAGAAAACCGTGCAAAGAAAGCAAGGTGCAACTGAGAATCTGAAAAAATTCCTTTTTGAAAGAAGAGTTAAAGCGAGGGATTACGATCAAGTGCGAGTGCAGCGTAGAAGTTCATACAACACTGGAAACAGTGGTAAGGGGCCGATGGGAGAGAAACTTGGCGTTTTTGTGGCCAAAGGTGCGCTAGCTGCAGCGTACTGGGCTTGGCATTCCTTTCTGAGTTCCGCCACCGCCTGTGCTCCGCCCCAGCAGCAGGGATCGTTTATCATTTTGATGGGGTATTCCGCTTTGAGTACGTAACTTATAACATTCCCATGGAACGCGTTACCGATCAAAGCATGGGCTTTGCTAGTATAGTGATGGCTATCGGTTTACAATGTGCAACATCTTATATCGATCTTAAAGGAAGTGGTCACGATAATTCTCGTAGGGACGATAAGGAAGTCTGTGTACTGGAGTGGATAGGGGTCCTGCCCAATGTTAGTACACGTGACGTTTCAGTGGCAGTGGCGCCTTGTCGACGGAGTGATAAGGCGCCGAAATCTACTTCCGTTCAGCAAAAACCAAGACTTATCGATGTGGAAAGGGGTACGATAAGAGCGTGCTAGATATGACACCGTTATGGTTATCGTCCCATTTTCATTCTGGAGTGCACGCTTATCAAGCAGCCGCACTTCTTATCTCATCGTATCATATCTTCCACGGGCTTACACTCGTCCAACAATTACGGCCTCACACCTTATCGATTGATAACGCGAGGGTAGCAAATCCAGCGTGGAAGCCAGCGTGATCGCTTCCTTTAATCAGTTGCTGGCTTGTCCATTATCGGAGGTCAGCGCGCAAAGAAAGGGGTCCCATTTTGCGCGTTCTCCACGGATTTCTTAGCTTTTTTTCCGCCACTGGGGCATTATTTAGCATCCCCAGTTCCACTATGAGCCCAGTACTACCTTATTGTGACCCCCCGCTTTGAGGCGAATAGAAGGTCTAGATGGAAGTAAAACGATTCACGACAGAGCATAGTTGAAGCGGAGGCTCCCCCACGTTGACTGTACATATACCAACAACGGCGGTGTGAGGAGCAAGGAATTCAATTAGCTTTTTGCATGGCTCAAAGACAGAGAAAATAAGTGAGCGTAAGCGTCAGGACGGTTGATGGGATGAAGTATTGGCATTGTATGGGGCCTTCTCTACATGAGCGTCTCCTAATGAAAGATTCGGATCCCGCTTTTAGGGTAGGAAACATTTTGGTACAGATAAGAAACCTCTAAAAGGGCTGGCATGACTGAAATATGTCGGGCGAAAGCCGTATGCAGTAAGGCGCATACCATAGAAAATGTTACGGACGCTGGTCCCGAATTTGCATCTCATTTACCAGTTGATTCTGGAGGAGATCATGAAGATCTTTCTTCCGTGAAGTCCATACAGTATTCAACGTGTAAACATCAGATGAAACCAGTGGCAATTCACGCATTGTGATGGGCTAATGGTTTGCGGCCATAGTATGAAGGTGAGTGGTTCGGAGCCTCCTTGACCTCTTCTACTTGCATTTTTGTGATTGCACACTTGACTGTAGTGTGCCATGAATCTCCAGTGCTCACTCCTCAACCGGAATTTGCTTTTTGATGAGTTTGAGATCAATCGCTCCAGGGTGCACTCGTGCCCTCGGCGAGCTTAGTCTTTTGCGTCAAACAAGTGTGATATCAAGTCCTTTTTGCGTCAAACAAGTGTGATATCAAGCCCTTTCTGCGTCAAACAAGTGTGATATTCATAGTCAGGAGGTCAAATTAACCTCAGCGTCCAACAATAGACCATTTCGAATTTTTTTAACCAATTTTCGAGAAAGGTGGAAAAGTCATCAGTGCTGCACCCCCCAGCCGGCAATCCCAGAATTTACCGGGCGCCGAGGACGGTGTCCATTGTGTTGTATTCGAATAGGATTTCGCCTTGAGTAATGAATGGTAACTACACGATAATGCTTACCATCACATACATATATTTATTAACTTTTACTTCGTTTGCGACTTACTAATGAGCATAAATAATCCTTTATTATACCCTTAATATCCTGCTAGTGCTGCCTGTGCGAAAGAAAGTCGGGCGCAGTAGGAAAACAGAACAGATAGTATTGGGTTGGCCAAAAAATCCTGCGACACTTTGTCCAAGATTTTGACTGTACCTTTTTTGTTGAATGGGAGCATCAATCAGCACGGTTATCACCGGTAGCACGTAGGAGACGTGTACCTTTTCTGGAGAACTTCTCAACCCTCTTACTTTAGAAATTCAGCGTTTGCTTCGAAGAGAAGCGCTTCATCCAATTTTCGAGGTGACCTCAATCATTGGATTTTTGCTCTTCGAGATAGCGCTCCAGTGTACTAATTACGCAATATTTAGGAACGACTAAGTCAGGCGAGTAAGCCAAGCACTGCAGAATTTCCCGATCAAAATCCACGATCTTCTCATGTGTAATCCTTCGCCACATACAGATACGGGTTACGGTGGGGCAACACCGTATCGAGAAATTTCGCGTTATTTGACGCATGGATTCGGCCAAATTTTGAACGTTGTTGAACCCGACAATGGTCGATACCCTGTACTTATAAGTGTAGTTCAGTCAAGGCCAGAGCTATTTCCATTAGCCGTCATTTTTGTCAAGAGAATCCTTTGATGCGAAAAAAGAAGAGAAATCTGAATTATGGTCACACGGCTCGCCTCTCCAGAATGGCGCAACCTATGTGGTGTTAATGGCGAACATACTGATCCGTAACCGAGATCGTGCAGATCCTCGGCAATTGTCGAATGAATGCACATAGGCGCTTTTGTTAACCTGCTTCTGGTACCAACCGGCTGCGCCTCTTGGAAGTTGAGTAAATGCTTGCCAGTCATCGTCTACTGCCGTCCATCTCCGTGCCCCATTTCGAACAGAATATCTCAGTTGCGAGGGAACAAGGCCAGGGACACCATGGGCTAGTGAATAACATCTCTCCTGACTCTAGCACAGGTGCTAGCTGCAAGGACACAAACGGGGTGGCTTTACAGGAGCTCGAAAAATCAAATAGGTTGAAAGATGTGTTGATTCAGAGACAAGTTTGAAACAGTTAAACGCCACACGTAGCCTCCATTTGCGCTTCTGCCGAAACCTCCGAAGATACACTGCAGCAATCAAATACCAAAACTACTGGAAAGAGTTTTGGTCCTTTCCTAAAGAACTTTGTTCAAAGTGTCGCAGGATTTTCTGGACAACCCAATAATGTTTATCGATTCGGGCATAGAAGGCCTCCTTCAAGTCATTCCGGGACCAAACCCCCATCGCAGTATCCATGTTGGCTTGTTTCTCGAGAAGTAAGAAATTCAAGTTTGAGTAGAATCACCTGGAAATAGGGAGTACTCCGTGGGCTCAACATGTGCATGTTTACTGAAGCTGCTCCTGCCGACTCTCCAAACAAAGTGATTCTGGTAGGATCTCCACCAAATACATCAATGTTTTTATGCACCTAAAATGAAATTATCGCAAGTCAATTCCAGAGCAGATCTTTATTTGTTACAGGAGCTGTTCAAGTCGTCCAACATAAGGACACATTGATGTTGAGAGTAGATCTATGAAGAGGGAAAACTTGTAAGGTAAACGAAAAAAATTACAAAGCTGAACAGTAAAGCACGCTCTCATTACTCTTAGAGGCAAAGTTCGGGCTCAGACCCACCTAATAAGCCCTTGAAGTGGCTAGAAGTGCATGGGACGCAGCTGCACGCGACTCGCCGAGTTCCCGCATCATGCGTCAAAGGCGCTAGGGGCCAAGGACTTTGACACGCTCCACCTGTTGCGACACGCTCCGCCCACCGCTCAATATTTTGTCTGCGTGGCAATGCTGAGCTGCTATGCTCTCTCTTCTGGGTATATATCAGATCTCCCGATTGTGTCAGGTCGGCTCGCCGCGCGCGGCGACCGTTGGTCAACGGCCGCGGCAAACGGCGATGTGGCAGTCGAGCAGCCCGGCTGCAACGGCCAGCTGGCATTTTGCCAAAACCTTATGGTAAAATCGATATAACGCGATTTATTGGATGGTGGGTAATCGTATAATAGTGCACTTTTCTTAATTCTTCGCAGAAGTTAATCCTATGTCCACGACTGCAACTTATTGGAGCTAGTCACTTTCAATATGTTACTAACACGATTAGGTTGCACTCAGCAGGTACATATTATAATGATTATGATTAGTTATTGTTTGTAAAAGCAAACACAACAAAGCAAGTAACATGTTTATGTGATTGTTTAACACTTATGTATGTGCCCTTTTTTCGAAAATATGTGGAAGAGGGTGAAATGCACAGGCTTTGACAGGAATGTCTCCTTCCCCGAATTAGAAGTGGACACACGAAGCTTTTTATTTTAGATAATGAGATGACGGTTAGAACCTTCTGCGGGAGGAGAAACTACTGAACTCCTGAGCAATTTTCGTTCTCCCCGAGGTTTTCGCCCTTCTACGCCTAGTTTAGAGGATGTTCCATATTTTACAATAGCGCCACTCCTTGTTGTGGAACGTTTGTTGAAGTGACGCTTAAGAAACATGAAGTTAAACGGCAAAACGAAGAGGATATAGGATATGAAAAGTTAAAAGAGAAAAAACGTGGACGGATGAGAGTATGTCAAACTCGCCGCGCCCTTAGCCAATCGGCCGCGCGCGAGGGGGCGTGTCCGCCAGAGAATTCTCAGAGTAGAATTATCTCACCAGTTCAAGCTTGAATCTTGCCTTAACCCCGGGATAAAACGGGTGCTTCGTAGTGATGCCTTAGTTGAGGAGCGACCTGAATATGGGAAGGAAAGCAAGAGAAATTCTCGGAAACGCTAAAACTAAGGCTTTAAACTTCAGTAAGGTCGTTTTGGAACGGATAATGATGCAGCAGGGCGATCAAAGAAGAGAGAACACGCGAGAGAGCATTTTGGTCGAGAGATGGATTAGCGTCCTAATCGCGCAAGTTGGGCAATGGAGCTGGCGTTATCTTTACGGTACGGACCATACTAGTTCTCTGGCGGTGTCCATCCTACTAGTAGTTCTAATCGCGGGGTTTGCGATCAGTAAAGGCAGTGATGACGATGGATAGAGGGGTGCGGTTTTGATGAGGTCATTGAAGGTCATTAGTGCAACGAAGCTGAATCAGGAGTAAACGATAAGGTCGACTTCGAAGAAGGGAAACGTACCCAGTAGAAAGACAGGCTGACCGCCTAAGTTTGCGGACCGGCACGAGATTCGCAGCGAAGGATATGCCCCATGGCCCTGCGCGCAGCGCTATTGGCGCGGTACGCCCACCGACTGATTAACCAGTCTCTGATGGCTTAGCAGAAAAAGCGTTAGCGTTAACGAGGGCAACCAGCGAGAGTCGGATCAGTGCGACCAACGGCTAAGGAAAGGGATTCTTTTCTTGGATTTTGGGCCGTTTCTCACGGAAATTTCTTCATCGCGGCACCACTAACCCCTTCTAAGTTGATTCCAGTGGACTGCCTTCTAATCATGAAGTCCGTCTTTGAAGGCCACACCAGCCAGTGCACTGACTGTGAATGTTTTACTTAATCAAACGTCTCGAATACCGCGCCGTTTTTCAGGAAATGTGATCACTGCCTCAGAAGTGGTGGCAGGGCCGGCTCACTATTGTCTAAAATCTAATAACTATGCGTACAATTCTCGCTTACCGTCCCCTCGTGTGGGACCTCAAAATTGAGGAAACTGCACACTGAAGGATAGCACAATATTTACGCGTTGAAAATTGTCTCGTCGACAAAACGATGATTTTTCATCTTTTCATTTATTGTAATGAGCATAGAAAATTACGATGAGTTGATATTTTCTTCATATTCTCAGACTGGTGACAGTGTCCACGATCGATCGCGAGATTTAGCGCGCAATTCGCACAAATCGCAAGTGCCATTTGAACATTTAAGAACTGAATATGAAGCAAGCAGAGTCATGAGTCATCGTCATTCAATCATCATAACAAGCAAAAATGCTGCAGAGCATCTCGCAGCACTGATTCCGATCCCGCGCGAATCGCCCGACGGATCGCTGACTATGACACCCACCTTAGCTGTTCGCAGATGGTCTATTGAACTAAAATTCAGACCGTTGGTTTATTACTGGTATTTTCAGTTCTAGTCGGAATTCCTTTTATCTTAGTGGTCGTTTTATTTTTAAAGGCGTTTTACAGGCACAAATAAATAAATAAATAAAAATATCAACTACTGGTGTGATTGTCATTGCAACGTTCCATCGGAGAGAAATTGCTCGGAAACTAACCCATTTCAACGCCAGTTGCTGATCCCAGAGACCCATGTTTCCTGGTGCCTCGCGCTTCCCCAAATAGAGGAATCCAAGCATCGATACGCGATAGTTCATCGAAACCAGGATAACATTTTCCTCGCTGAAAATTCACATGACATAAACACTATCGTGGACTAGACTAAATATGAAATGCTGAAGGTAGAAACATAATAACATCAAATTTCAGTAGCAACACCATGTCGTGTTATTTATTTCATTTCGTACACATAGTTACGTACATCTATATAGTTTGCAAATAGTATTATCTGTACCTCGATTGGAACCGTAGTAATAAAGCCTGTCTAAATATTTTCATCGACTCAACACTTTGAACGCTCAAAAAAGCGTTGATGGCACTCTCAACAAGTTCTACAAAATACTTGCATGTTAGGATTCTACTGGGAACGATGGAAGTTTAGAGAAGGTTCTACGATAAATTTGAGAGGAAATGTTATATGATTATTATTGCAAAGCAAAGGAGCCCTCGCAAAGGTGTGAAACGATGCGTGTCTCACGGCGACCGTGTCGCTCATAGCGGCCAGGCAGGGCAGAGTCAACCGTGCGTTGCGCAGTTCTCAACGGCCACGTTGCGCAGTTTCGCCCGATTACATACGTTCTCTCGCGCGAACATTCACACTCGCATGCTCGAGCCGTCTGTGTCCCCGCCCATACAGCGTGCGTTGAGGATCTCTCAACGCGCCGTTGAGAACTGCGCAAAGCACGATTGACTCTGCGGCAGGGCCGTATCGGCGACACTCGTGACTCTACACGTCCACCGACCGGTACTGTCCCCGAGTCCAGTCTAGGAGAGCTTGCAAAAGGCAATGCAGAGCATTCACGCTGATTATATTAGCACAGATGAAACTCTCCCCAACCCGTAACTCATCTGAGTATGGAGTGCCACTATACGGTCTTGAGCCGATTCCTTTTTTTCTGCATTTCTTTGTCAGCGATCATCTCCACTTTCATTCACAATGCGATCAATTCATCATAAAATAACGAGAGAGTGCAGTGGAGGACCAGATAATGACAATCTGGCGAGAGTATCTTTGTCCATATAACCAATAATCTCGAAGTTTGCCAACATGTTCTTTACAAGATCAAGGCGGGAGACAGCAGATACTCACTGAAGTAGCGGTAACAAGATCGGTGTCCAAATCACCAAATACATCAAGACGATTGCAATAAGAGAAACTGCATCTCATTGCAGACATGTGCAAGCGAGCGCAGCTGCTGTATATGTTGTTTCAGGGTGAGGCTAATGGAGGAGACTGCATTGCATGAGGCAGGACGATAGCGAAAAAGGTAGCAGGATGTCTAAAGAATTTTCACAGATTTACGAAAGTAGCCTTAAACAAATCGGCTTGGAGCCGGAAATTGCGATAGAAGGACGGGCCACTGGAATACAAGGAGAGGTGATCAGTGATGCACATAGGAGAAAACAAAAAAGCGGCCTGGAGAAGAAACCGAGAATAGATTCCGTTCTTTGCCCGTTAATTTGCTTATTGCTTCAGGCTCCAACAGTGCTACCCTCATCAACGATACGCTCTCTCTAGTGAACGGCTGGAATAAGGCGGCGAGTGGTTTTATTGCTGGGCGTGCAACGGCGTCACTGGCGCGGAGCTATGCTGCTAGGCAATACCTTTCGCTACGAAACGAGTATCGTGTCCGTCACGGTTGGGGGCCACCTACCTTCCGATCGCTTACATTTCTCCTTGTTTCTTTTCGAATTCTCCTATTCTGAAGTCGTTCTAAAGGTGTATGTAAAAGCTGAAATATGAGGCATGGATCCAGCTTTTTTTTACTGGAATAAGAAAACCTAGCTGATCGCGAATCCGTCATATACAAGGGTGATAACAACTAAACAGAAACTGAAAGCTCGCCACCTTCAAAGGTTTGACGAAGCTGGCCTTAGGGGCCGTAAGTTAAGGGCGGATAGTAACGCTACAAGCGAGGAGCAGGGTGGCCGCAGCAGACTACTTCGTTTCCTGCCGGATCAAGGAGCATCATGGAGCCACTCAATAAAAGAAGGAACAACAAGAGAGTTTGAGCTAACAAGGAAAGTCCCCCGGGTCGGCACGGACATTCGAAATGTGATGTATACTCACTTTTGCGTCTTGGAACGCTGATCTCGAATTGGCCAAGCGGCGCTCTCGAATTCTTAATCTGCTAAACGATTGGAAGAGAGACGTTAGGCAGTGGTTTCACCATTGAGGTCCAGTCCTTCATGTTAACCGACGACCACGAGTTACGGCCCTCAAGGCTCTGTGGCGCAGTCGGTAAGCGATCGGGCTTGAAGGAGCAGCAACAAGGTTTGGAGCCTTGATGCATGCGTTGCTTTTGCAGTTGCTTTGCGACTTGTTTTATGCATTTGCAAAAGAGCTTCGCGTGCCACTCCAACTACTCTCAACCTTTAGTAATCTTTTTCTTAGTAGTTTTCGGGAAATGCTTCAACTGTGACTTATAAAATTGTTGTTTCGTTTCTACTACCAATTCAGAGGATTTATTTCATGCATATGTTACAGTGATGCTTCAGAAACACCTGCTAAGCATATGTGATAATCTGTCACAAAATGAGTAAAGCAGAAAAGCTTTTCACAGTGTGTCCATCGGATAAAGAGAAACTAGCTGCAGCCATTGCTCTCACACATCCCCTCCATTTGTAATGAAAAACAGTACTGCACAGGCGCCACAAATTCACCCGGATGTTTATCAAAGTAACCCGCCGCATGCCACGGGTATCAAAGAAATTTTTAGATCTTGGTGCCTTGAATAAAAAGTAAGCTAGAGACACAAGTCGTATAATGGAGTCACGAATGCTTATACGGCCAGAGGAGTAAGCGCAGGTTTCGAAATTCTGGAGCCCGTTAATGATGTTGACATCTTACGATCCGCCAAATTTGAATTATTTCATCCTGTATATGAGCGCTTGGAGTGGTTACGTGCGCCTCCGTTCGGGCAAAGCAGTTTCTATTTGGAAATCACTTCAAGTAAGCAAGAGAAGGGTTAGAATAGTCAACGGCTACGAAACTGCTCTCCAAACGCTCAAAACATGTTTTAAGACAAATGCAAAAATAACACATGCATCAATCCGAACTTTGGTGCTGAACCGCACATCTACGGTGGAACCAACCCCCCCCCCTGTCGTGACCGACCTCCCTCTGGTCGACAAGAAGAAAATAGCGTGCTCCAGGGCCAATGTGCACTCAACATGTCAAACGCGTCAAGCCATGTCAATGAGCGCCAAAAAACCCGCTTTTCGCTCCAAAGCGCGCGCGCTTCCAAAAACAGCAATCATTTTTTCATTCGTCTCGTCTCCGGCGTCCCGGACGGCCGACTCCCCTTCTCTCTTTCGGACTACCCTGCTCGCCCTCAGCGTTTCGACCGGGCTCATCCTATCGCTCTGCTATCTTGGAAGTAGGTATTCGTTACATTTTTATATTGTTAATGTGTTCGTTGATTGCTGGGTATTCACTCGAAGCACGGGGTCGGGCAGGGGAGGACGGGAGGTGGGGGTGGGAGTCCCCCTTGTGTCGTGACCGAACCACCGACAAGTCACGACACCCCCCTAAGTTCTCTCTCCAAATCGTTTAGCAAATTTGGAAGATAGATTAGAGTTCATCGTTTCAAGACGCATACGTCGATATACATCTCATCTCGAACGGTCGTGGCGACCTGGGCACTTTCCATGTAAGGTACAGAATGAAAATATACGGGCATGAAACTTCATTGCATATTTGACGCAAAGATTAGCAACTTTCCCTGAAGGTGCACACCGAACTTCCACTGGAGTACTATGAAAACACGTCAACAATTATTGATTTTATCGACTTGATAACTATAATTATCAATTTGTATTTCCTACACGTCAAGAGGACTATGGCTGGAACGTTAATAACAGCGATAGCCTTAATTAGTACGGCAATGGTGAGCCGAAGAGAGTTTATAAGCATCCTCCGCAGTCGAAAGTTCCCAAGACAAGCACTAATAAGGCCTGTAATACTCTGTAGCTGCGAACCATGCAAATGCTCCCAGCTGCCACAGAGCAGTCGAGCGAATAGCCTCCGTTTGGGTGGAGCAGAATGAGCAGCTATGGGGTTATATGACACCATTTACGAACTCGTTCTGGAAGTGTGAGGCCACCCAGCCAAAAAAAAGATTTCAGAAAACTTTACACTGGCAGAATTCTTCCATCGTAAACTTCTAACGTGGACGTTCCAGACCAGAATCCTCCACCATACACCCAAACCATTACAGCGAGTCTTCTACTCGGATCGACCTACAAACAGTATTGGTCTTTCAAACGTGACTTTATGGCGTTCCAGCGTATATAACACTCGACTCACTCTATTGCAAAAACAGAAACTCACCTTTCCAGGGGTAAACACATTCACATAAAGGCAATCTTCGGAGGTTGGTGTATTGGCGTTCCACATAGTCGCTCCATAAAATTCTCCGAAGTACGTATCGAAACTCTGTACAAATGAGACAGGTTATAGCAATCTAGGTCTGGCAACAGCTATGGTTCTACATAAAAATATTAGGTTGTCTCATAAATAGTGTCGCTTTTTTTCAACCAAAAATTTTTCGTCTAGATCCCCACGCTTGTACATCGAGTCATATACCATTCGAAAGAGTGTCTGCTCTACAAGACGTTGTGTTCTTCTTCCATCTATGTTCCGAGGTTTTCAAGTTTGAGGCCTGCGAAATGGCAGGTCCCGCCGACAAAAATTGACCAAAACGACAACTAGCTCTAACTTTATTTCCCTACGGAGAAATCAATCAATGATGCACGCTCTACCTACTCATGACCTCTTCTGAACATTCCACCCTTAGATTTTCGAAAAAGGTTTGCCCTGTTTCTTTTCGAAATGGCCGACCGATAAGCCATGGCAATTTTCAAATTGAAATTCTTCCTCTGAAACGCTATTGTTTTATATCAACTGGTGCATCTTTTGTGAGCACTTCTTCTGCTCTATTCGCTCTTTTGTTTTGTTTCAATGCTTGCTAGGAATTAGCTCGAATTTTAGGTGTTTAGGAGTAAGGTGCTTTATCCACGAAAGTGACCGCATTTCTTTGAAAAAAATTATCCTTGAGGAGATGAGAAAATCAACCAGGCGTAAATTCCTAACTTAGCCATGACCTGTTCTTTAAATTCTACTAGTTTTTCAATGTCTCGGTGTAAAAAAAATCCGACCTCGATCTCAGGTAACGGTGCTTGACCGTTGTATTCGGGTTGAAAAACCAGGTCTGAAAATGGAATGACGCGACTTGTTGGGAAACCTGATAGTGTAATGTTTAGGAGAGGTCATGCATAAGTAGATGGTACAGTATTGATTGATTTTTCTCAAGGGAAGATAAAGTTGGGGATAGTTGTCGGTTTGGTCAATTTTTGTTGGCTGGACCTGTAATTGCAGGCCTAAAACTTGAAAACCTTGACACAGAGGTAGAATAAGAGCATCATATCTTGTAGAGCAGACAATTATCTCCCGAATGGTATATGACTCGCTGTAAAAGTATGGGGATTTAGATGGAACTTTTTTGGTTGAAAAAAGCGACACTATTTACGAGACAACCTAATATATATGTGTATAGCTTTCAGCCTCGAAGTCATTGCCGATATCGGCTCAACACTTCAGACGCGTGAGTGCTGAAAGCTATGGTACGTATACCATGAAAAGCTGAGTTGGAATGAAATGGTGCCCCGGTAGCGTAACTGTTAGCGCACTTGCCCCCGGGAAGCGAGAGGTGCGGGTTCTAGTGCCGCCTGGGGCGAAGGTTTTGTTCACAACCCAGCATTCTTGTAAAATATATGTGTAGTTATGCTTTTGTCTAATATGATGCATGAGCATACAATAGACAAAGCTAAGACCGTTCCAAATGTACGATATTCCGTCATGACCTATGCTGTGTTACCTACTTCACAATGTCGCGATTACGGCAGACCGCATGCTTTCTCAGACCCTCAGGCGCACCCCTCTGACGATCACGAGGTGCAGCACTTTTGTAGCATACGCTGACCCTACGCCCGGATATCTTGGTTGATTTTGAGGTAATGGATATTCCAGCAACGTAGCTGCCATGATTTTGCAGCTTGTAATCGCAGAGAGTGAGACTGTTAGAGTTTCAAGCTGCGACTCGATTGCTTTTGTCGTGACAGAGCAGCAAGAGCAGAAAAATAAGTTTCAAACGGTTAGAACTAAATGCGACAAATTTTACACTGGTGTGCAAAACTTAGGGACGGAAGTAACTTGTAGCTAACCTATCTTGATCCTGCCACATACATACAAGTAAACGTTGTGATACAGTGCAGAGAGTTACTAACAGAAAAGCGCAGCGGGAAGATTAGAAAAGATACTTTTGTTCAAACACCCTGTCTGAAGCAGTCGAAGGGTGAGGCTAGGAGAGGAGCTGGTTCTTGATAGGGTGTATGAACACTAAGGACTGCAGAGGATGCTCTGCCAGGTGCTCCCATGCTGGCCACAGGGCTCAAGAGTTTTTGTGGAGAAGCGATCCATTCGTGGAAAACCGCGACTGAAAACTGCTGTACCGTTGTTGGCGCATGGGGATGCGCTACAATAGCTCTTCTGAATGTACTCCACACGTGCTCCATGGGATTTGACTGGGAAAAGGGGACAGGCTCTACCAACCCTTAAGAAATCCTCCTACAAATCCTTAGGAAATCCTCGCTTTTTAAGAACTTTACACCTAGGCTGCTCGATGCTTTCACACTTTGTCTTCTATAAGACTGAAGTTGAGGTCAAAGGCACGCTTGAAAAGATGCATATAGATGAGGAGTACAGCCTCACAATAACTTCGATCAGAAAGCATTTCGGGATCAGGAGTTGGGAGGTTGGTACGCCCTTGCAACTTTATGCCTCGTTACACCATATCGAATGGACTATCAAAACAAACATGTTGAACGATGGTCCTGGATGCATTACGTCATCCTATTCTCGCCACATGCGAATGAGTCCGATCAACCAAATTGGTTGTCTATCGCTAATGACCAGGAACCTTGCAAATGTTCCCAACAATGCGCGGGTTCCGAAGGAATACCAGATAACGTTGGCTTCACAGAGAGACCATGCCTATACGGTCACGAGACTGTTCTGCTTGGGACCAGGTGCTTTATAATCCTAACAAATGTTTTTGCAACTGCAGCCAGCAACTGATATACATAGGTCATTTCTTCTCTGCTGCGAAACGTAGCAACCACCTGCTTCTGAAGCTGATCGTGATCCACCACCTACCCTTCTAGGGGCAGCAGTGGCTCCAATCCATATTGCTTCTTGTGCGCACAAAACAATTGTGTGAGCAACATCAAACCGCTGGAAAACACTTGATTCAAAGCTTCCTTCTTCCAGTTTCCCTGGGATTCTTCTTCGGGTGGAGCCACACTCGCCTGGTCTTTGGAACTTGCTGTAATCAAGTACACCACTACATTCCACAGTAACCTCTCCATGCTCAGTGCACCCTCTTGTCCTCTCCCACCAAACCCTTCGTTCTAGTGACTGCTCCCTTTTCGCTCCAGGCTGAAACCGACCACTGTGGAATGTGGAATGTATGATGCCCACTTTCATGTGGCTGCAAGGCTTTTAGCAGTGCGTTTGCACAAATTCATCCAATTGTATAGGATCGTTAATAAGTTACGTCAATTTCTCCATCTCGTCCTTCAGTTATGCACACCAGTGTAGCGTCGCTGAGGGCACATGCCAAACTTTTCCATGCAAATTCTACTCTAGCTGGATTTTCATAGAAGTTTGTCTTCGAGTGTTGATTCGTTCCTCTAGTAGTAAATTAAGAATTGGTTCCATAAAATATATTAAGTACGAAAAGAGAAGGAAAATTTGAAAAATTGATAGGGTTTCAAGAATGAGTTCCCTCAGAAGAGCATAACATTTGACCGAATTTGATGGATGTGTAGATGAAAGGGAAGGTGTGTCATCCGCGCGCTCCGACGACACATCAGGGCCCCGCAAACGCCCTACTATTCATGAACGCGTAATTTACACAGTTCGCAATTGTAGTTCCGTACTCAGTACCTGTATGCAAGAGTTTGGTAAAATAGTTGCATTCAGTGGACTCCTCCATGGCTGTTTAGGTTTTGGCTTCTGGAACCTAAAAAACCAGTTACGGTTATGCTCATTGGAAGGGGCACACTGTGTGCCATGAATGCACATTAACTGATATATTAGGTTCGTTGTCTCATATTCCTGCAGCAGACATTAGAGAGATTACAAAGTCCGGTGAGTGACTGCAACCGTAACACGTGACTGGTTGGCGCGCAACGCCACGTGTCACCAATTAGAATTCGACGTGCCCTTTTGTCGTTTTTTCCGCGCACTCCACGGCGACAGATTGAGCGTGATAGAACCTGGCTCTTGTACGGAGCATCCGTGCAGGTATATAGGAGGAGTATGGCAGTTAGTCGAACTTGCCGACAAGTGGTTTGGCGGCCACCCGCCCCCCCCCCCGTGCAAGCGGCGAGTCAAGCGCTGCGTGTACTTTGGATAGTTGCCCAAGGGCGGCTGTGGTGGTTGGAGGGTTTTCTGCACTCGCCGGCGCGGCATTACGCCCTCTCACGTTGGTGCTGAACGTGTGGGTACACAGTAGTAGTGCAGCTCCAGTGCCAACGTGGATTACGGTAGCGGTCACTCATCGGACTGTTAAAACCGGCTTGTGTAACAGACTGGCTAATTTTGATTTCATTGTTTGATTGTTTCTTTGTTACACTCTTCATGTAAAATGCACACCATAATTATTCACAACCTATTGCCTACACACAAGAAGGTGTTCGATGCCATTGATATAGAACTCTTCTACATGCCGATAGAAATTAGAAATTGGATATCAATTCTGCCTTTACATTAGTAGGAATGAGGGTTTTTTTTCTAGCAGCTGGTTCTCAAGGGAAGCATATGTGCATCCGTTGGCACGAGGTTAGGGCTATGAGGTGGATACGGAAGAGCTCTCCGTCCGGGAGTCCCAAAATCTTCCTGGATTTTCTTAGCGCAATAAGTGATTCAATGGTGTCCTTAATATTAAAAGCAATGCAGTCGAGCTGTGGGCAGTTGACTTCCGCGTTGGCTGTGATATCTGCACGTAGGACTTTCAGGTGTTCAACTCGTCTCGCGTTCCACTAACATCGGCTTGGACGAGCTTGAACTTCAGCAATCAAAGGAACGACAGTAAGTCAACCATATCATGGCGTTGTCTGGTCTTTTGGAGCTAATGTGGAGTCAAGGCATATGAGATCTCAACTCTATATTTCTGGATCATCACAATATTTCAGAGTACTGTCATCTTGTCCCACCAGAATTGTTCTGGCAAATGATCGATAATCTATCCAGATACCTTTTAAACATCATTAGGCAGCATTGTGATTGCCAGTTGAGGTGGTTGGTGTGTGGATCATCATCAAATAAAGTCAAACTTGAGCAGACTTGAAGCGCCAGTGAACCGTGGATTGAAAGAACGTGCCCCTGCCGATCTTCTGGTTGATCCTTGGTGTAGCCTGACTAGTGGAAGATCCCAAGCGGCACTCTTGAAAATTATGGAAAGGAAGAGCTTGCGAAATGCGAAATCGGTGTAACAATCATCACAAGTAGCAAGACAACGAGCTAGAGGGTTGGCCGAAATTACAAAGGTGAATTCTCCTTCATCAAACATGTTACGTAATTTTCGGGGTTCTCTAAAAATTTTAACATTAAATGTAATTTGCTGCAGGAGCTATGGACCAACCTAACAGAAATGAAGATAGAACAAAAACAACAGGCTGACAAACCGTAGGTTTCCAATGGGTGGTTCAGCAAAAGGGATTCCAAGAAACTGTGTTAAGCGTTTGCCATTCGGTGATATCACTTCTTCTCCAAAAAGCGGCGATCCGTCATGGAGATATATCAAATCGAGTGCCCACGACTTAAAGTAATAAACATTGAATTACACAATCACCCAGTTTGATTATATTCCTTGTTTGTGTGTTCATACAGTGCAACGAGAAAATGAGCACTGGAAGGTGGTAGAATGCTTTTCTAGTGGCGGAAATCGGTTGCAACAAAAGTCAACAGTCCATCGGGATCTTTCCACAGAGACAGTTTAAATTTTGTTGATTCTAACATAAGCGGAAAGAAGTCGTATTTTTGGAAAGATATGTGAGCAATCAGAGTTTTGAAATGTTGGAATCTATTCCGAAATTCGGGAAGTTTCGAGAGTTCCACGGTTTTAACGTATGCCCCTTCTTTTACCCACACTATGCACTTTCAAAGTACTGGGGGGGGGGTTTCTAAAAGTGCCACGACGAACGGGTTTAGAGCTGTCTGTGAAGAGTTTATGAATTCGCTAGTCGGCTTTGAACCTTGATGACAACATAAACAGGTGCACGTGATTCCTAAACCAGATTCGCGACAAGTACTAGGGATTCAGGAGCTATTCCTCCTCGTTTTGCTGCGATAACCAGAACGTCGAACAGGGTCAACCCTACGTTGTTACTAGTAACAACGGGGGGGGGTCGTACCTGGTTGAGTTTATAGGAGGGGGTTTTCACGTGTAGTAGGCTGGGTGAGTTAGGAGCGCATGGGGGAGAAATTCGCCGTTTCGGCGTGCGTATATACCCATAGCTCGGCGGCAATTTTGGAGAAAAAAGGGGGCGGAGTTTAGTGGGTTGAGTAGTACCAGAATTCAAATACTATAGATAGGTTACTATAGATAGTTGAGGTGTCGGAAAGGGGGTCGCACCAAGTCCACCTTGGGGAGGATGGTCGTAAAAAATTTTGAAAAAGTAACAACGATAGGGCTGACCCTGACGTGGAACCCGCTCACTTCGAAATGTGCTTATGCATTTGATGATAGTGGATTACGGTAATACATGTTACACGTATCAGACCAAAATCATTGTGACGAGGTTGGACTCATGTTTGGAAGGATGTTTGTTTTCCTAGCTCTACTGGAACCGCGACTCAGACCGATAAGGCATCAATACGTCAAGACATTTTCATCAAACTTACCCGCAGTATTAATGCGCTCAGATAGAAGGCACGCAGCATATCAATACCACATCTAACTCGAATTCATAGCAGCTGCTCACTGAAAATCATGAACGGTTTTGTATTCATTATCTATTGCAATGACATATTATTAATCAGAGACAATGGAACGCGTAGTACAGTATACGGATATTCAGGTAATCGCCGAGTATGTATTGTCTTATATTTAGGATTGTCGGAAAATCAATACGAAATCGTAGCAAAATTCTTGAAAACACTTCAACAAAATTCAAAGCCCGCAGGGGACGGAAGGCAGCCTGGAGTGGGCGTTTGGAATGAGACATGCAATACCGCATTCAGACCTCAAATCTGTCTTTCGTACGTGTCTACCAAATGACGAAACAAAACCAGAACCAGGCCAGAACACCTTGCCGAATGTAGTGAAACGGCATAACGGTTAAAGAGATGCATTCGCAAGACCGAAGCTAAGGGATCGGTCCACCGGCTTATTTCGTTTCTGCTTTTTCAGGGCAACTTCAACACCTTGGATTATCATGAATTTTCCATCACTGCTGAACTGAAACATGATTTTTGACTATCTTCTCTCACAGCTTTCTCAGTTTGACTCTGTCCTGCCCCACAACTTACGCAGAGCGACGGCGAGACGTTTTCAGCCAAGCGAGGATGACAAGAGAGCGAAGACTTCAGGAAAATTCCAAAAATTTTGCAACTCCCTCCTCACAGGCAGGGTCAACCGCCCGTTGCGCAAAGTAGAACGACGAGGTCGTATTTGGTCAGCAGAAGGGGTGGGCGTCGTAACCTTAGACCAGTTACAAGATTTAGAGGTGTTAAAGGCAAAGGTCGGGCTCAGGCACACTAGAGAAGTAATTTCCGTGCCTGAAGGTTGTATGTGGGTAGCTGTACACATTGCCAAGTTCCCGCTTCGAAAAACCCCGTTAAGGCCCGGGCGTTCGGTTTCAATCCAGGGCCGCCTGGTCAATCCAGGACCGCTCACCTCCGAAGTGGTGCGTGGCTGGCATAACGTGTGAAATCAGCTAGGTTGATTGCCGTATCAACCGAAGAAACGCCTACATCTCCAAAAAACTTGCTTGTACGTGCCTCTTTCCCCAAGCCAGCCTCCTTCACTGCTAGTGGGAAGAGAGTTTTGTTAACGGCCTTGTCGACGGTTTTGTTCAGTTTTTTCTCCACTGTCGTTCCACTTCGCATCTCTGTACTCAGTTTCGACCGCCATAATACCTCCTTATAGAACCCTTATGGGCGGAAGTGGTGTAGTGGCAAGTGGCACGCTCACCACGCGAGCGATCAGGGGATCAAATCCTGGGTCGTGAGTCGCCCGGGCCAACCAAGCCTTCCATCCCTCCGGGGTCGGTTGATTGGTACCAGACTTGTCTGGGAGGATAAAAAACACTGGCTTGTACATCGGCTGGCCCCCGCAAGTCATTGTATAGGCCACATCGCATTCAAACGCCACTACGAATGTACAAATGGAAGTAGAATGCGTGCCGCATCCCAAAAAGGGATTGATCAACGGCAAAATGCTTTATCCTTTTTTTACCTATGGAGCCCGACTTTTGCCTTTAATTCGTGGCTAATTGTAAGTGGCAATAGGAAACAGACTTTCAACTACCGCTGCGACTACCCACCTCAGACGAATGATTAGCGTATCCCAGAGCGAGGTTTCTTTCTAGGATACGTCATGTCTCAGTTATCACATGTAAGAAAATCCTTTCAGATGAACTCTCACGCTTTTAGAGTAAGTCAAGTGGAAGAAGTGCAGCGAATTAGGCGGACTGACCGCTAGGGTCCTAATAGAAACCACTGGCAGAAGGTATGTTTCCCTTTCGAGGTGATCCAGCATACGCGTTGAAGTATTTATCTTGCTGCTTTTAATGGTTTTTACCGTTTCTCAGTTTACTGGCTTTGAAACTTATGGCCATTTGTAGGTTGAGAACTTGCGTTTCACAAGAATGGCCTAGAAATGCAATAGAGGGAAAACAACAACGAGACGATTTCTAGGAGTGGTCAAAAAAATTTGAATACTCTTTTTACATCGTCGGTCTTCCAGCATCCAGTCGGCCTTAGAGAATGAAACTTGCGTGTGCACAAAAAAACGGAACAACGGAACTATTTTTTGAAGAAGTAGATTTGCAACATTTCAAAAACTTTTTAGTAAGAAAACAATTGCATTTTTGAATCTCTGTGCCCATCTCGTAGGAAACCTTCAAAAAATATATAACCTTTTCATAATTGCCGCAAGGTTTAGTTATTCAGTCAATAAAAAAAGCAGAGTTAGGAATTTAAAGAATCTTGGTAGGTTTCTCAGAGAAAAAATCTCTGCGATTACTATCATTCCTAGATTTACGCAAAAATGGAGATTACTTTTATTCAACGAGTAAAATGTCATGTTGCCCCGCTCTTCACTGGGCGAGCCAAAGCGCGCGGACTTACCGTTGGCCACCACCTCTCCATGCGGTGACAGCCTAAAAAATGTAAAACGACACCATAGCTGATACGGGGGTCGTACTGATACCCTCCGAAGGGGGAGGGCATGTAAAAATTTAAATCTGCGCAAGGCACGGCTGACGTTTCTCCTACGGCTGTCCCAATATAACCTCCACCACCACAGTGGGCCCACGAACGCTCTCGCCCCTTCCCACTCCGAAACCCACACCTCCAACTCCTGCGTACTACGTAATTCTGAGGCAAGGGGACATACTCAAACTCCGCCCACCCTTCTACAAAACGATAGTCGAGCGAGAGGAGGGGAGCAGGTATGTCCAATGATGGCGTTGTTACTCCAATTTGTCCATTTTGCCCATGGTTTCTCCTCCTTTCCAAGCATTCATTCCTCCCCTCAATCGCAACACAATCCGTCACAACCCATCTCCAAACCACCTCAGAAAACTTCAGTCACGACTCCCCTCTCATAATCCCAACGAACACTCCAAAAATATGTTTCCTCCTAGGAAATATAAATACAAAATGCCAAGTACGACCGTAGTTGGTTACTGATGGATTCAACACTTGATGACACTTGAGTTTAAGAGATCAATCTAACTCTAGCAGGGGAGGCCAATTTTCTAGACAAACTGAGATATTGACCTTCGTCCGAAACTCACAACAGGGCTACCCTACGGCGGGGTCAACCCTACTGTTACTAGTAACAACGGGGATCGTACTTGGTTGAGTTTGTAGGGGGGTCGTACCCGTTTCAGCCGTTTGAAACCACATGTGAGTTTGAGGTGAAACTGTTGAGGGGCGTAGGAAAAAAGTTGCCGTTTCAGCGCGCGTATACCCCCAGCTCGACGGCATTTTTGGAGGAGAAAGTGGGCGGAGTTTAGTGGGGGTTGAGTGGTATGAGAATTAAATACTATAGAGACGATGATGGCGGTTAAGGTGTGGAAAAGGGGGTCGTATCAAATCCACCTTGGGGGAGGAGGTCATAAAAATTTTTCAAAAAGTAACAAACAAAGTAATAGGGTTGTCCCTGCTCCACGGTAGTCACAAGGTTTTCAAAGTCATGACAGCATCTTCTCTTATTTTTAGCGTTTAGAAGAAATAATACTAATAATACTCACTTAGTTACTTCTCTGCAAAGAGCAACTGTTTTACCACCCAAAATTAGGGTTACCGTAACCAGGAGGAATTACTACACCAAAAAAGGCCCTCGTATTGGAGCATACCCTTTGCTTCCACTACTTAATTTCTTTTTATACTGTTCTGACAACAAAGAAAAAGAAAAGAAAGGAAGAATGGTTTGAAATCAAGACTTCACATGATCAAGAGACCTTTGCTAAACCAAAGCATATGATCATTACGGGCGAAGCTTCATGGACATTCCAAGATGTTTTCTGCAGAATAAAAAAGCACACTCACGAAAGGAGACACGCGAAGGGAAATGGATGATACGTGGGCGACGCGCCACAACGTGGCAATCCAGCTTGGCCCGAAAACCGCGGCGCGCATACGCGCCGTGCTGACGCGGTGTGTGAACATGCAAAAAGGTAAACATGACTTATTGTAAAGGAAAACTGTGAAACAAAGTTTACCGTCATCAAACCTAACTATCTGCAGAGCCTCGTGAAGTTAAATAATACCAGAAATCGAATCAGTTAGAAAGAAAACTGGAACATGGCGGACAAAATTGTCAAAATTCAATCGTCGCGATTGTGCACGCGATCGCAATCACACTCAGTTTACGGAAACTTGTGTGCAGATAACGGAGGGTTTCATTCATAACTGAGCTTTGCAGCAATTACGTTGCAATACAAACTCTTAGAGCTTATATATTTTTTCTGAAGTGGTCTCATGAGAGGGGCACAAAAATTCAAAAAGTGGAAATTGTTTTCTGTCTAAAATGTTTTCAAAATGTTGCAAATGTCCAATTCCTCGAAACATCGTCCCATTGTTGTGTTTTTTGTGCACACGCGTTTTCGTAATAAAGGCTAGTTATAAGCTAGAAGATTGTCGCTTTTAGAAAAAAAAATTCAATTTATCTGACTGACCACTCCTTCAAAAAACTGTCCAGTTGTTCCCTTTTCCCCTCTGTTGCCTTTCTAGGCCATTTGCGTGAAACGCGAATTTTCAACCTACAAATGACCATAAGTTTATTCGTAGTCGGTAAATTGAGAAGCGGTAAAAACCACTGAAACCAGCAAGATCAATACTTCGAAGGGTATGCTAGATCACCTCAAAAGGAAAACCTTTCCTCTGTCAGTGGTTTCTATTAGGATCCTAGCGGCCAATCCGCCCGAATACCTGCACTTTCCTTTGATTTCTCTGTAAGGATTTCCTCGCATGTGCTTACAGGGACATGACGTATTCACTAAGAAGTCTCGCTCTGGAATGCGCCATCCAAGCGTTTGTGGTGCTTCGTCGCAGCGGTAGTTGAAAGTCTATTCCCCTTCGCAGCTTAGCCATGCCTTGGAACCTTCAAATTTTGTGATTGCTACCCAAGGGTTACGACCCCTCGCCTTTCGTTGATCAAATAAGACCCCCTCGTGTTCTTTGCGCAACGGGCGATTGATTGACCCTACCTCGATCGGCTAATACACACAATAACAACACATGCCGGGATTTCAAAAGGGAGGCTAACGAATATTCCGAGAAGGGTCTTTCTCAGAAGATTTCAACCTATTGTAAGCCGTGTCATGCACATGGTGCATCACACCGCCACACCGAGGAGGATGATTTGCTCATTCTTCGTACGTTAGTAAACGTTGCGAGAAACAACTAACTAAAACAAGTTTTGACCAATATTTACTGTTGATCACAATTTTGGTACAACAGCGTGTATGAACAATGACTAAAATGTGCGTAGACACACGAAGTAAAGCAGTCGGTATCAACATTCATCTCAGAAGGGCACGAAAGGTGAAAGTAATGAACGAAATATTCGTGGATTGGCAATGAATAGCAAAATCCCAGATTAAACAGCTCAAAATACACTGGTGTGCAAAACTTAGGGACGAACGTATCTTTTCTAACGACGTGTTACTGGGGCGTAACATGACTCTATGGAACGTAACCACACATACAAAGAGCTGCCACAGGGCACTAAAGAAAGCAGTTAACAGGGTCCGATAAACGGTCCACAAAGCTATCAGTAGGCTAGGATACTTCAAATGTTCTGTCCTTAAGTTTTGCACACCAGTGTAGCAATGATGAGGAAAGGTAATATTTTTCACATTTGCACTAAAAATTCTATTCCGTAGGGGATAGTACAAAATTTAGGCGCAATGTGCGTCCGAGGGGGGCTGTCTGTGTAGGAAGGCCACTAGGACAAGCCTAATGAAAAGGGACGAATTCTGGAAAATGAATATTGCTTAGGCACCTCGAATATCGTCTTCTTCTCTACGGCCTAGTCCTAAAATTGGGCGATTTCATGAATGTGATGCAAAGCTTCGGGTTGCCCCTCCCCCACTCCGAACTAACACTGCGCCAAACTTGAGTTTGGATGAGCGGAAACCACCAAAAATCAAAGCACTTTTTGTTGTCGCTGTTGACAGTGCTGATCTTAGGCCCATATAGCAACACGTTCCAATGTGAAAGACAAATTTGGCCAGTGAGAACTGGAAGAGGCTACATTTCCATGGGATGACATTATAGGAAAGGAGTGGAGAACGCATCAGAAAGCCTAAATCTGCTGGAGGACGTTACACCTATTAAAACAAATAAGTCGACAATCTGGTGCGAATGATGCCAGTCCTTTTGGGCAAGATTCGCAAAAAGAGAGGGTTAGTTCAACCCAGAGTGTGCCTCCTTTGTTACTGCGGTGTTCCGACTGAATAAAGTTTTTGCTCATTACTTAACTAAATTTTTTTTCGAAGCGAACGAGGATCAGCATAGTTAAAAGACGTATCAAGTAGTATCCAATGAGCCATTGATTGAGACAGCTTGTACGCAACAAGTGTATTAAGTGACTGAAGGACAAGAGGAACGTTGAACGACGAGGGATCAATCGATTTATGCACCTGCTCGAGGGAAGGTAGTTGGACAGCCGTGAAGCTCTCACACTAGTGGTTCCGATTAATATAAAATACTGACAGATGACAACTATACTACCTTCTCTTTACTTGTTGTTACTCGAAGATTTCTGCCAGCGTAAAAAAAAGACGAGATACTACTATAGTGCCTGATGAAACACGAGGGGAACCGTTTCGACAAACATTCGCCATCAACGCCGCTTACATGACGTGAACATTACACAGCACGTACAACGCACTGAGTGTGAGCACACATTCGTGTGTATATCACGAAAATTTTACCAACTGGAGGGCCGCTGTCCTGAGTTGTGATGGCGTTCCTGGCGCTCTGCATAAGCCTACTACACCGGGTGAACACCACGTCGAGGATTGGCCGCGGTAGAGCGACCCCTATCTACCAAGCTCAAATTAAGATCCCCTCATCCATGATTGAAGGCGGATTTGACGATGAAGAGGGAGCTTATTGGGAGTTAGGGTAGAGATGGATAGTGATGTGCGAAAGAAAAAAATCCAAGGGAAACGCCCTTAAACTTGGTGAATGAAATCTCTTCCTTATTCGCTGATTTGCGCATTGATGCGACTCTCATCGGTGCTGCTCTCTGCGGCGCTAACACTCTCTCTGCTTAACAGATAGAGACTCAGACACGAGGCGACGAGACAGCGGGGCGTACCGGGTCATTTGCGCGCCAACTGCACCGCGAGAAGGCCATGGTCGATTGCCGGGGGCACATCCTTCCACGTCCATTGCGTGTTGGTCCTGCCCCTTAGGAGGTCCGCTTGCCTCTCCACTAATGTTCCGCTTCTTCACCCTCTTCTTTATCGTAAAATCGTCCTTTGATGCGACTCAACTCTGATACGTCAATGACACCCGACACCTTAACACACTCCCACTTTACCATCAAAATTTGAGTCGCGAAGGAGGGGTGAGGGTGCATGAAACTATTGAGTCAGCAAAATACATTTTACTCTGCAAGTTGCTTCTCGTGACCCTACCCCACTGTCCCCTTATTCGAATCCATCCCCGTACCCACCCAAAAATTGATCTCCCTTCTGCTGCGCCCAAAACAAATATAACCCTTTATCAAGGATCCATAACCGCTGTTCACCCAGCTATAAGACAGGCAGAACGATAGAACCCGATCCAAACAGTTCCTTGTTGTGAGTCGATGTAAGAAGCGACGGTATGGGCCGTAAATTCACCGCATATCCGTTCACTCTTAATTGTCCATTTTTGTATAGAATACAATCATCTCTCAGTAAGGATTTAGGTAGGGAACAGAACATAACTGGAACAAGTCAATTTGAAACCTGGAGTGGGTTGGAGGAGATGAGAATTAGTGAATCAAGCGCAGGGCCCCACTATCACTACAAGTCATTAAAAAGACCGAGAATCTGTATTTCGATAGGTTGCTTTGCCCAAGCACCAATAATGGTCTCCTTATGGTAGCGTTGTTCTATGTAGCACTGCACTGATGTGGGTTCCAAAGGAATGCTGGGTTATGAGTAAAGTCTTCGCCCAAGGTGGGCTCGAATCCGCATCTCGCTTTAAAGGCAGTGGCTACGATAGGTTCAAGAAGGATTTATAGGAGACAGGTGGTGCTCAATGGTACGCCACTAGCGAAAGAGAAAGAAAAATCCGTCGAGAAACGCAAAACGAGACCCCTTTTTTGGCCGTTGCTTTTCAATGTTCCAAATCACCAATTAGACAAGTGGGCGGACCGCTTTTTGGGGCGGAGTCCTTTCAACGCCCTGCTCAGCAACCAGCAAACCTTTGGTCGTGGAAGCGCCACACCTAGCTTCCCTGGCGACCAACTAACTGATTCGTGTGGTGCATATCCCGATTCGCTCCCTCCTTATCGCAAGCTGCCTTTAACGGGCAAGTGCGCTACATGCTACGCTACGGGGGCACCGTTTCGCCCGAACTTAGGCTCTGGTGTAATATATTTTACTGTGGATTCACTTTGTCGCATTATCAAAAATGGGCTGCAGTGGTGAAGTGGCTAGTGGCAGTTTACCACGCGCGCGGTCCTTGGATCGAATCCTAGGTCGAGCGTCGTCTGGACAAACCAAGCCTTCCATCCTTCCGGAGTCGGCTAGTTAGTACCAGACTTTTCCGGGAGGATAAAAACTCTGATCTGTACATCGGCTGGCGTCGCAACTCATTGTACAAGCCAAATCGCATTCAAACGCCACTAAGAATGTACAAATAGAAGAAGAACGTGGGTCGCATCCCAAAGGGATTGATCAAATGTACTGACTAGCAACGGACATTAGTGTGAATTATTTAGGTTCCGAGACCTGTTGCCGTTGTTCGATGGAGATTTTGCTTTGAAGTTCAACGAGTGTTCTGTCGTTTAATCAGAAGCATCGAGATAAAGGGGAATATGAGACGGAGCCGCCTCAGTGTACCACCGCTCGCACGTTTCACATGTCGAGTATCAAAAGGTGGAAGATGGAAGGGAAGTCTGTTTCAATAGCATGAGTTCCTAAAAGAAGATTACTTCAACTTGTGGAAACTTGAAGTCACTTACTTTGAAAGTGATCTGAAGGAGTTTTGGAAAAATCCTATCTAAACAAGCTTTATGAGATCATCATTAAACAATAGTGTATAAAAATGCACACATCTGCTCAGTGATTCTCATTCAATCACATTGCCGTGTTTTTTGCAGTTTTCGGCCCTTTTTCCTTGTTATCTCATGGATCGTCCCAAGCAGTTGTGGGAGCCACTAAATTAAATGTGGACCCGGAGATCGGTTGTACCTATCTCTTTGCTGGCCTGGACAGAGCTGCTTACGAGGGTCGCAAACGTGCCGTTTCCCTAGAAAACTCCAGCAGCGACTCTAGGGACTTGCCATAACCGCTTCGATAGCTTTCGCTCTCTCTGCAATGGACATCGTGTATTCTCGCTCTCGTCCTTTGCGCGCTATGATCTATCTCCGCCCTTCGCGCTTAGTGTCTCTTCAAAATAGTACAGTCTCGAAGCAAAAAAGGGAAGGCTTTGAATTCAGCATTTAAGTAGAATTCTTACCCTCTTTTCTTCGCTATTGCTCCACTTGTCGCCTCTGTTGCAAGTATTACACCAATTTGATGGTGCGGTGTGCCTTTGAGGTTGCCGCCTTGCCTCTCACGCAGAACACATTCGTGAGCATTGACTATGGCCCTCCATCCTTACTTTTAACACTTCGTGGCCATGTTTCGACACCGACTCTTCAAACAAAAACCCTCCCGAAGAGAAAGGGGCATGTTGTGTTCCTTTTCAAGGCATGAAATCGATTTAATCGGGTGCTTTGTAATAATGCTATGAGCTTCGTGAACACTGCTAATCGCTCATAATGTTCGCGGTGTCGTTGTTCGTCGAAACAATAGTAGTTGGAAGCTTTTTATGCATGTTTTCTATTTTTTACGGCTGAAAGGTCTTTCTTTCCGCTTCTATGATCAAGAATCTTGGAGCTTTTCCCAGGAAGCTTCAGAGTAGAAAGCTCTCATTGAGTTACATAAGCAAGCTATGAAATGGGTCGGCGAAAATTACAGGCGATAATGCTCAGCGAATTAAAGAAAACCAAAACAATACTTCAAAGAGAGTTGGACAGGGTGGTACATAGTTTTCGGCTGTTGAAAGGCAGCGAACATGTTTGCGGGAGGCAGGGGATTTTGATGACCTCATTGTGCGTCATTTGTGGAAGGCGTGCGGTAGTATCTCCCATACCCCCAGCTCGCTGAGGGTGGTCAACCGTTCGCTGGACCAAGTCCAACGTGAGGGTCGTATCCGGCGGACGGGAGAGGGGGTGGGGTGGCATTCATAGAAGTCAACACATATTTGAATGAAGTCCTAGGCGCAGGCTCACAGCACTAAACGATCACAGTCGAAACATTTGCTGCCGCGACAAAATGTGAGGGTTAAATTCCTCATCCTGATCGCCAGTTAGACGATCTCAGAAACTGACGGTATGGATATTTATTCCTACTTCGACATCCCTTTTATACCACTCATATCACATCCTTCGTAATCATCTTCATTCTTCTTTATCCTCGCCGCTTCGAATCCTTCTTTCTTCTGTTCGCGCCATCACCCTAAAACGGTCTAGCCACTCTGTAGCAAGTGCATTCCAACTACTAGCCACAAAAGTGCATGACGCACCTCGGAGCAGAAAAGTCTACTGTAGAAATGTCCATACATATTTGACCGTTCAGCACACTTATGCTCCCGAGAAAGACCAATGTCTTCATACTGGACCCAAGTTAGTAAAAGAATTATTGGGTATTGCCTGCTAAAGGCTAGCAAGGAATGTCTGGAGGAAATACTTGCTTTCTGGCGACTTCCTGAGAAGGGTTTAATATCTGCTATGAAGCACAACGCGCGCTGTCAGGGTGCCATTATTCCTCATGATATTGAGTTTGAAGAGAGTGTTCGAGTGTTGAGAACTCGTCTTTTAAGGAGAGTAGCTCAGGAAGTTCATGAAAAAAAAAGCGATCCAACGGGACGATTCCTAAACCGGTCAATATGGAATTGAGTTGGAGTATACTCGGAAAGCTTTAAAACTCTGTCTTCTGTAGATCACAAGGATTCGCAAAAAGTATAATCTGAAGAAAGTTATAACATTTCATAGCCGAGAAACCAGCGCTCAGCCAAAAATCGGTCCGCAACTCTACCAAATCTTCAAACGAGACGACTTTTAACTCCATCAATTTTTGAATGTGTTCAGGTTCTTGTTAGAAATCTTAACCTACTTTTTTCCAGGGGCTAAAAATTGCAAAAAGTTGAATCTGAAAAAAGCCGCAGTGACTGAAAGCCAAAAAAACCCGCTCGTGAAAAAACGGTCCATCGGGGCGATTTTTCCGAGAGATGAAACTCTACAAAAGTATGGCTTAGAAAGAAAACAATCTAGTGTTTCAAGTTTTTTAGCTCTTGTCACGCTTTCTCATGTGAAGAAAATTACAAACTTTCAAACGATGGAGTGCACATCTTTGAATTCTAAAATCTCTACCCCATAACTGAGAAAGTTTTGAAGAAAATGCATAAACGTGGTAGTTTTCTAAAACAAGCAGTCTCGTAGATAACAAATCTACTCAGCGTTCTAAAAATATTGACATTGTGAATCACACTCATTTAGAAATTACTAAACGGCTTCTATCCGCGCAGGGCTGAAGGGAAGATTGCGCGCGCCAATGCAAACGAACAGCTCCCATGCAGGATAGGTCAACCGTCGTCAACCGTCACGTTGGACCAATTTCGAAAATTTTACGACCTCCCTCCCCCCTCTGGAGGGCCTCGATACGACCCCCCAGGGCCAAAGGGCCAACTCGTCACGACCATCCTCCAGCACCCTCGCCTGCTGGGTGGCCATTCCATAGTATTTGATTCTGACCATTCCATAGTATTTGATTCTGCGATCAATCGATACAGCCGAACCCCGCCCACTTTCCCCTCCAAAATTGCCGTCGAGCGGGAAGGGGGAGGGCGAAGGGGGGGGGCACGTATGGAACGTGAAACGGCAAAATTTTCACACTCGCTCTCAACCCCCAACTCAACCCCAAAGCCCCAGCCTACAAGAACCCACTATCTGTTCCATTCCATAACAAAACATCCCTTCCCTTACTGTAACATTGACGCTACCTAGCCAAATACGACCCCCCTTTCCACCCCTCAAATACGATCCCCCTTTTTCACCCCCTAAATACGACTCCCCACCCCTCGTTGGACTTTGTCCAACGGACGGTTGACCCTGCTCCCTGTTCAATTCAGACACAGCTACAAGGCTTCTGTCAACCAAAGAGTGAGAGCGTAGCTGGAAAAGCACACAGTTTGTGCCTTATTGGGACTGAGCTTTTTGAAGAAGATAAAGAAAGAGAGATGCTGTGATAGTGTGCATTTATGGGAGCTCCCAAACATCACTACAAAACGCCGCACCAAGCCGCACGCTTGACAGATGTCCCTTCCGGCGATCACTTCGGGCAAGGCATCTTCCCTAGCGCATTTGTAATCGCAAACATATTTAATGCACTGGCTGCTGGCGTCAACATCATGCGTCGCTCAACGTGTTTGAAAAGGTTTGTTTGGTCGTACTCATTCTTTCTGGACGGCCTCATTGGAGGCGCCTTTTCTCAGTACGCTTATGAGTTTTCAGAGGACTCAACAACTTCTCCTTTCTGAAGGGAGGAATGTAATCACCTGACCACTTAACCGCACCGTACGCCATCAATGCCTTCGTGATCTGCTTGCCACAGTATTTTTGGTGTGATGACGAATGGACTATGTCGGTGAAAGTGGTGGCTAGCACCGCTGCACAAATCACCAACCGCAGCAAATGAAGCATCTCCATTTTCAGCCAGTGACAGTTTTCACCTGATGATGCAGGGATAGCCGAGTTGTTAAGAGGTTAGACTCATGTCTGCACCTCTGAAAAACCGCGAGTTCGATCCCTGCCGAGGTTCGAAACCATGCCCTGCAAAAGTTGCAAAAATGGTTCTAGTACCAGCGTCAGGCCCAGGTTGACAGGCCGGCTGATGAATACCCCAGTCACACCAACCATGTCTAAAAGTTGTCAAAGAATCAGTGATAAAGCTAGGACGTCACCCGGAAGTGGCGCGCAGAACCCCCGCCCGAGTTCTGTGGTCAGTATGCGAGGGCTACCGAGGAGGGAACGGCCTCGCCAAAGAAGCTAGTTCGAATTGGAACTGTGAACGTAGGGTCGCTAACTGGACGGTCCCGAGAGGTTGCTGATCTGATGACGCGCAGAAAAATCCAAGTCCTATGCCTTTAGGAGACGCGATGGAAAGGGGCCAAGGCCAGGGAAATCGGAGAAGGTGTCAAACTCTACTACAATGGGGAAGACGCCAAGCGGAATGGTTTTGCCACAGCGGTCGGAGTCGCTCAAAGACTACGTCTCCTCTGTGAACAGGATTAGCGAGCGGATAATGGCTGTAAGGGTAGTCACGAAGGAGGGGTACTGGTCAATACTGTCAGTGTGACTGCTCATACAGTGAAGCTGTACAAGCGACTGGTCGACTCGAAGCTGCGGGAGCTGGTCGCGATCTCCCAGGAACAGTTTGGGTTCATGCCACAAAGGTCTACAACGGATGCCATCTTCATCGCGAGGCAAGTGATGGAAAAGTACCGAGAAAAGCGCCGACCCTGCTACCTAGCCTTCCTTGTCCTGGGGAAGGCGTTCGACCGACTACCTCGAACAGTGCTATGGAGTGCGCCCAGGGAGCGGAATGTGGCAGAACACCTGATCTCTCTGGTTAAGGACATGTACGATGGGGCGAAGGCAGCTACACGCACCCCACACGGCCTAACGAAGGAATTGGGCATCACGGTTGGGGTGCATAAAGGATCAGCTCTGAACCCCTTCCTGTTCCTCCTAACGCTCGATACCATGGTGGAGGGCTTCATGGAAGGACCACTGAAGACCATCCTCTAAGCTGGCGACATAGCTCTAATAGCGAGCAGAGAGCTTCAAGCCAAGGTGCAGAAATGGCAGAACGTCCTGGCAGAAGGTAGGCTGCGGCTGATTATCAAGAAGACCAAGTTCCTGAGCTCCGAAGAGGGTCCAGAGCCGATCGTGGACGGCCATGGTGAGACCATCGAAAGAGTGGAGGACTTCAGATACCTCGGGAGCGACCTGGCAGCCGACGGAAGTGTGGATCAGGCAGTGAAGGCACGAGTCAACGCTGCATGGATGAAATGAAGGGAGTCCACTGGAATCCTCTGCGTTCAAAGGTGCTCCAGAACACTGAAAGGAAAAGTGTATCGGGCAGTTGTGAGGTCTGCGATGCTCTACGGCAGCGAGTGCTGGCCCCCTGAACAAGAATCACGAAAGGCAGCTGCACTCCGCTGAGATGAGGATGCTGTGGTGGGCCTGCGGCTGGACGACTGGACAGGGTCATGAACGAGGAAGTCAGAGCGATCATGTAGACTGCCCCTGTCCAGCTGAAGGTACGGGAACAGCGTTGCGATGGTATGGGCACGTGCTAAGGACAGGACCACCCAATAAGGAGAGCAATGGACTTCGAAGTGCAGGGCAAGCGACCGCGAGGTACCCCAAAGAAGAGGTGGAAAGACGTAATAAAGAAGGACCTGAGTGAACTCACGGCCACAACTGAAGATGCCCTAGACAGAGCGAAGTGGCGACGACTGATAAAGACAGCGGACCCTGCGACTGCGCGGGACTAACGCTAGGGAGCATAAGAAGAAGAACACAACGACGTTGCCGCTCAGAGATCTAGTCAACCAATACTATTCCACCGTAAAGCAATCGTATTCACTGTCCTTAAGATGTGGTCCGGTGCAAGTGGGGCGCTAGATAATATCAGCGATGTGTTTGACAGGCCTTGAAAGACCGTAAGCACAATGGCTCATAGGCGGAGCGATTTCGGTGGCGTAATCGAGAGCGAGTGGTGGAAGGGTATCGTGGTGGTCTCAAGCACGCTCTCCAGCACGAAGGGTCTGGCCAACATGTCGTTTAAAATGTCATCCAAGGCGCTCCACCCTCCAGCCATCGCGCTTACTGCCTTTAGTAGATCCGGGACGCTGAGCTACTTAGTCAATCACATCGATAAGGAAGATGCGAACCATGGAGATCAACCTCATCGTGAGCGCATTCACTTTTCTTCTGATCATGACTTCTTCCGACTCGCGGTATGAAGTCGAAATGCATCTGGATCCTACGACCAGAAAACATGATGCTCCGTTCTTAACCTGAAAGAAGTGGGCTGCTGCGAAGTGAAGTCTTGAAGGATGCGGCATGTATTGACCGGCAACGACCGCTAGCATGTGAGAAGACTTGCGGAATTCTTCTCCTGTGATCTCATAGCCAGGTATTTACACCCCAAACAATAATTGGATATGGTCTTGGGTTTGTAATGGAAGCAATACGCTACCCGTCTGCTGATCGTCTGTTGGCCACAGACGGATTAAAGTCCGGCTCTATGCGCCGAAGATAATGTTATCGGTTTTCTAAGTGGGATGAGCAGGACATGCTGCTCTGGAAACTGTTCGATCAGAAGCAAACAAGTACTGCAATGATTCAGATGGTGCACTACTGAATGTTGGCCCCAACAGTGCAAGGGAAGCGTCTTCAACAACCCGGAGCTGCCTTTTTGCAGGTGAACACCCGACTATACACCGCCAAGTTGCCTCGCCGTAGGTCTGGTTATTGCCTAATAAATACTGCATGTATTTGATCATGTTGGCGATCACTTTCCTGATCACTTGTTCTTATTGTTAAACAGAAAGACGTTTTCAAAAAGAGATCACAAAGTGCAGTCAGTCCACTCTTTTTCATAAAATAATATGATCAAGCAACACTTCCGCATAAAAAAATTCTAAAATCTCCCTGTTTCAGAAGTAAAAAGGCACCCTTGGTAAGAGGGTCAACACTGACATTTCTTCTCCTTTCCAATTAATTTACGATTCGATGACCAGGCCTGAGAACGCACTACTCCTTCAATAGATATACAGTAGACGATTTAGACTTCCTGTAAGAAAGTGTTCATGCCAAGGTGGAATGCTTCATGCTGCTCATTGCGCCCAATCTCCTGACTGAATTACCAATTTTATGACAAATCGAGCTTTCTATGGAAGCACCACCATCATTGGAAGGCCACATGTATCATATAAATACGTAGAACGTTCTATCCATCAATCGCGTTCATGTTGTGTACGTCAGTCAACAAGGTCCGTTATGGGCTTTCACTTCTCACATCAAGAAATACCATCTGCAGAACTTCAACTCGATTCAAACATTGTGCGAGAGTCCACGATTAAGACCCCTAAACTGGGTTGGCACCATAAAACAGCTCGTCTCGAGCGTCACCAACCCTGGTGAGTGTTTAATATTATTAAGCCGTGACCAACTGGATTCGAACAGCTTTAGACTCACAAGAAGTGATAACAACATTTTTTTGAAGGATGGTCTCTTCTTACCGTAGAGGAAATGTCCGCCAATAGCTCAAGCACTCTAGAGGTTGCTAGCTTCTCTCGTGAAGTAGGATCACTAGGTAAAGAGAGCACGGGACCGCCCTACCTGTATTGCTACTGTAGCACAAAATAAATCCAAACTCAAATAGAGCTAGTAATTAATTTCAAAGAATAATAGTGCCATAATCCTTCTCAGCAGCTTTAACAAAATCTGCTCAGAATTACAGTGACAATTTGAAGTATATAATGATTTGGCTGTGATCGTCCAAAGGGGGTGGAGGGCTCAACATGATACGGTATACGGTACGGCCATAGGATTACTGTAATGTACGGTGGCGTTAGCTTCTCAGAACTCCAAGTGTGTGACTTCAGTTGGCAATGCTCAACTTCTTTATGATCTTGGCGCAAGTACCGTGTATTAAGCGAAACCTCTACACCAGCACAGATGCAGTAGAAAGCAAAAAAACGCGAATATCAGTTCCTCAGAAAGTTGTGTATTGTGATTGTTGACGTCGTTCAAAATGACATCATATTTGTTATACTAGATGACTCATAATTAAGAAACAGTCGACATGTTTTATCGAAAATCATTTCTTTTTGAAACTATGAAAGTGCCCTTCCCAAAATCACAGTTTCGAGCCCTAGTAGCCTTACAGGGTTGCACCTCGTTTGCTAAAACTGAAATGACTCTTCAGATAACAAGAGAGAGAGAGTGCACTCAGGCTGAGTCTGCATCCTTTTGATAGTTTACTTCTGTACATATCTTCTTTCTCAGACGCCGTGGATTTTCCACTTCTTAATGAAAATTGCGAGAAATCCAAATAATGCGTTGAAAATGGAGAGGTGAACCCCCTTCATAGAAGTGAGCTTACAAACTGCCGCTCACTGAGAAAATCGTCCTCACAGTATCATGAATTTGACAAGAGTGGTCGGGGTAGAGCGATTCAAAAGCATGATAAGGTTTTCCTTTTCGTGCCCTCACTAAGTACTTGGTCTTTGCTAGAAAACCTGCAATGCTACTGCTTGTTGTATTGCTTCATGCAGCTTACAATGTGTTCAGTAAGTGTGCGAGTTACAGCACGAATTGAGGCCTCTAAGCCGAAATGGTTAAATTTGCAGTACTGGTCCCATAAACCGAGAACAGATGCATCTGCATGGAAGAAGGAAGGAAAGAACGGGTTACTGAAATTTCTCAGGACAAAAATGGCCATTCACTACTGAAAAAAACGATGACGACTTGTCCTAATGCCTAGATACGCCAAATAATTTATTGTCGACAAAAAGAAGACAATGAGCGTGCAAGCTTCTTCAAGTGGGACACGACCTTGGTTAGTAAGGCGCTGGCAGAGGGAAGAGTGGGTGGAGGACTGACTGGGGCGGGATGAAACAAAATAGCGACTGAGTAACAAATCCAGTAAACTAAATGGGAAAATTTGGATAGGACTGCACACTACGACGTTTGATAAGCTGATTAACAGGAACCCTGGTTCGTGGTGGGAAGTATTTTAAATACAAATTTTGCTGAGTTGGACTTGAAAAGCACTAGAACAAGTGAATGTTTGGAGATCACTCTCGTGATGACTGGAATACTCAATATGCCCTCTGATCAGCGTGTTCAGTATACCCGTAGTATACTCGCACATCCAAGACGGCATGCGTGCTTGCTTTTCGGTCGGGTGATCGGACGTGATTTTGTAAGTGTCACCCCCTCATCACGCGTATGTAGGTTTTGGCATGAAATAATCAAAAAGACTTTCACGAAATACTTCCAACGACATTCTATGCGTAGAGGTTATCTAGTCGTAGATCTCAAAGTTTCGAAAAAAAAAGAGTGCAGGCGGAATGAAAAGGCAACATTTATTCACTTTCGCCATTAGAAAAAAGAGATATATTATTCGGACTAACAACTTAGAGCTGCGCAGAGCATCTTTTTCGAAATGAAGTATGCCACCTTTTCGATCGGGAAAACCCTAAACATTGCGATATAAGCGATTGGAAGCCTTATTAGCCGGCAGCCTTTGTGGGATGTCATCTTCCCAAAAGACACATCCCTGACAGGCCATGTGGGCGGCCACCGGTATGAGTGTTAGGCTGTTGGACGAAATTCTGAGCATTCTGTATTTGACTTCAATATGCAATTGATTCTTTAGGAAACTCGTAGTGAAAGGCTTCCCACCAGCGAAAAGCGAGAACGGACGCCGCCTTGAACGTGCTAGTGTATTACGGGCAAACTGAACACGCTAATCAGAGGTCATGTTAACCCATTGCGAACCGCCTTTATAATTGCACCTGCGTAGGTTTTGTCATCTTTTTTATCAGTGGCCGACAATCTATCGAAAATTTACCCACTACGAAAATATATGATATAGCATGTGCCTGAAAAAAGCAAACTTGTGATTTTGTAACACAGCAAAATGCTGAAAAAAATCGAAGATTACTGTCCTTCTCCGCGTGCAGGCGTGCTGCACATGGTGCAGCACGCGGTCCGCAATGGGTTTACATATAGCACAAATGCCATTTACTCAACTCCGATCATCAGCAAGGACACCACAGTGGACAACGGCAGGAAGCGACAACGGCCTCAGAGTGATTGGTCGTGAAAATAATGTTGAAATGAGAAAAAATTTCTCAGTTCTGCTCTTGGATGATATTTCGATCCCACTTGTGGTTGGTGGGCATTTCTTTCGAAAAATTGATAAAAAAAATACCTTTCTAACCTGTGGTACGGCTGAGAGAATCGCGCAACGAGGAAAGAGACGTTGCGAGAGAGCAGATTGTACGGGAGAGGGCGCAGACGTCACGTATGCAGCGATAATGGATAAAAAGATGTCAGCGCAGCAGCACACAACGCAAGGCTTTAGCACCGTTGCGTCGCGCTTTTGAGCCGCCACAGTGCCGCGCCTGTTGCGCTTGAGGATCCATCCGTCTCAATCTAGAAGGGGCTTGCCCTTGGGACCGACTCGAGACTTTAAGGGAGGCGATCCTAAGTGCCGCACTCTACTCCACCGCTGATACCAAGAGTCGAGCAACTGTTTAGTGGATTTGGTCAATCACTCAAGCCAGATACCACAGCGTTGACTGTAGGAAAAGTACAGTGACGTTCTCTCTATCAAAAGTGAGCGTCCAGACTGAATCGTCAGAGAGACTCAAGTTGTTGATTTTTTTTAAGTTGAAAACCATTTTTGGGCTGTCTCCAAGTTGTAATCTTCTTACCGTACGACGTTGAACCATATTTTCGAGAGCCTGAGCCGCAACTTTTGACACAGTTGTATTCAACTAGCTGTACTCAACTCACTAGACGTGTCGGAAGGGTTCGTTTCTGCCGACATGAAACCCCTATTTGACCGCCGGGTGTGAAGTAATGAATAGAGAGTGTACCGTAATGTGATTGGAGGTCGAAGAGCACAACAGCACATAATAGTAAGGAATTGATCCTCTCTGGTGCTCACTATATGAAAATTTGAAGGAAAGGACGATATTGTCTTCAAACCTTATAAAATTTGTGGAAGCGTCCACATAGAGGATGTGAAGGGTCTCAATATATGTACAACTGGCTCGTACGATAGCGGGGAATAAGTTCTCGGCGAGAAACAAGCTGATTTCAGACCATTTATGTTGAGTCTATGCACATAAGGTGAGGCGGGGGTGGGGAGGGGTTTGTGGTGCAGCAATTCGTGCTCCCTAATCCTCCCTCTCCTCCCCCCGTTCCCGCACTGGAGTAGACGTTTTAAGATGATTGATAAAAACATGCATATCTCCTTTGGCCTACCTATTTCGGTTAGTTCCGCAATGAAGGAAGTCAGATTACGTGAAACCCTATGAATAACGCATTTTTAAATTTTCAGTGTTAAGTTACTGAAGCTTTATTTATCACTTACTGCAATTCTATAATAGCTTTCACGGGTAAAGAGACAACGGGTTTGTTCTTACCCTCCGACGTTATTGCTTCCGGATGTATATATAAAATTATGGATAAAGAACATGCGTTGGTAAACGAACCAGTCAACAAGGGTAGCTCATTAGTTTCTTCCCTCAGACTGAAGACGAATAGTTCTTTTCAAACTTTTTTTTTCTTTGAACACTATTTCGCAGAGCATTGTTGTTGTGAGAGTTGCCTCTTTGCAGAGTAAAACGCCATAGATTCATTCTAGAAAATTAAGTAATCAACAAATTGATGTGAAAAGCCAGTCAGCATCGTAGCTGACAAGTCTTCGAAATGGAAGGTGACTTCTTGCACGAAACGTTGTAGTGGAGTGCTTAAACTAAAAGATAGACTTTATTTATTGACCACATTAAGGCACTATAGACTTTATTTATTGACCACATTAAGGCACTACAAAGCACCGTATACAAACGTCTACAGGGTGGCCGAAAAGTGTAAAATCCAAGAAAGAGAATCGATCAGGAAACCGACTTCACACAGAGATAGGGTTAAGCGATTTGATCACTTGCGCAGATGGTGCTTTGAGTTTGACGACTCCGCTTTGAGAGAGGCCTTCTGACGTTTAACAAAAAAATCAGCAGTACGCCGCAGGTAGCCAACGGCGATGTCGTCTCACCTCTTCTGAAGCGTTAACTTCAGAGCACCCACCGAACTGAAGGATTCTCCTGAGGTCTTGCTCTACAGTTCCCTCACATAGAGGAGTCCACTGGGTTAATGCACTATCTCCACTCTTTTTCGTTGTCATCATGGATCCCATCTCACGAGATCCTCAGAAGCCGGCTCCATGGACGCATCTCTATGCCGATGACGTGAGGCTCGACAAAATCTCACTCCAGCAGTAAGTTCAAGCTTGGTTCGATCGCCGAGTGATGTTATGACTCAGGTTGAATGTCGAAGAGACCGAGTACTTGACAATCGACTTGAGCGAACACGGTTAGGAATAATGAGTGCTGTATGGTTCAAGTGGCGTTTTATGAAAGATGTTCTCTGCGACAAGAAACTTCCAGAACGCCTATGGAAGATCTACAGGGGCGTCATAAGACCAGTGGCAATGCACGGCGCTGAGTGCTGATCCACGACTAAGGGAATAGAAACCCGCCTCGGTGTAGTGTAGATGAAAATGCTGCGCTGGACGGCTGGTGGCTGGTGGCGTTCAGATCGTGTTCGCATGCAACCATACGAGATCGAATTGGTGTAGCTCCTACTGCTGATAAAGTGCGCGAAGCTCGTCTTCGATAGTATGCTTACGGGCCCTGCGGAAATGATGACAGTGTGCGTAATGAGGCTGATGGGCTTCAACATAGACGTGCCCGGGAAACAAAATAAGGGTTGCCCAAAGCAGCGCTGGCCATTTTGATTGATAACTTGCACGAAGCTGAGATATGTCATGTTAGAAAATAAGAATTAAAACTGATATTATTTTCCGGACAACCTAGAAGTAGAAAGAAAGGGTAGGTCCGGTAGCGGCCGCTTAGAATGATATGAATACTGCCTGATGCTCTTCCAGATACTGATTCCAAGTCTATCTTCCAAATCTGCTGGCGTATGAAATTACGAAGGTTTTTTCCCTGCAATTTTAATGATGGCCTATCGGGTGAAGAAGCGGAGTTGCAATATTGACCTCAAGGGGTGGGATCTGCTCGCTAATTTTTTTGCTTCTTTTATTAATAGCTTCTTAATAGAAGGTGAATTGTCTCTTTTCGATGAATTTCCCCTTGAGTATTCTGACTACGGCACGTTAACGTACGTAACTCACATGCGTAGTGTTTTCTCGCAGAGAGTGTCATCGTAATCAGCAAGTCAAACTACCCTACAAATTTCTGGCTCAATCGAAAATCTGGCTCCTTATCGAAAAAGTGGGGCAACCACAGGTAGTATGACCTGCTAGTAGCTGGTGCCTACTGCATCGCCCACCACCCACCCATGCAACGGTTACTCTGTAGAGTGTTCATGCCAAATGATTGTGAGACTCTTCCTCAACATGCCATTCTAACCCTGGTTACGGTTCTTCAGAAAATTTGGAGGTCAGAGTTGTTTGGTGTGTGGAAGAAGGAGGGATCAGAAGAATCCACCCCTCAATCGTCTGCAGCGGTCCGATTTCTTTGGAACAGCAGTTTTCGCCAAAATAAGGTCTTCGAAACATGCAAAAGCGGTTCGCGAAGGCATTGAGCATCCTTCTTGAAAAGTGCAAGAAATGCACATCGAGGACCCCAACCCTTGGCCTTATTGACACGAGACCGGCATAGTACCCACCACGGCATCGGTCCACATCCAAGCTCTGCATGCAGATCCTGCTGAACTTGGGTCTGCTCCGTGTCACTACGAGCTTTGTAGCATTGTTCAGAGAATCGTTCAGCAGATATGGAATGCAGATTTGAGGTCCGCGTTTGAAGATGTCTTAGGTAATACGCTTCTCATTTCATCTAGCCACTTCGACGTATCATCCTTCCCTAGTCGGATCGATCATCCGTACAGAGTAATTTTCACATTTCGGTCCATACGATACCACACCCTTTTCAAGAGCCGATCAGAAACCTTTTATACAGGTTAACAAGGGCATGGGTCGACAAAGAAAGAATCTCAAGAATCTCCTATTTGTGCTCCTAGAAAAACGCATAGGCGTTCAGCAAGAACTCGACCCGATGACGTGGGATTACTTGAATTCTTCCTTTGTTATATCGATGTATCTATTTAAGAGTTTTTTGTATGATGCGTTGCTCAAACGGTGCATTACAAGGCGCAGTTATCCTTTCCGCAGCCTGATCGGAGGATACTGATGGTTACCCATGGAGGATGAAGGTCAAAAAAGGTTCGCAGAAAGCCGAGCGCAGAGAGGATGGTAGCTTTTTAGGTGGACAGCGTGGAACCTACTCTGCAACACACAATAATACCTCCATCTTTAAATTTCAATAAAATTTGCATCTGAAGATATTTTCGAATCCAGTTAGAGCAACAATCCTTTTGATTTCTTTTTGGAAATACTACTTGCCTATCCCGCAAAAACATACATAAACCACACGTTTCTCCGCTGCATTTTATTTTTACTCAACCAAGTTTTGAAATTAATCTCTCTTCAGACTCCTATCATTTCCTATACAAACGAATCCCGTAGACCCTCGAGGAAATTGCCTGGAGCGGAGATGGTAATGGAAGGGATTTGTAGCATAGGGAAGAGTATTTCCAAAAAAAATAAATAATAATGTTGCTTTTTTCAAGCCGAAATGTTGTGTTGATTTTCAGAACTGCGTTCCTATGTGTCACAATTCCGTTGCGCAAATTCCAAAATTTTTACGGCCCCCTTCCTTTTCCGGGGGTATCGGACGACCCCCCGTATTAACTATTATGTCTTTCACATAATTTAATGCTCATCAATGATGTGTGGGCAGTCACCAACATGGAGAAGTGGTGGACCGTAGTCAATCCGCGCGCTTTGTCTCGCTCAGAGCAGGGAATCAAGGCAACATGAAGTTTTATCAATTAAATGGAAGGAATTTCCAATTTTTTGCATGAACCAGTTTTTGATAATATTCACAAAGACATCTACTTTCAGAAACCTACCAAACCTTTTTCAATCTCTCAATTTTCCTTATTCTGAAAAATATCTGAAAATATCTGAAAAACTGAACCTTGTAGCCATTACGTTACAATACAAACCCCTCCATTATATTTTCTTTCAGAAGCGGTCTCATGAAACCGGACACCAAAATTTTTAAAAATACAAATCATTTTCATCCTGAGGAATATTTGAAATGTTGGGGATGTTCAATATTTCAAAAAATCGTCCCGTTGTACTGCTTTTCCTGCACACGCGAGTTTTCGACATTCAAACATTCATAACTTTCTTCATACCCAACTTTTTGCAGATGTCTAAGGTCAATTGGAAACTAGAAGATCAGCGCTTTGAAAACCCTGACTTTTTTCCAACGATCACTCTCTCGAAAAATAGTCCCGTTGTTCCGTTTTTGGGGGTTTGTGGTCCGATTTTTAAGAAGGCGCGAGTTTTCTACATTCAAACTTTAATAACTTTCTTTATAATCAACTTTTTGTAGATGTCTAAGGATAATTAGGAACTAGAGGATTAGAGCTCTCGAATTAGTGATAAAACTTTCTAGAATAGTCACTCGCTCAAAAAATAGTTCAGTTGTTCCGTTTTTTCCACCTTGATTTCAAGCCATTTTCCTGGACCGCGACTATGCAGTCTTCAAAGGCCCATAACTTCCTTCAAAATTAGTTTGATGAGAAGCGGTAATAATGTTGAATCTACTCGAAGAGTACTACATAACTAGTGTAAAACTTTCATGTAATTCTTTCTTCTGCTTCAATTTTCTTAGGTGGTCCCTAGAATTCAATTCAGCAAATTCGCTACGCTTTGTTCCACTCAGATTTCTTTTGAAAGCATCGAGATTCTCTTCAGAAAATTCGTCCGCTCACGGCCCCTGACAGAGAAAGCGTTTTCATGGGAAAACGCCTGCTCGGTTATACGCCGTGGACAGAAGTCGCACACGTATTTGAAAGCCCTCCATTTCCCTGAAGAAGGTGTTAGCACCGTGACTAAGTTGCAATGTACTGTCATATGGTACTCTTGTTTCACTCCCCTATGAACTGGTCTACACTTTGTTCTCCTTGAGATTTCAGTAATGTACGATCATCGAAGACAGACCATGTCTTTGCACTACACTGCAACAAAGTTTTTGGCTATTGTACTCTTGATCTATGATGCGGAGCAAAAGCGTTGTCCGGATAGCTCGATTAGGGATAATAATGACTGATGGTGAGACTTATAGTGCTCTGCATGCTTTAATGCTCCCGTGGAGCTCTTGTCTGTGTGACTGTCCGACAGCGTGCAGAGCTCCTGGAGAACATTAGAGGGTGAAAGTTCACTCCCTAACTCTGCACTTTTCAAGCCGTCCTGCAGCCCCTCTGTGGGTACGACCCCCTCCTTTTTCGTTCGGCTGAATACGTTACCCCCATACCCCCCTCGTCGTTCTTTGCGCAATGCACGGTTGACCCTGATTCAGATGCGAAATTTGTTGATTTGTACAAAGTTTGTAAATTTATACGTGAAAGCACCATTATGCGGCGCAGTGCATGTCCCCATGCGTGTTGCGAATTTTCAGGAAACCGAAAAAAGGAATCTTCAAACGAAACTCACTGTAGAGCGTGTAAACAACTATCTGACGACTATTCGGTGACGCATTTGTTGCCAAATGTGCACAGAAGGGGAAGGGTCGCAATTGTTTTTAGACAGCCCAATAGTTGGTTTATATTTTCCGACTGATAGCATATTGACAACCAAAAGCCGTTTTCCAGGGCAAGCCAAGCTGGTTAATGGCTCGATAATCTCGATAATCGGGCTCTGCATAAACTCCAACAAAAATCCGCAATCATGACCAACCGAATCGTTTCGAATTTCGAAGACGACAACGACACAATCTACATGCTATATGGCACTTTGTAGTGGTAATTAAAGTTTTATCTTCCCGAGAGAGCACTCCACTAAAGCGTTTCATTCAAGAAGTCACCTTCCATTTCGAAGACTTGTCAGCTACGATGCTGACTGGCTTTTCACATCAATTTGTTGATTACTTAATTTCCTGGAATGAATCCATGATTTTTTACTCTGCGAAGAGGCAATTCTCACAACAACAATGCTCTGCGAAATCAAGTGTTCTAAGGGGAAAAAATTCAAAGAAATTCAATTCAAAAAGCACTAGTGTTCGCCTGATAGGAGAGGAAGTACCAATCCCCTTGTTGACTGGTTTGCTTACCAATGCATGTTCTTCATTCATAATTTAATATACATTGGGAAACAATAACATCTGAGGGTAAGAATAGACCTGTCTTCTCTTCACTAGTGAGTACTATAATAGAATTGCATTAACTACAGTGCGTTTCAAAAGTATAAAGCCATCCATGAAAACGACTTTTCTGAGTTAAGGTAAGTATTTCATGATTTCCCATGTACTATATGGAATTCAGCATGCATGATCAAAATAAATTTTTAGAAGAAAATTTACAAATATCTCCTGCTTCAAAAGTATGGAAGCCACTTGCGAAACAACCCGATTTTCTTTAGAAAAACAGTTAGCATCGTACAGTATTAGTAATTAACGTGACCTCCTTGTTCTGAAATGAGATCAAATAGACGATTTGGCACACTCTTCGTAAGCTTCCGAAGTGTAGCAGGATCCAGATGGTACCAGGACGTCTCGATGGCATGTATGAGGTCTTCCACGTTACTGTACTGCTTTTCATCTGCGTAAATCCGTCCGAAAGTAATCCTTCAAATGTTTTCTATTGGATTTATATCCGGGCTGCAGGCAGGCCAATCTAGTACATTGATTTCGTTGATGTTAAGCCAGTGTTGAGTGGGCCGGCTGCGATGGATGGTGGCGTTATGTGGATAAAGATAAGTTCTGCCAAGGACCTTCACCGAATACTAGAGAAGGCAATCAGAAAGAACATTCTTATATTCACTGAAGTCCATTCGACACACCAGGAAAGCCTTCTCCTGCTAAATACCAACGGATCTTCTCTAAGATCTCTCCATTAGTTGTGACAACCATCTGGCCCATCCAAAGTGAACTTCTTCTCGTTAGAGAAAATGACCCCAACACAACAAACCATTAACTACATGTCGTGATGAAAGTGGCTACCTACCCTGTAGAGTCACCTACCGAATTCCATTTGTTCGCATGCTCCTCCGGGCGAATTCGAGGCGAGCTGCTGTGTGATGCCCTTTCACACCTAGTGTCTTCATCTAGGATTGTTATGGTCACTAAAAGCTAAAAATCTGCAATCGCAAGATAAGGGTACAAACAGGAGGTTTTTTGGGAAAACATGAACGCTCATAACCTTCGAACGTTCATTCTTTTTTGAAGCTAACGATCATAATCTTTTTGAGAGGGAAATATTTTAGATTCTCAAGTATTCTTACACCTCTTTAAAACGCCGCATTTGAAAGATATTATGACCTTTTAAAGATGGAGATGTGCTTCCCTTGAGGTTTTGGTTTTCCACTTCGTAGCAGAACCCGGCTCCATGGAATAGCTCACCGGCGGCGCGGATGCGAGCGCGTGCAGGTGACGTCAATTTGACGTCACAGTAGCGGCGAGGAATTGAGTTAGACAGGCCTCAATGCCTTATAACATTACGTATCAGGCACCATCGATTCTGACTTCTCATGCAGTGAGTAGAAGCAATAACGAAAAATGACTTATCGAGATCAACTTCGACTTATGCGCACTCGTTAAAGCCACGAGTCAGGATTAGGTGACCATAGAAGGCCTTTCCATCACTAAAATTTCCAGGAATGCGCTCAGAGGGGTGTTACCGCACTCCTGACTCGAGATTGCGCGCCGTCAAGGTTTCTGGCCTACAACTTATAGCGATGGGTTTGTTACATCAGCTGGTCCCGCCCAGCGCGGGATGTGGTGCGTGGCTGGCCTAACGTGTGAGATCAGCTAGGTTGATTGCCGTATCAACCGATGGAATGGCTGGCATATCCGGAAAACTCGTTTGGACGTGGCTCTCCCCCGAGCAAGCCTCCTTCACTGCTGGAAAGGAAGGGGTTTGGATTTAGGCCTTGTCGACGTTGCTTTGCGTTTTTTACACTGTACGTCCAACTCATCTCTACACTCAATTCAGGCGCATAATGCCAAACACGAGCCTGACTTTTGCCTTTAAGTTTTGAAGCCTTCATTCCTTCACTTTCTAAACCGTTCAACCAATTTCCTATTCGCGAACAAGTTCCTAATTTCCAACGCGGCAAAAGTCCTACCTAAACACAATACAACTCTTTGCTCACATACAACTGATTGCACTAACTGAAATGCTAGCAACCCTTTACCATCCTGCTAACAACACTTTCAATCTCGCCCTCTTGTCGCCTTTTGTCGCAGCTGTGACGTCAGCGTCCACGCGCTCGTCCGCGCCCGTACCGTTGACAGATTCTCTCCCAGGTCAGCGATGCGTCGAGGAAATTCAGGAATACGACCGCCCCCCTCTGCCGAAGGCCGAAGTCCATAAAACCAACCCTCTAAAAGGCACACACAAAAAGTGTAATCTCCACAAAACCGCTCATAAAAACAGCCCTGCTACCCCATCGTCCACAGAAAAAGGCGTCAACAACGTATAAAAAGTACCAACGAAGAATGCTCATATGCCCCAAATCCGTCAACGAGCAACCGACCAACGGAAGCCTAGCAAAAACCGTCAACTAATCACTTGAGAAATATACTATGACACACCTCTTCTTTGTTAATTATCCTCCACAAACTACCTAATCTACCCTACCAGATTGTGGTTCCCATTTACCCACGCCCCCCTTTCGCTCAAAGAGCCGTGTAAAAGCTTCGCCCGCTGTGTTACTGACTTTGCGTTGACCCGTGAGCAGCTTAATTTACGATTGAAAATTGAAACAAATATTCAAATGAATTACACTCCTTCACAGTCAGCGAATTTTCAATCTGAAAGCTGATGGGAGTTTTTTGTGAAAGCTTTTATCACTGCAAAATTACAGGAATTGTAAGGAATAAAACCATTTAGAATTCACAACTAACGATGACAATTCGAGACAGCACGAAGCTTTTACTCTTCCGGCGAAATAACTTGCTTCATTTCGTAATCTCAAACAGTTATACGTCATACAAAACTAGGTATTATCTCTATCAAAACGCTCGCTAAACGGCTTCATACGCCAGTATGACTCAAAAATGCCACGTTGAGGTAGTGTCTGCACAATAACGAGAACATTTGTGATGAATTGAGTTTTACCTTTCCAAAGCCCATAACTTCCGTCAAACTCATGCCCCTCTGGGAAAGTCTAATACGTCCATCAATAACCAACGATTGCTCTTCTAAATACACTGAAATTGCTAAATACTTCACTATTTAAAAAATGGACCACGTTGAGGATTGTTCTGCCTGAGTACCCGCCGAAAAGGTACTTTTCGCTACACTACAGCCCATGCTATCCAACGACATAGCTCCTTGCAGGAGCGATCACAGCTACGAAGAGGAGCAATACAAAATCCTCGTGCTTTTCTCTCTGCAATAAAGTGCGAAATTGTTTCAGCGGGCTCAACGTTACAAAAGGTACATGCTTGTGAAATTTACGCCCTGAAGCTGCGTTTCTGTTGAAGTGTACCTCTCCGTACATTAAACAGAACTGTTCAGAACCCTCTTATTCTTCCCCTGAATTAAGCCTTCGTATCAGATAGCCGTAGCTGAAGCGCCGCGCACCAAACTGGCCCATCTGGATGCCCGGGCTTCACGCTCGGACTTGAGACCTACTTGAAAGATAAAATATCCCTAAAAACGTGCGAATTTCGATCTTTGACTTCGGTGGTGAAGAACACAAAGCACTAAGCAATGCTAAACGACACCTCAAATCACGAAGATTTTGTGTTAAGGAACAAATTTATGTAAACAACTCCTGGCCTGCTACGATTGCGAACTTAATTTGTCCTCCCGACGATATCCTACCTGTATCAATCGGGCTCGGATCTCTCCCCAGCCGGGCGCCAATACGACCCCCCCCCCTCTGTGACATTCGAGGATATCCTCAACGCACGCTGAACCCCTGTTCTCTGCTTCCCCCCGCAGAACCCTCCGACCTGTTATGTAACCTTAAAGGCAGCGATTAAAGATTGAGCGCATTGGTGAAGCATGTGCACCACACGAATCAGTTACTTGATGCCAGGGAAGTGAGGTGTGACGCTTCCACGACAAAGGATGCGCTGGTTGCGCCGTTTGGTAGGACTTCGAAAGCACTATATCGATATCTCGAAGTCTGATTGGGCGTGTCACCGCAAATGACGTGGAAGCCACCGTACTTGATAGATGTAGTCTGGATGAAACTCCGCCATATATCAGCAAACGCGTTGGAAGCAGCTTATCCACTCAACTTCTATCAAGTGCGGTGGCTGCCACGTCATTTCCGGTGACACGCCCACTCAGACTTCGAGATATCGACCGTATGATCCGAATAATGTTGTGCCCGTTTTTTTCGTTAACACGCGCCACTCTCTCATTGCCTGAACAAAACCTGGCGCGCTCCTAGGCTAACGCCGCGACGCAGCCACAATGTCTTGGAACCTTTGAATTTGATGTAAATTTTATGCGCCAGTCCACTAACCAAACAACAACAGGAGGGGGTTCGTACTGGGAACTCTTTAGGAGGGAAGGGATCATGAATGTTTTGAAAAGCAGACGCGATTGTTGACCGTGCCACACACCCCTACGCAACCCCTGCACATGTTCGGCCGTGGGGCATTAATTTGCGATGTGGGCGATTGGCCGATGTCAGACTTTGCGATTGGAGCGATTTTGCACCAATTGCAGGACCGACGGATCGCTCAAGCGATGCGAGCGACGGGAGATTTACCCGAGCGGCGCCGTGTGTATCGGTATTAGGCGGTGTAAATCCCATCGCTAAAGCATCCGTTGCTCCTGCAATTGGTGCAAGATCGCTCCAATCGCAAAGTCTGACATCGGCCACTTCAGTGATTTCAGCGATTCTGGCGAGTGGCACCAGTGATTTTGGCGAATCGCGAAAATCGCTAGTGCTAGTCGCCGAAGTCCCCGACAATGGCTTCAGCGGCAGCGCTGTCCATTGCTCTTCGCTCGCCGCGCATGGCCGGGCCCCGCCTGTGACGTCACCAGCACGCAACACGTCCGCACCGCTGAGCTTTCCCGTAATGTCGCTCAGCGATGGTTCTGTAGCATGACCCTTCCAACCATTTCACTGCGTGGCGACATCGCGCTTTGTCGTTACAACTTTGGGAAAATCGTCCGATAATTTTTTAGGGTCTAGGTATGGGCCGATCACACTCTTCCTCTTTGGATAGCATTCACGGTGCAATATAAGTGGGAAAGGCTCGCTGACTTCTTGAACACGGTAGGCGCGAAATGCATGTAATTCCCTTCAAAAGGCGAAAAAGTGTCGGGTGCAGAACAAACACCACAACTGACGACGGCCTCCAAGTGAATCTGGTTAGAAGTTGTTCATAGTGATAGCTGATTTAGTAAATGATAGTTGTAATTAGTGACAATCGATAGAATACAACTGTAACAGGCTGATCATTTCATTGGCATAAAGCATTAACATTTTGTGAAGGTCGTCGTCACCTGTGGTGCACTGCACAAGACACTTTCTCGCTTTTTGAAGGGGATTGACGTGCGGACTGCTCCGGTCACGAGAATCGAGGGAATTCGAGAGCTAGGGAGAATGAAGCCAATTCGGGGGGGGGGAGGAGGGGTGAGGGCAGTCACTTGATATGCTTGAAAAGCGGGTCTCCTGCAACAGGCCCACCGCGCGGCGAAGCAAGAGACGCATGGCGGTTAGGCGTCAGGTTAAAGAGAGTGTACCATACTACGTCTTATATTGCACAGCACGCGCTGCAACTCGTCTCTTTGCCGCATCCGCGTCTCTTGCTTCGCCGCGCGGTGGGCCTGTTGGGGGACACTTTGAAAAGCTGGAATGTGTGAGTTAATCTGTAGCGTCTCGTCACGTCATAGGCCGGGTGCAGCAAGCCCTGACGAGAGGATGGGGACTCCCCCCACCCCACCCACCGTCAATTCTCTGCGTCGCCATCGTCGGGGGCGATCTCCTCGGTCTCGGCTAGGGGAATATATCCCCTGCCTGCAGAGACGCAGAGGGTCGGGGCAATGACCGTTCCGCATGGTCGCGTCATAGGACCCCTCGAAAATGTTGGGGTGACGGAGCCCTTGGGCGGTCTCTTGTTCCTGAGGGAATTCATCTCCTAGTTGGGGCGAGGGGATATGTTCCTGTGGTTGGGGATATATCCCCGAGGCTGGGGACATGGGTGAGGGGATTCATCTCTAGTTGGGTGAGGGGATGGGTCCAAATCCCTTCGTTGGGGCTTTCTGCACCCGGCTCGTCCTCACTTACATTCATTTTGCGCCAACCGTAGTCAGAAAATCGGAGCTTTTCCCCTTGCACTGAACCCACTGGGACATTGAAAACCTATAGGCTGAAGTCAAAGTCCGCGATCCGTTGCAGGTTCCACGCGATTCGCACGACGGGTCATAGAAATCACAATTGCTCGATCAATACTGCGAGGTGCTCTTCAATCCCGCAGCCATTTCTGCTTGATGGTAATGGCTGAATGGCGACTGTTCCTGATTGTACTTGTTTCATATTCAGTAATTCAAATGTTCAAATGGGGCACTTGCAATTGCGATCTGCGCGAATCACGCGAAACCTGCGACGGATCGCGGACTCTGACACCAGCCATAGAAATTGGACTGTTGGAACATAATAAGTCTGCATTGCTGTTCAACCTGAATATACCAACTCCGAGGAAAAGCGAATAACAGCTTGACTTGAGCGGAGCAATTAGCGTTTCTGAGTGCTAGGTGAGACGAACTGGATTTCCTGGCTAGATTTCCTCACCCTTATGAGCATATGCTTGTATGTGACAGACACCTGCGACATCAGTATTGCATAGGTTTTCAATGATGTTGAAGTCTACTGTGTTCACCGTGCGCCGCCTTTAACCCGTTAATGCCATACAATGTTCTCGATTTCGACGACCTTGCAACGCTGTGGTATTGATCGATACGGTCCGCCGTGTTTGGCTAGTGTGTTTTATTAGTGACGCATAGCGAGAACTCGCCACTATCCCTCATTGCACTTAAAATTACGAACTCTCCGTTCTCTTGTCTATTCCTGACATGTATTCATCTAAGACATTGAATCTTCCAGCATTTCATGTGCTCCACAGAAATGGTCAGTTGTATAGAATTGTCAGCAGCAGTCGTTGAATCAGCTCTCAATTCGGCGTTTTCACGCGTGTTCTTCAATGTGATAAATTCTTTCAAACATTCGCTCCTGCGGTCGAGCTTCGTGAGAATAATCATCTTCTAGGGCGCATGCATAGTTGGTCGTCCGATCGTAACGATCAACTATGCATGCGCCCTTCTTGGCGTGATTGATGTCGCAGCTGTCATAGCAACCGTCAACAACCTCAGAACTTGAAGGTATCATAAAAGCTCGAAATTGGTCCATATACGTTTTTTGTTACAAATTTGCAATGCATAATTAGCTTAGAATGTATGCCTCAGCTAGACTTTATATTCCACTACGTGGGAGTTCTCGTGGCCCGCGTGGTGATGACTCCGACGAAAAAGTCGCTATCACGTGTGCCTTAAAGACACTCCACACGATGAGTTGAGGTGAATAATCCATTTGTTCAGTAAGATAGGACTATACACCAAGATCGCGGATATGCTACCTTCTCGATTTGAAAGTGCTTTTTTCGCCTTCAAAAAGCATTTTGCCCCAAGCCCGCTCACAGCAGCATCTCTGTCACCTTCGCTGACCATGTACGTGAATGCTCGAAAAGGGGAGAGCGTGTACGAGAAACTGACGAATTGCAGAAGTTTGGGCGCACGCATAGTCGGTCCGTCCCGACAGCAACGCGCTCGCACACTGTCTGCACTTCCTGACTGCATCTAATCGTCGAATACTCAGGCAAGTCCGACGATCGATACGCATCCAATGCTGTGCGACACTTGCAGTCCGTTCGCTGCGTCCACCGACTATGCGTCCGCCTTGCGCTGATGGGGTTTGGCTTTGAAACCACTGAATTCGCACTCGTCTGTTCTCTTTGCGAAAGACATTTCAATATTAAGTATTCAGCCGGCGAGTAAGAGAAGAAATACCACAGCACCTTGGAGAATGATAGTGCTATCCCAATCAGGGACATTGAAGTTCTATCACCTGTGGTCCTGAATTTCGAAGTATCAGCGGCCGATGAACAAGCAGTGTTCAGATGTGGTGATAGCGAGAAATTATTCCGAACATTTCCTGAATCTCCAGCTGTTGCTCTGCTAACTCAGATGAAGCCCTTGTTTTGCTAAGCGGAACGAAAATGCGCCAAAAATGCAAAAAGCCGTGACGCGACCGTTTGAAATCTCGTGAAGTTCATCTCGTCTTCAAGTTGATCCCCATGCTAGGTATTCCATCTTCGGCGATATAGTGGAGATCTGGTGGGGAATTATGCCGTGTGTGCAACCAACACTGGTGCGTTTATTAGACGCCTGCGATTGTAGCGTAGAACAAATGATCTGAAAGATTATCGTTTCCATAGCCATACGTTTCTTGCACTTGATTGAGGCTCTGTAAAAATTTTAACTTACTCTTCCTTCTAATTCAATTCACAAAAAGAATTTTTCGGCAATCTTAGTTGAGTTGTGGTGAGTTGTACGTCCATACTTTGTGATTAAGCAAGCGGCTTTCACCGGTCAGTGGTTTTCATCGATGTTTTGCTCAGCTTTGTTTTTCAAGAGACAAGCGAACCCAACGCCGAGCAGTGTTTTACCGTCAATCTGTCACATCAATCTCTCGATCCTGAGGTAATGTACTCATCAAAATGGAGCAATTCAATAGGTCAGTTCTCTCTAACATTTCTAATGGTGCCACTATTTTCCGCACAGTCGACGTTGTCCGGTTGCGTAACCACAGATGTCCACCGTAACCCTCTCCTACCGTTTTTACTTCATGTTGCAAGAACATTGAATTGCCACGTATTAGTTATGGCCTAAGCCACTACACTACGCTGATAACTGTTCAGCGTGTGTCGTCTTGAAACATGTAACAACTGGCCGCCAGTGCGATAGAGCACACATGCCTTTAGGCCGGAGTCAAATTTTGCGAATTCGCGCGATTCGCTTACTAGCGATTGCGGTACCAGCCAATTGACGTGATTCACTGGCCGCGACGCGACCGCAGACCTAGCGAATCGCGCGCGAACAAAGTCTGACATCGGCCTTAGGGTGGGACAGGTTCCCAAGGGTCTGTTATGTCTGAGTTCGGCTTGGATCAGATGCCTTTCTTGAGGCTTTCGATATTGGTGTGGGTCAACGTCCGGAATAGGCCGTAATGACACTGGTATTATATATGGAACGCGTATTGCGAAGAAGCGTAAAGTTCCTAGGTATCAGGCTGCGACATGTTTTATTTCGGGAGGGTATCGACGCAATAGACATCTTTCATGACAAAGGATAACGTAACTTCTGCTGACTGTGAATAATTTATTGATACAGATTCTTAGATTTAATAAGTAGAAATATGCTGATAAACTCAAAGGTTCCCCAACTCCTTCAAATCGTGACACAGGGGCAAAGGTTCGCGATGATCCACTGGGATCGCGTAATTCACAAAATCTTCGAAGATATGACAGCTCCTATGTCTGTTACTCTATGTCTGAAATCGTGCAGGAATCGTTCAACTATTCAATTGGTAAAGATGCTGGCATTTGATAGTCTGGTGAAAGTTTCCAACTCGCAGCGGGTGTACGTGTGTGTCAGTAAGTACACTTTGTTGCCCGTAAGTTGGGATATGAATGCAGATACGGTAGCGCGCTTGGTATCAGATTTCATAGGAGCACGTTTAGCGGTGAGTGCATCTTCTGCATTAGTGATTCTGCAATTGTAGCAACCTTGCTTCGGGAAGTGTGGTTGACACCTGCTTATGTCGATTGCCTAAAAATCCGACAGATAGGTTATAAGCCTGATCGTATCCCATCCTATGCGGCCAGCGAAAGTAAGCAATTTATTCTATCGCTTCTCAGTTGGATAACTATGGAGGCGGCATAGTTCCCTCGATGTCAGCTACGCTTTATCCATATAATAGTAATTTGGCAAGTAGTGCAGAACCTCCCACGGTGCTAATTTTGTTGTGCGGGAGGGGGGGGGGGCGCGCTGCTATCTCCTCCGTCTCCCTCTTCAAAAATTGGTCCACGATGCTATTGTATTTCAAAACTTCCACGGTTCGCCGAAGTAGTAATCGACCCCATGACTAAGCTTCAGAGCTGCGACGAATAGAGCGCGCGCCGCCGCGCGGTCCCCTCTCTCCTTCCCCCCCCCCTCCAGTTAGGTTAACACCACTCCCACAAATCTTTATGTAAAAACTAGCTTTAAAGGACGACACAGTAAGAACTAAAACTCCTTCAGATGTCATACATCCACTTATCATTGATTCAGTGTAAAAAGGCAATTTCAGTTTCCGTGGGACTGTGTTGAGGCACAGGGTCCCGCAACGAATGACGCCCTACAACAAAGTTGTTGGCTAGTTGCCCCAGTCACTAGGAGTACTAAATCATCGCTTAGTTGACCCACAAACTAAATAGTCGTTGCGAAAAGCCAATTAAGGGTTTGAGTAGAATCTGGTGCACATTTAGTGAGGAGTGTTAAGCTTCACGATGGTTAACCCACTTGTTCGCTTTCAAATGTTGCATATCTTCAGAGTGATGTATGTTTCAGCTATTACATCACCTTTTTTGCAATAAATATTTTCTAGGTCCAATGAAGGAGACGCTAGAAGTGCGACGTCTCGAAAAAGCGGCTCAAGTGACAGCGCTAGGGGTGGCGAGCCAAGTCCAGCCCCCGAAGATGACGATGAGGACCTTTGGAGTGTTTGGAGCGATGTGATTCGAAACTGGGAGCACGAAATAAAGAAGAATCCGGCCACAATCAAGGTAATTCGGAATTGCATTACACTTTAGTTACGGAGGTACCTTACCACAGCATACCTTTCAGTTCATATTAAAAGTTTCACTGATTTCTTCCTTGTATTTTTTCTGGGCAGCTTGCTTACTCTATAGTGGATAGTGTGTATGTTGCAGTAGATCTCGCCTTTTTATTAGAAGGGTAATTTTTTCCATTATTATTTCAGGTTGTCTGATAATTGTTAGGGTCAACTTAATTCCGATTACTGGCGTTCACTGGTAATGTAAGGTAATAAGCATTAAAATTGCTGAAAATTGTCAGATTTATTGATTCTGGCATTTGAACTTTGTTGGTTTCTCTCATACAACTGTGAGTAAGGACCAATTTGACTTTGGGTAGTTACCGGTCTACAAATTCTTTCGACTGGACCTCCCTTTCTCCTACTCCGCTAGCCTGGAATCCAACCTAGCTCGTATCGATAGAAGGAAAACAAGCTCTACTGTGAAAAGTAAACACCATGCTTGTTACAAGAACATGGAGCTGAGAAGGAAATTTCTGTTTAATAAATATGATTTTACCTGCCGCGCAACTTATTATATGAAGGGTAAGCTGAAACTGTTTGCAGGCGTTGGTGAAGCGTGGAATCCCTCAACATTTTCGGACCATAGCCTGGCAACTGTTGTCTAATGCGTCCGTTTCTTCGATTCATGAAGTGTACTCCGACTACATGAGACAATCATCCGTATATGAAAAGGTAAGCTAAAGAACTTGTCAAGGGTGTGGTTCTCGAGGACAGAAAGCGACTTTTTTGCGTTTCGCACTCGCTGCGGGAACCTCAGGTCCACCGCTGATCATCTGTGGGCGCGAGGTTCTCGCAGCGAAAAATGTTTCGCGTTGCGGAATGCAAAAAAGTGGCTTTTTTGTCCTAGTGAACCACACCCACTTGTCAACCTTCCGTTCACGCTCGGCTTTTCCTTCGCCAAACTTTATTTTTTTTACACTTTCCCATTTCCAACATCAATACTTTCCCCTGTTTCTGAATCTCTGTAACCGGAATATGAGTGTTTGTAAAAATGCTGCCCTTCTGAGGACACGCTCGCCTCATTGTGAACAGGCCTTCACTCCCTCCAATTGTGCTGTGAATACCGTAGATTTATTTATTTATTTGAAACCGCGCATAAGGCAGTCGTGGTCGTGGGAAATAACGATACATGAGCAACAGTACAACAATCTTTCCTTATAGATAAGCTAGCTATATCTCAACACATTTTTCTCGGCTAGGCGTGAAAAGCACAAAAGTGGGAGTGACGAGTGCTACATTTGATTTAAGAGAAGCATATGTAGACCCCGCACGACAGGTGAAGCTATAGAGCTTCATGTTAGATCTTGGCGTTGCATATGAAATTATCTCAGGCCCTCATCTGGTTCTAGATACTGCCTTGACATAAAATTTGGATGCATCACTCGGGCAATACCGAATAACAACTTCAACACCATACAAGCGTCATAACCTTTCTATGAGATCTTGAACTATGCAATTGGTGACTTCTATTTCTGGAATTCGGTTAAGGCACACGAGCGTAAGTAGCATCACCAGCCCTAATAAATAGCTTTCGAGTGAAATTATCTTAAATTTTTCGAGTAACTGGGCATCCTCTTTCTTATGAGGGCAGAAGACCGTCGTACCACATTCCGCGATATAGATGCTCTCTGATATTTAAAATTTTCATGGCCCGTCGCGCGGCGAGAAAGCAGAGATGGCAACTTAATCCTACCTTTACGCTTTTTCCCTTGAAAAGACGGAGCAGAAAGTCGGAGTCATTTTGACGACCATCGTTCCAACGCACACGCTTTCTCCCTTCGTCTTTGAGCCCATATGTGCACAGTAGGTGGCAGATCTCTATTCTCATCTAGTTTTGCTTTGCTATATGAGTGCTAAACACTTTATTGTAGTTTTGTGTTCCATCTGGCTACTACCGTTTTTGACGGCGTAATGTTTGTCATCATAATTTAGGCCCATCTGTTGAGTCATTGTAGAAATTTGTCATGTTTATATGTTCAGGTCATCCAACGAGATATTCCACGAACGTACCCTGAAATGGAATTTTTTAAGGACGGTGGTCGTGGTCAAGCATCGCTCTTCAACGTTATCAAGGTTAGCAGAATGAACATTTCAAATTATTTCCCTCAATATATTGGAAAAGGCACGCTATTCTCGCGATGTATACATGTCAAGTATCTTGCCCTACAAAGTGAACATTTGTATTTAGGCATATTCAATTCACGACAAAGAAGTTGGTTACTGTCAGGGTAGTGCTTTCATTGTTGGGCTACTGCTCATGCAGGTAAGATCCCCTAAAATCTGTTCCAACCATGATTTAAGTCGCATATTAGCGGTCATGTTTATCGCTTGTAAATTTTCGTTTTAGATGCCTGAAGAAGAAGCGTTTGCCGTTATAGTCCGTCTGATGGAAAATTATCGCCTGCGTGAGCTGTACAAACCGGCCATGACAGATCTTGGTCTGTGTATGTTCCAGCTGGAGTGTTTGGTCCAAGAACAGGTACGTTTTCTTCGTTTATTGGATACAGTGCGTTTTACAGTTATAATATCGTCCTCGTATCTTGCATTTCCGGTGCGCTGGTTGCTGAGCAGTACTTGAAAACGTTCTCTAGGCATTTTACTCACTAGTTTAGTTGGTGACTTAGGCGAACTATGTTGCCAGCAGCTGCACAACTGGGGCATGGATAGGCATGCTGCCCAATTGCGTTGCGGTAAACTCCTCTTCGTACGTCTGCCATTTTAGCCGCACCCGTCCTTGGGCAAAAATCAACGGCTAAACAAGGGGGTCCCATTTTCTTGACGTATCTCTCTGCTTTTCGCTGTTGTCGACCATATGAAGCCCTCATCCCCTCTAATCGTCTCCAGAACGTATTGTAATCGCTGCCTTTGGCAGTTTTCTTTTAAGATATCCTGAGAAAACGGGTTCATTCATAGACCATACGTCTCGTCATCATACAATCATGCGCATACTTTCTCGACCCAACTTTATGATCTTGAATTTTGCTGCATGTCTTCAACCGAAAGCCCGGCACGAGGAAATGCAACTGCTTTCAGATGCCCGATCTCTATACTCACTTCAATAATATGGGCTTCGACACGTCGATGTACGCTTCATCTTGGTTTCTGACACTTTTTACCACCACTTTGCCTATAGAAATAGCGAATCGAATCATGGACTGCTTTCTTGTCGAGGTATGGCATCTTTTCATCACGTTCGGTAATCTAACTTCATTCACGTTTTTCTCATTGGCTAACACTCTCACTCTCGTTGTCGCGGTGCTCCAATTTCACCTTTGCAAGGCAGTGGAATTTTGTGTAAGCAATGATGTACACATCAAAATACTGTGCAAGCCTGAAATGGGTAATGAAAGTGTTTTGCCATGCTTGGGTGAACTCTCCTCCACCGTTCGCTGTGTACCGATACCGTGCCTTTTTCGCCTATAAGGGGCCAATGTTTGAGTTCAGAGTTTCAATAGAATCACATCCAGTCATGGTTGATGTTATCAGCCACATTTTCTGAAAAAATATTACTCTTATAGTTTTCTTCTAATTTTAGGGAATGGAGTTCATCTTCTGCGTAGCTATGTCAATTTTACAACAGGCTCGTATCGATCTGCTCCGGCTGGATATGGAAGGAATGCTTAAGGTAATAAGCAGAGAATATTCATTTTCTTTTTTTTCTAGCCTACTCAGTATTTGGCCGGAGAAAACTTTAGGATCATTTTATTAATGACTGTATGAAGGATAATAAGTCTATGTGACACGAGTTGAGTTGATAATACGTACTTTAACGGATTGGATTCAAGGGGTGAAAATCTGCTTTGTGCTGATAACTGCACGAGGATCAGTAAACTCGGCAATAGCAAGCAACTGAGATTATTCCCACCAGTTGGCTATGATGCGTTTCAAAGGAAGTCATTAGAGCGTGCCGGAACACGGGCACATCCACTTCCCACGGGAGACCGAGTCGACCGTCCGTTGCTACATACAAGTACCAATGAAGTGAGGTAAGCAAACCAGCCCTTTTGGCGCTGCGGCTGGTACCGTGTGCTGAATGTTGTGGAGGGGATAGAGTCACCGATGGTGGACGGACCACCTCAACTCGATCCTTAGAACCGTTACAATTTGGTGCTCACCTCGGAACTAAGCCTTAAAGAGGACGGGTCCGTGTCCTCCCCAAGGCTTAGTCCTAGGATGAGCAAACCAGCCCTCCTGGCGGAGCTGCTGGACCAGCTGCACCACTTGTGTCAGTACTCTCATATCGTACCAACCGATTTGAAGTAAACCGTCGACCGTTAGGGACCCCATCCCCTCCCCAACATTCAGCATAGGGTCCCAGCCGAAACGCCAAAAGGGCTGGTTTGCTTACCTCCAATGAAGTGGGTTCGTATTTGAAGTTGACGAATATCGAAAGGACGGAAAGGTGGTCATTTTGTCTCCGATAATTTAGGCAATTTAGGCAAAAACCTTGTAAAGAAATACGAAATGGACAAAATTGGAACATTAGTCGGCTTTAGTGGAGATATTCACCCCTATCTCCCCGCTCGACGTCTGCTCTTAAGAAATGGGTGGAGTTCTATGGAAACAGCCATGATAGTGGGCGAGGCGGGAAGGATAGAGTCATATTGGGGGATCCAACTAAGGTTGATGGTGGCTGTGGATCTCAAGTCGCATGTACTGCCAGGAAGAAGGAATAAATAATTATTGCATGCGCCATGAGCTAATAATCGCCTATTAGTCGTTTGTCGTAATTTTTTGGGTAATTTTGACAAGACTAATTAATATTTTATTGATTACTGAAATTCTTTGTGTAATTTATGTTTTACAAAACTAGAAAATGAGGCTGTGACAAAATCGCGTCCACCTCACCAAAAAACGTCGTTAGCTATAGTACAAGGTACATCCAAACGGCTTAGCAGACCCGTACCCACCCTGCTCGCGCCTCTGCCCTAGTAATGGGTGACGCTTCGCCACCTTCCTCTAGCTGTTTAGGAGAGAGAGCGTTAGCGTTAAAGGCAGCACTGATAGACTGGCATCAGCGCTGAAATCAACGGGCAAAGAGGGTGTCCATTTCTGGGTTCTAGGTCACCTTTCTAGTTCTTTTCTTTTATACCTGCACCGCTGACCACCTCTACCTTGATTTCTAGGTAGCTGTCTTTTCATCGTACACTCTGCCTTTGAGTTATATGTTTCCTTAGGATGCACATCCTTTCATATATTCATTCTATTTTGTAAAGCAGTGCATATCAGAATACCGCCTTATAGGGTACATGCTGAATAAAGTGGAAATCACGGTGTGTAACGTAACAAAAATTAACTGGGGCGGTGATTTGTATTTTTACACGAACTCATTAATGACTTCAACATCTCGCGTTTGCTCTCTTTATAACAGAAAAGAAAATCGTTGGAGCGATCTCGATTTAAACATCTTTTTTCAGTACTTTCAACGCGATATTCGTGAGCGCTATGAGAATGATGGTGATCTCCTGTTCGCTGTTGCCAATAAAGTTCAGCTGAATCCTAGGAAAATGAGGAAGTGGGTAGTTTTTTGTTAATTATTTTGCTACTCCTTTTGGCACGCTCAATCAAGTACTTGCAAGCAGTATCTATCCACGTCAATGGTGTTGTTATCCTTCGATATCTTTCATCACCTTGGTAGTGATGTGTTTGACCAAATAGACCCGAGTTTAGTTGAAGTCGGGTTTCGAAGTTCCCTTCCGCAGCTGAGGTGAATTTACTGACACCTCCGTATATTGTGTGCATAGCTTATCTACCTCTCATATCGTGTGGCATTTGTCGATCCAATGGAACGAGCAACTTCTGAACAACAAGAGTTGAACGATGTTTACGGGTGTCCTTAGAGCAGCCCACACCTCGTGCATGATCGGTGTTCTGACAACCTGTGTGTCTTCTGCAACTCAACACGTGCAGGCAAGCAGTACGTCTCCAGAAAGCCTAGCAGTCAGCATTCAAATGATTATAAAATATGGTTAGTCTCCTGGGCTTTAGTTGTCCTAGCATTCCTGGAGACATAGCGCTCGCTTGTACGTTTTGAGTTGCAGTAGACGTACAGGTTGCCAGGACACCGATTTCAGAACCGAGACAGCATTTCTTTTTCATTGCCTTACTGATCCTTATATCGAAGCCTTGAGCAAGGAGGACACTCCTACCCAGTACACAAGGATTCTTCGTGAGCTCTACAGCAACTTTCTCACTAGAATCTCACGATTCTACAACGAGGCCATCATCGACATGAAGAGAGGGTTTCGACAGGGCGACATCATCTCGCTCAGCGCCGCTCTCGAGAACGTCATGCGTCAACTGGAATGGGAAGACGTGAGAGTGAAGGTCGACGGCCGGCAACTACACCACCTGCGGTTTGCTGACGATATCGTTCTAATGACGCCGAACATCGGGCAAGCGGAGCGAATGCTGGCTGATTTTGACTGTTGGTTTGGTAAGGTCGGTCTACAGCTGACCTAACGTAGGCGACGTTTGTGAGAAACGGATTGGTTCTTAATGCCTCATTCACGCTCAACGGAACGCTCTAGCTACGTGTACCTAGGTCGGGAAATCAATCTGATGAACGACCTAGTTCCAGAGCAGAGCAGGGGAAAAGAGCGGCGTGGGGTGCGTACAATAACATTGAGGGAGTAGTGAAGAAGACGAAGAACATCCGGCTCCGTGCCCACCTCTTCGACTTCGCAGAACTTCCTCCGTTAACTCGCGCCTCAGAGACTTGGGCCCTGCGCAGGCAGGGCGAGCTTGCGGTCAGCGTTATCCAAGGCGCTTTCGAGAGGACGGTGCTAGGAGTCTTCCTAAACACGCAAGTGCACTGGGGAATCCAGAGTTCTGAACCACGTCATGGGACGAGGATCATTGACGCTTCCGTTTTCGCCAGGGAATCGAATCAAGTGGGCCGGAAATTCTGTGATGACCGTTTACCCGGAGTTTACTGACTGAATTTCTCGGGACGCAAATAAACACCTGGACGACGGCCAGCCGACGGTCAGACTTCTTCAGGAAGCTCTGAACGAAAGCAGGATCAACCGTCACGTTGGACCGCTTCCGAAAATTTGACGACCCCCTCCCCTTCTAAAGGGCCTCGATACGACCCCTTCCTCCTCAGGGTCAACCCTTCACCACCCTCACCCGCGCGCCAACCAACTGCATCATCACTTCCCTTACTGTAACATTAACGCTACCTCGCGAAATACGACCCCCTTTTTCCCACCCCAAATACGACCCCCATTTTTTCCACCCCTCGTTGGACTTTGTCCAACGGACGGTTGACCCTGAACGAAAGGGACTTGTTGGAAACGTGGAACTAATCACTAAGACTCCTAAAAACTATCGGGGCAGGAACACCTAACTCAGCGGTAAATTGAATATGAGCTATCTTGGCTTTTTACTCTCCGCTGGTTTTCGTCTCTGTAGAAAGGTTTTCATCCTTGTGTGTGGAAAGCCGCTGTAGAGGGAGCTGAACGGCTCCGAAGTGGGCGTGGTTGGAAGTCGGCCGAGGCGATTGCTTCCAATTGAGCAATCAAACCCATTCCAAAGCCGTTCAGCTCATTTCCTAGCAGCGTTCCAAGGTGAGTTTTTTGTTCATTCACACTTCTTATGTTCTTGAATAGGGTTAGCGCATCACTCCACACCATTATGTAGTATTGAGGTAAAAACCCTGCTGGGACTGTTGTTTTAACAACGGTCAGATTCACAAGCAAGGCGGTAGGCCAGCCCACAAATTGAACGTTGTTGAAGCCTAATGCAGAGCCCATTTATCTGACTTCAGACCGAACAGATTAGCTAAACAAGCCACCAGATTTTAGATAGCGAAATACTTATTGTGATCGGTATTGAAGCTGAAGAAATGCACGAAACAATATATTACAAATGGATTGCTAGAAACTGCCATTCAAAAGTATTGATGTGATCACGAGGAATGTCATTCGGGCAAGAAAAGATTTTTCCATTTGAGCGAAATAGCTAAATTCATGGGTAGCCATTTTGAACAAAATGTTGGCAATTTCCCGATAGAAAATGGTCATACGCTTGTTGATCTGCCGTTTCTAACGGGGCCATAATTATTCCACCACTATATATGCCCCACCCTGTAGCTGTGTAAGTTCGCCTTCTCAATTTTCTATTCGCCTCATAGTAACCATGCAGACGATAGAAAATTATAGTGGGCTTGAGAAAGTACTTGCATCGGTGCATTCTGGATTGTGGAGCATTCCCTCATGACCAATTTTTGAGCTAATCTGCGTTAAAATGATATTTTCAGGTTAGAAAAGGATTACCTATCCAAACGAACTAAGGAGCAAGAGGAAGCTGTGGAGCTACGAGTGAGTTTACAACTTTTCATTATCGACATTAATATGTTGGCGGTAGCTCGTTGTGCCGGTTATTTTGCATTTTTTGTCTATCTTTCTTTCAGAACCATTATCACTTTCTCGATAATTACATTATTGAGTTTAATGGGTACGCTCCCTTTATTAAGAGCCGATTCCGACTAGAGACAGGGGGGGGCCAAAAAAAAAGAAAAGACACGGGTCCTTTATGGTCGGATGGTGCGGCGCGTTGGCGTTCGCAGAGAGGGCTGCGGTGTGACGGGAGGTGCCGCAGCAGAAGTGCCCTAAGGGTCATAGTGTGAGGGGTGACGCAGCGCGCTGCACTTCCGCACCGGCTTCAGGAAGAGACGGCAGCCGCACCGGACGCCCCAAGAGGCTGACCGGAAGAGTTCAGCCGGAAGCGTCGACGCAATGTTGGGAAGCGAAGTAAGTGTTGGATAGGGGTGAGAGCAGAGTACCAAAAAACTGGTGTGGGGGGGAAATCCCTGCGGAACTAGCTGGCAGTTAAGGGCTGATGGACCCCGGTCGAGACCCAGGGAGACGACCAGGGCCACCAGGTGCCAGGCAAGGCGGCTGGAGCCGCCACGGTACGGGCCCACTGAGAAGAGTGCGGAGAGAATGAGCACTCGTAAGTAATTAAGGAACCGGTCGGCGGAGGGGAGGAAAAGGGCGGAAATCCAGCGGAAGGGGAGCAAAGTGGGGGGGGGGGTGGGCCGCCCCGGATAAAGCGGGGCGGGGCTGCACGAAGCCCGAGCAGCGAACAAACAAACTACAGGCCAGGCAAGGAGGGAACCAGGCCCGTAGAAGGAAAAGAACACGGACATCAGCCAAGCGGTGCCCCGCCCACAGTGGGGGGCAGCGGCGCGGGAGGTCCAAAGAACAGGCAAAAACGGCCGGGGACGGGAACAAAAAGTGGGTAGAAAGTGCGGCGGGAAGCCAGAGGGCAAAAGACACCCGGGGGCGGGGCGTGCTCGGGCAAAAGCGCCCAATGAAAAGACAAAACGAGGGGGAGAAGCAAGCAGAAAAGAGAAAGGGAGGGCAGGGCAGCGAGGGCAGGGAGGGCAGCACAGGAGGGACACGGGAGGCCGACCACAAGGGCGGAGGCGGGCCCGAAGGAAGACGACGACGGGGCGACAAAGAGCGCAGGAATGCGGCCTGGAGAGGATTGGGAAACGGAAAAAGCGGATACAGGTGAGGAGAGAATAAGGAAAGGCAAGGGGGCGGAGCGGACACCAAAGGGGGCGGAGGGTGCAACAGCCGTTGAGAACGCGGTGCCTTAGGAGCCCGGGGGGGGAAAAGCATAAGTGGTGGCAGAGGAGGCGGCAGGTGCCTTGGGAGGCAGAGGCGAAGGGGGCGGGTGGGCACGACGATACGCGAGCCAAGAAGGGCCGGGAAGGGAAAAGAGCGAGAAGGAGGTGGCAAGAGATATTAGCAGGGGGGCGGGAGCGAGGAGGAGAAGGGGGCGGGGGAACCACAACGAGACGGGCGCGAGGGCGCCCTACAAGACCGCATTAAGGCGGCGCGAAGACGGGAAACGCCGAAAAAAAGACGCAAGGGAAAGGAGGGGAGAAAGCGAAGGGGACGCGGGGGGCACAGCCGAGGGGCGAGGGGCCACCGCTCGCAGAACGCGGCTGTCTGAGAAGTAGCCGGCGACGGGAAAAGGCAGAAGTAGTGGTTGAGGTAGAAGGAGGCGGAAGCCAGGGTGGCGAAGCATGCACCAAGGGGGGGCGGGGCGGCGCAGAAGGCGGGGACGCAGACCGGTACAAGCCGCAGAGGCGGCGCCAGAGGACGAGAACCGGAAAAAAACGACCGCCGAGAGGTAAGGAGGGAGAGGGGAAGGGGAACGCGGGCCGGTGGGGCAGCTCGCACCCGGAGCGCTGTAGGTAGGGCCATATGCAATGGCATTCAACGGCCTTAGCTCCATAGGGCAAGCGGTCGGAATACCGTGGTATGCCGACATTTTCCCGGCGAAGGTAACGAGCGGACCAGGCAGAAACAAAGGGCAGGGGGGACAAAAAACGAGAGACTTCCTACGCAAAGGCCGAGTTTGATAGAGCCAGCCCCGGGTGGCCAAACATCCCCCGTCGACCCAACATCCGGTTGTGCCCCCGGACCGCAGAGGCGTGGCGGCCAATTCTCAAGCAGCCCTCCATAACCACTACTTACGTGGTCAAATACTGCGGGCGCTATCTTTATTGTGGTCGGGAAGGGAGGAAAGTCTCGGAAGTCATCTCGGAGCCGAACTTTGAGGGCGTGCCGAGAATGTAAGGGGCGCGACGAAAAATCAGAAAAAAAACAGGGCCCGTGGAGGGAAGCAGGAAGCCGCGCAGCCAGGGCCTCGTTGCCGGCAAGGGGAAAGAAACAAAGAAATGTGGTAAACCACTGCCCTCACACTTCCGTGTACACTGCTCGTCACCGACGACTACCAAGCGAGAAACTATAGTGCTGCTTGCCCAACCTCATTCTACTGAATGGTTCAGGTGCCTCGGGAGAGCTTATTGGCATCCGAGTATGAAGTAGTACCGTGACAAACTCCGACCACGGTTTAGGATGGGGGCAGGGATGGCTCACTGCCCACAGCACTTTGGACCCCTTCCTCGGCACACTTATACGCTTTACCGGCACGAGCCGCGGCGACGTCTGAGTGAGGGACAACGAGTTCTCGCGGGCGAATGGAGGTAATGGCAGGAGGACTCCCCACGGCACAGGAGCCCACTTGTGGAGGTGTAAGGCTCGGCATCGTCCAGATGGGTGCTAGGGGAAGCATATTAAGGGCGGTTACTATCCGTGCGTTTCTAGGCGGTGAACCTGTATCCGCTGCTTTGGTACAGGTTTCCGGAAGGTCAAATACACTCAGAGGAGCCGATTTTATGAGGCCTGCGTTGGGTTGTAGAAAGAACCAGTACGACGTTGTACTTCAGGGAACTGACTCCCGTGCCACCTGTGTCGGGGACGGGAGCGTGCCTATTGCACTACATGGAAGTAGACATCGTTTGTTGGATCAAATTGGAGAAGAGTCGATGTCCTTTGAAAATTAGGAAGTGCCTTCGAAATCTCTAACGAAAAATTTATACTTATAACAAAAGAATTGTGCAACCTTCAATGCAACCCAGCACGGTTCCTACCAGGGTGAATATCGGTCGAGGAAATCCTCGACAGGGGGAGCGGGGGGGGGTCGTATTTGTCAGGATGGCTCATGGTGGTTATTCTCGAGGGGGGAGGGGTCAGTAACGAACGCATCAGTAGCATTGGTGTAGATAGGAGTCGCTTTGGCTCTGAACCTGTGTAGAGTTTTGTAAAATATCAATTTACAAGGGAGGGTGTCGTAATGAGTCCTCAACATTGTGAAGGAGTCGTAAATTTTCTGAAATTCGTCGAACGCGACCGTTGACTCTGGAGGCGGCACAATTCTGTGCTTGTGGACCCTGCTACTTCATTCATGAAAGGAATAATTTTTTTTAGCAAACAAGCCGCATGAATGCCTATGAGCAAAACTTTACATCTTGACTCGAACGAATGGGAAAAATCCAGTTCATACTCCGTTCGTGAATGCTGTGGCTGCATTTATTTTGTGGAAAAACATTGTTTCAGCGACTGCGAACGGAAAATCGGTTGCTCCGACAGCGCATCGACTACCTTGAAGCTGAGTCAGCGGCTCTCGCGGATCGTCTCGTCAAAGGCCAAGTATGCTTTGTTTCTCTTTAAGAAAATGATAACATAGAATAACCCATTTGAGTGTTGCTTATAATTCCAGGTCAATCTGGCGCAAGAAGCTGAGAATTCCATTAATATCGCTCACGAATTGAGCAAACTTCGAGACATCAACTCTGACGCGCATCGGAAACTTGAACAAGCGTATGACACGATCAGGTAACGTGAAAGAGTTATAAGATGTAGATGTAGTAGATGCTTTACCAGGATAATACCTCCTGGGTAGTGGCCTTTATGAAAGCATTGCGGTGTAGCGATGAATGAGAACTTATGCATGCATAACGACAAAAGGTGACCCGTACTTTCTAGGAGGCTCAATAGTTACTAATAGATATGAATAGTAGCTCTTGCAGGTTCTCACTGACCATTCTCATCCCTTCCCCATAACGCGTCGACGGCAGCCCATTTTTGGCTTTTTTGACCACATGGGACCGGTGCGATTTTTCTGACCTGGTTGTCAGTAGAGGCAGTCAGTATGTCTTGTCGTCCGTATAGGGTTCTATTTACCTATTCTGTTCTTTAATCCATGTTTTCGACAATAAAGCCAGGACTGACTGACCTTTGCGTATTGAGTAAAATAGATAGGGCTCATGGGACTTTTGTGATCGGTGGTGCTGAGAAGTAAGGTATGTATACCATATAATGTTCAGGACCGAGATAATGATCTGGTTTCGACGCTAGGGTGGTAGTACAGAAATTCTTGATCTAGCCTGAGGTGAAAAAACAACGACTGCGATGGAAGAAGATGGGCAGAAGTGATTAGAATCCACCAAATGTAAAAAAGTTTTCAGTTTGATGACGGGTTCGCGTAAGTGCCATCACTATCCAAATAGGGGCCTTTCCGAAAGCCTACTCAAAGAAATGCTGGCAGTAGGTATACGATGAGTAGGAGAAAACTACAACGTCTTACAAGAGCAACGTATCGCGTAACGATGCGGCATTAAAGCTGGCGAAATTACCACAGAAAAAACTGCATCAGCTACATATCGTTATGAAGCTAATATTTTTGCGGCGAAACGTATTCAAATGGTGAATGGAAACTAACATGAAAGAACACGATGTTGAGGAGTTTTCTTTTGGGTTTCGTGATTATTCCTCACGGGACAGCTCAGAATTTGTAACAGGAATGGACATTCATGCTATCTGGTCACCTAGAATTGATTCAATACCAACGTTTGAATTCCTAGGTCGTATTCTTTTCAAGATTTAATTTTTGCCGTCCTAAACTACTCATCTTCCGCGCCATTATGCTGTCAAGCTCTTTTATAGTCCTGGAAAACTCTTTCACCGTAATCTGTAAGAAACTGCAGGGAGTCCGAATCTCTCTGCCCACATACTGTCGCTTTTTAAGCGGCATTGGTGAAAAGCCTTTTAGTGTTATCCAGATTCTTAAGCTATGAAGAAGAAAGGAAAGGGGATCGGAAACGCTCGAAGATATTTGAACCTAAACTCGTGCGGCCAATGTCACTCAGCATTGATTGCCGTTGCTGCTGAAAATAGAGCTGGAAGGAATTGTTTCCCAAACGCTGAACGAAAGTTCTATATCTTATTCCCTGCTTATAGGGAGTTATCGTGTTCTCGACAAGGTGCTTTGCTGGATGCTGTTGTACAAGTGGATGACACTAGTATGATCGAACATATCCACTCACTTCAACAAGAACTCATTGAAAGCCACAATCGGCAAGCTGATCACGAGAATACGATAAGGGAATGCAAGCTCCGTATCTCGGTAATGTTTTCTAACGTTTCGGCAATATTTGTGTAAAACATGGTTCTGTTGTACGTAAACCCACTAGGAACTCACAAAATGTTTGGTAGCCGAAAAAATGCTATCATTGAAAAGCCAATCAGAGTAATGAATTAGACGCTCTTTTTCTTTGAAAAAGTTGTGTTTTCCAGCAAGATTTTTCGTTTTTACAAAACGACTTCGCATATCGTATTTGCCACATGAACTACTCTGTAAATTTGAGACAATTTCGTTCACTGCCGTCGGCGTTCGGTCAAAAACGATGAAGTTTGTAAACTCGACCGTACATATTAGTGTAGTGTCGTACAGCACGATCGAAAATAAGTGTGATCACGTCGAAATAGTTATGAGCATGTTTCATCACCAGGGCGATAAAACTATGCACAAGCTCAATTCATTTCTTCCCTCTCTTTAATGCAGAAATATCTATACGAGCGTGCAGCGTTTTGACGAAAGCTTCTGGCAGTTTCCGCTTGACTCACGAGGGAAGGTCATCAGGCCGGTCCGGCCATTTGCAATGAGTCGTACACCGTTGAAGTCGCCCCGGGGCGCTGAGCTCAGAACTGCCTTCCTTATCTGCTAAACGATTCTCTGAACGTAGTTATAAAGCAAGGAAGCGCAGTGGCAGTGCCCGGAACTCGCGAGCAAGAGGTCGTGGGAACGGCTCCTCGGAGAGTCTGTTTCTTTTGTGCTTCGTGAGGTTGTAGCCAGGAAGCTTCTAACTTCCCAATTTATCAGCTTTGCCGTTAGTTCCCTGTACGAAAAAAATTCGAGCAGTTCCTTGCAGGTTTGGGCAGTAGTCGTCCATGTATGAACATGGTGCTCGTAATGCAAGTGTCAAGCTTTTTCGCGGCAAACAGGCGTGATATTCGTGTTCAGGAGATCAAACTACCCATGGAGATAAGTTTTCTACCGAATCTGAGATTTTGACCCAACCCTAAAAATGAGGTGAGTCAACCATCATATCATCAGCCTATCGTTGGCTCTTGGCATGGAAATTGCCCTTTCAACCAAGATTTTGAAAAGAGAAACGTTCAACGGCTCACATTTCCGCATAATGGAAATGATTTACATGACTCTGCATCAAAATTAAGGGAAGGTGCTTTTCCAGTTAGTTTTCGATTGATACCTTCTCTCGTTTGACTGTATGTTGACTGCCATTTCTCGAGTGTAGGTCAAAATCTCAGATTCAGCTGGAAACTTGTAACCGGGGAAAATTCGATCTCCTGAACACGAATATCATACTCGTTTACCGCAAAAACACCTTATCAGTGGGCTATGAGCGTCGTTTTCAGTCATGGCAAATATCAATTAAAAATAGCTTTCAACCTGCGCAGAGGTGCTCCCTAATTCCTTGCACAGGCAGGTAAAGGCAGGAATTGAGGAGATACTGTCGCTAAAGGCCTTGTTTTTGTTTTTTGTAAGGTCATGTTTTCAAAAAGACAAAACAACAGACATCATGAGAGACCGATCCCATGACCTCTCACTTACAAGCCTGTAGCGTTACCACTTACGCCACGTCAACCACGACGCTCGCCTTCCTGATTGGCTTATAGTGGCGACTCCAATGATAGCGCTCATATACTGCGTTTAAGTACAGTGTTGAGGGGAAAACTTCCGTAACCCCGTTCAGAGCACCGTTTAGCAGATAAGAAAAGGAGTTTCTAGCTTATCGTCTCAAGACGAATGCGTAGGAATACACCTCATTGCAAATGGCCGGACCGGCCTGGTGACCTTTCCTCGTCAGATGTCCCAAACAGCTTTTTCCTTGCTTCAGCTTTATAACGGTGCACTCAAATCTCAGACTACCTCTCCTACTCATTGAAGGATTCTTTTTTCTCATTTCATTGCTGTTTTTCAGGATCTCGAAGCAGCCAATAAACGGTTGCGTGAGCATGAACCATTTGAAGGTGTGGCTGGTCTTCAGGAAGAACTGATCTCGGTGAAAATGCGTGAAGCTGAAAGCAATCTAGCCGTGAAAGAAATGCGTCAACGTCTAGCTGAGCTCGAGCAGCATTGGGCGGTCAGCGTTTTCTTGTTAGCTCTGTGATCAGTATGTGTGTTGTGCTGCGGTGATTCTTTCTATTGGTTTCTATTTGTCTTAAAACTGTCTATTCGTCTTCAGTGACAGTGGTGAACCAAATCCGTGAGCGAAATAATCCTAATACGACCTACCTTCCTAATGGTGCGTCTGCCCCTCGCACATTGCGCATTGCCTGTGCTACAGCTTTTTTTTATCGTGTGGCCGAGTGCCCTAATATGAGGCACAACTCTTGAGCTGATTTTCATAATGGTCTGTTTCAGATGTAGCCTTTGTGTTTTAGGAATGAAGGGTGCTTGTGCTTTCCTTGTGAAACGCCGTTTACGGATCTTACTGTCTAGTTTAGAACAACCTGTTCATGGTGGCCCATTTCTTGTTTTAGAGGAGTTTTAGGGTGATCTTTATGACGATGCAAACCAAAAAAAATAATTATAAAAAACTAGAAAAAGAGGCTCTCTTATTGGGATACTGGGGTAATTCCTGGTGAAAAATCTGATAGTGGGACTGAAAAGATCTCAAGTGTCTGGTTATTGTGGAAGTGCCAGGTTTGAGGGTGACTTGTTGTTATGAGACGCACTTTACTAGGGATTATTGGACAGGAGGTAGCAGGCATTGGTTTATAGAGAAATTTCATGTTGCATTTTCACTTTCTTGATGTCTGTTTTTAGAAATATGTTCATGCACGGGCGTTGGATCCCGCATCTACCTCGCCCGACAGCGATTCGAACACTGCTTCAAACGATTCGCCACCACCGCCTTCGCTTAACTTTGCACGGTTTGTTTTTTTTTGTTCGTCATAACAAGTTAGTGAAGTAGCGTATTCTTTTGTGGAAGTGGATAAAGGTGAGCAGGATTGATTGAAGAGACATGTGCTAGTGGCGGCCTTGCTAAGGAAATTAAGAAGTTTAGCGAACCAGAACGGGACCTGCATGTGTTGACTGTGACAGAGGCTTAGCCTAGACAATCATTATTCTCAGGAGAACGTGGGATACTTACATTGCTGCAGCTACGCCGAAAACTAAACGTTACGTAGTGGTAGTTGGAGTGAATGCATGGGAGCGGTCCTACCTACCTTACCCTTCTTGAATCTACACATTCTTGTACTTCCTTTTTTTGTGGCTGATGTATTAGGGCTTGAGGTTCTCAGTGAGGATAATACAATGCAGTTTCTAGAAAATGAATATGATCTGGTACCAATTATTACACCTGTCCGTGAGTACAAAGTGTACTAAGTGGAAAAGGTTACAATAGCTACTGGAGCATTAGAGGTGAAATCCACTTTTGCCTACGTATTTAGCAGCATTTCAGTAATATTCTCTTATAAGGACAAAATTAGTTTCTAGGTTTCAAACGAGCAATGTTTTCTCAGTATGTTCATTTCCAGTGCGCGACTTGCACGGATTACGGCATCATTCATTGGTGCATCACCTGATGACGATGACAGCTGCATAACTATACGAGAACTTGAGGATCAGCTGATGGGTGTGCGTATTAAAGAGGCTGATAATCTAGCTGAGCTGAAAGAAATGCGGCAAAAGGTGTGTTTCATTAATTTCATATTATGCTCCTTTGAAGCCATTGAAAATAGCGCGTTCTGTCACTGTATTTCTGCCACTCAGTCAACGTCTTTTAGTAATGTACATTCTCAGATGGTGACACCGCTTTTCAGACAGGGTCGAAACAAGGTGTTACTCTAGTGGTGTAATGGAGAGCAGTTACGGTCTCTTCTAGCGCCTTTATGGTACACTGCGAGAATGATAAGAATGCAATCAAGTGTTAGAGGAGATTCCATATAAACAAATTAATCCAAACCCAACTCCACTTAAGCTGTAAAGAAATTAGTAGCCGCTTGTTTTTGAAACATGTCCGGGTAATACCCCGGCCTGGTGATCAAAGATATGTAGTAGCCCGCTTAGCGCCGTTGCTTGGATAATTTGTCCTTCCAGAAGGCTGAGACTCGAAGAAATTGTCATCTTCTTGAGCTCATCCCTTGTTTTTTTTGGATGTCATTTAAGTCATTGTACATTCAAGAAAACGATACAGTAGGCCTTAAAAAGAGCACACTGCTACGGATTCTTCTTCGAGTTCATGGTTCTTCCTCCTTATTCTTTGGGGGCGGTGAGCTTTACAAAATCAAGAGAGTTACGCAGTCGTCGTTATCCAGCATCCACTGAAAGCACTGCACAGCATTGCGCATTCGTCAAGGCATCAAGGACCTGGTGGGCCTTACACGTCATTTGATTTGCTAGTGATCGCTGGACCAGGAGTAACTGACCTAATTGAGCGGGATGTTGAACAAACTTCTGAGAGACAGTCGTGCTGATGGTCACTCTCTTAGATGCTTTGAGCAAACAGTGTGAGGGACTTCGTGTTCCTACCCTTAAAAAACCATTGAGAAATTCTTGCACGCTGAGGAGACAAATGGAGATGGCTGTGTGTCGAATAACGAGAGCACAGACCAGAAGAACAGTATTCTGTGTTCTTCTGGAAACTTATACATCGAAGGTCTCAGTTCCTCAACGGGAAAATGTTCTAAAACTCAGGTTCCTAAAGAATGCTCCAGGAGCAGTAGGTTCAAACGAAGTTGTAGCTTGCTAACTCGGTCTTTTTGACTAGCGCACGCGTTGGTCCTTTATTTCGTTGAAGGGAAAGGTTCGGCAGATCCCCTCACTTGGCTATCAAGTTTTTAGAATACAAAATTTTCGGTGTTCAGGTCATGGAGCTAGAAACTCAGAACCATGTATGTACCAATCAAATTCGACGTCAAGATGATGAGATGAAACGAATTCGCGAAGAGATCGAGGCCGTGCAGAAGGTCTCTACCTTTGTTTACCTTCCATGAAAAACCACATAGAAAATTAAGCGGTTCCATGCCCAATTTCGATGTTTTTTTCCATTTTGGTCTCAAATTTTTCTCTGCTATTACGACGCTACACTATTTCAGATAAGGCGTGACCTGGAAACTTCTCTCCGTCAAGAACGGCAACGCTGTGTGCAAAGAGAATCAGAGTTGAACGAACAGTGTATTATGGAGCGTTTAAAATACTCTGAGGCAATGCAATCTGTCCAGGACCTTCGGCAGACGATCACCCAGCTCGAATTGCGGGTGAGCACTTCTATTTTTTGTCTCTTACCAGTTTCTTTCAACTTTGCTTCTAAAAGTGCTATACCGCGTTCATTTAATCTTGTATGGAACATGTCGACTTTGTGGCGAGGATTCCTTCCATATGTAACATAACATTATCCTCCTGTAGATGTGATGTTTTGCTTTCCATCGCGTCGTCTTGTTGACATTTTTTGGCTTTCATTCGTCAGGGTGGATGTCCTGGGTAGGACTTCGATTGCGTGCTCCTGTTAGACGAGTTCGCAAATTCTGCTCCCTAGCGTAGGCCCACGCAAAGCAAGTCCGTTGTATTTATTAGTTGTCGTCACTTTGTTCTGTCCTGTGCTTCAATCGGTCCTTCTTCATTACATCTCTCCACCTCTTCTTGAGGCTTCCGCGGTCGCTTGCCTTGTGCTTCGAAGTCCATCGCTCCCCTTATTAGGTGATCTTGTAGCCTCTTTAGCCTGGTGATACCATCGCGGACGTTGTCCTCGGGAAGTAATGGCTCACAAAGGTGGGAGATGTAAATACGGAATTCTAGTCCGAGGTATGATTAATATTCATGGACACTATTGTCGTATATTCCCCTCGAAGCTTTTTGTCGATCAACAAAACAAAACGTGTTAAAAATTGTAATGTCTGCTGAAGTTTCCGGAATCAGAAGTTAACGGAATAACCGATGTAGAAAACCACCGTTCAATTTCCTTGTCCTGCCCATAACTTTCATTTCTAATTTCTATCTTCGTTTTTTGGTTCTGTTTGTTCTTTATTACCTGAATTTGCTTCACAAGCTTATGGGAGGAGAAAATCATTTGTCCTATCGAATCGCCTCCCATCCAAAACTACTCACTTTCCTTGCTCAGTTGTTTCCATAGAGTTTGAATGGGCTAAAGGCGCTAGCACGCGGTAACTTAAAGGACTTGAGCGAAATTGGGACTGAGTAGTCCACGCAAACTGTTTCACTGTGATATCCCTCTCTCCCATCTTGCGATAGCGTCTCCACTGGAGAAACTTATTGTTTTTTGATCCTTTTCTTTCGGTTGCACGACTACGGCTAGAGTTAGAAGCGATTGCCATCATTCAGTCAACCAGCTAGATTTTTTGATGGTGTCGTAGACAGAGAACGTGTGCTTCATTTTCACATATGTCTGAACAAGCGATCTTGCGAACTATGCCTCCCTATCCTTGATGAATATTTAGTTCGCTAAACTAATGAACGCGTCTTCTAGTTCTGCTCTATTTAAATAAATAAAGTGAAGATGTCTAGAGAAATATTTAAAGAATCTCAAAACCAGTAGCTAGCAGGACTGTTATTTTCAAGTGATGAAACACGCTAATGTGAATTTCTTTCAGAAAGCTGAAGGTTGGGCGCACAGGCAGCTTCGCGGATCTTCTGTGTGTGATGCTGATGATGACTCCGTAAGTATTCGAAGTGAATTATTGCTACATCAATATATTTACTAGAAGCAGTTTCATCCTCAGATTGTTGGTGGCTGACTAGAGGAAAAATGCCCTTGAACGTGAGCACATAGTTTGCATAATACAAGATACACTAGCGGTCAAAAGTGTTCGCCGAAACGGTTCACGCTTCTCTTTTTTGCGGGGAAAAAATCAGCGGCCGCCTCATAAAAATTTTTTCTTGAACATCCTGATTCTTCAAAACTTTAGGATATCAAAACATTAGGAAGCATAGTATATCAATTTTTGGAGGGCGTTGTTCGAGCGAGAAAAAATAATGCATTGAAAATCGTTTCGGCGAACACTTCTGACCGCTACTCTATCTTCGTATTTGTATTGGCTGCCACAAGAAGGTGATCTTGACTCACTATGGCCATTGAGAACAAGATGACAATCTGATGCGTCTTTGACGCTGATTATAAATAACCCATTCCGAAAGTTTTACAGAAGTTTTTCACGCATGTTTTGAAACAATTGAGCTAAGTAAGAAGGCTGAAATCTACTTTTCGAACCACGCCTTTGTTGAAATACTGACGTGCAATGTTATTTCACTGAATTTGAAGCGTACGAATGAGAATCGATGGCTGTATGGCGCTAAATCGCTTTACAGACGCCCTAATTAGCACTGGAGCTCATCAGATGTCTGACGAACACGAATTGACATTTACACAAGCCATTGGAGGCGACCCAATCCGTCACTACCGTTAGTGGCTCCGAGCATGAGGAGGTGTTATGGTTTCTTCCTCATGCTGCTTCAAAAACTTGCCAGGCCATCAGAGCCGTTCAGATTGGACTTCAGTTCGTCCAAGGTTCGCCCAAACTACTGCACCATACCTTGAGACAACACCACTTCAACAGTCTCGTCCCGTTGCTGCGCCACCCATCATACTTCTCAGTGGGGGACTGCGCTCCTTTTGTATGCTCGTCAGATTTCGGACGAGAGCTCTCATCGCATAATGTTGTCTGATGGTTTGAACGCAAGGTGGAGAGCTTTCCAAGACATCAGGTGGCAGTTCTCAGCCGTGGTACACTCTTGGATTCGAAGCTAACCGTCGATGAAGCCCTAAACAGAGACTTCCTCCCTTTTTCCTCGAAATAAGGAACAGGTGTGCCTGGACGAGTTGTCTGAAAATTATATAAGGGTGTAGGGTAATAATATTGTTGCACATATTCTTCTTAACCTTACTCGGCACAGTTGAAATCTCTGGCGTTGTGTGCGCGTTCGAAAACGTACATCTAAGGATATGGAAATGACTACTTTTACCCGATCGTTTTCTTCATTTTTACTCGAATTTTTTCTTTTGAACGATGACTAACCGAAGTCAAAAAACAAAAGTGTGCACGTGAATGACTAAACGAAACCGAAAGTGCGTATGTAAGTGTTACACGGCATATTGAGTTGCTTAACCCACTTGATCCCAGTCCTTAGGAAACCCAAAGCGACCTACTTCAAATCTGCACTGCCTCTTCGAGAAAAGAAGAGCGATTAAGCTAGAGTCAAAAAATCACCCAGCGAAGAACCGCAAAACAGACTTGATGCCCTTCAGACAGCTGTTGTCTTCATCTGAGTGGCTCATCCGAGACAACGCAGCACGTTAGCAAAAAAAAACTTAAAAAATTCTTGAAGTTTCACATTTCACATTTATTTATTACCATTGAGATCAACATTAGACTTCAAGTCGGAACAATTCTGAAGTAAAAAATGGGTAAATTGGAAATGCTTCGGAATGGTTTTGAACAACGGCGAAAATGACGAATTTCTTCTTTCATTTTGAACGATTCGAATCAGTCCATGATTGCGGTAATGTGGGAGTAATTGAGTTTTGGTGTTTGGTTTTTGATCAGTGTTTCCTGAAACATACAGTAATTGCCGATTTCTTGAAATTTCTCAGACTTCTCACTTGTCGATCGGGTCCAATGGCGATGTGCTTTCCATGGGATCGGAAGATATGGTAGCTTTGTTCACTGACACAGCGCTGAAAGTTCCTGTATTGGATGGTCTTGTCGAAGAAATGCCCAACATTGAAACAGAAGAAACCCGATCAAAGGTGCTTTTCCCCTTTTGAATGACTTCTACTATTTTTTCATTATATTGTACTCAAAAATATTGTTAATTCTTCAGAGGGATCTCGGCAACGGTACCAGTGATCCTGTTGTTCGCATTCCCTAGACCGCATTTTTCAAATAGTTCTTGGAAATTGTTTCCATATAACTACTACAAGTTCTGCTCCAATAATTTTACCTTTACATTTCTACTTTTCAAAGTGATAATTTCGCCTTTTTCCATGTGATTCCATTTACTGTGCAGTATAATTCTTACATGTGATGGAGTTGAGACAATTCTTTCCTGTTTCGGGCTTTTACTGTGATTCATCCGATCTGCTACATATTTCTATTTATTTATTTCGTCCACTAACAGTTTATTTTCTTATAGGCACTTTATAGTAGAGGACAAGCGTGCGGTGAATGCACTCATCAGAAACGCATTCGAAAGACGAGTTTTGTATCTGATAATTGCGATCTGTGTTGAGTCAGAGGCGATTCACAGATTTTTCAGCAATTCAAATAGATAACGGTTTCAATAGGTGTCTTATCCTAATCAAATTGCATAAGAACAATAGCACTTGTTTCGGACGTTGTTGATTCATGATTGTCGTAGTTGAATTTCATACCTGTGACCTTCATCATACTACATAATGTGGTGTTCTTGTTTGCTCATTGGAGATAAGATGAAGATTCATATTTGTCGGGTTTTTCACACGCAGATGAAAAGACGGAAAATATATGATATTAAAGCAACAATCCAGGAACGAATTCGCGGGTAAGGACCACCTATAATGACGTTGCAGGTGAGAAGTTGGTCAATGGAGGAAGAAAAAGTAGAAAAAACGTCGGGCAGGGGCTTAGACAGGGACTCCCCCTGCCGTTTAGGGAGACGTGTGTTGGACGAGTTGTCCGAACCTGCCCGTAGTACATGCGCTCCAATTGAATGCTGGCAAATAGCCATGCATGCTTGCAAATACATAACTATTTGCCAGCAATCGAAATTGAAGCGCTTCAATTGCGCTCTTATGGAATCGACCTCATACAGCGCGGTGGTCCCGCAACGACCGCTAGTCGAGCAAGCGCTCTGAACAGCCTATGTGGGCGATCCCCTCTTTTATGGGTGATCGCCCCCTCAAGAGGACTCGACCCTTCCAGCGCATTTTAGAGGTAGGGTTTGAATTTAAAGACATTTCTATAAACTTTAGTTGGGGCTGGGGCAGTTTTGAACGCCTAATGACCAAGTAGTATGAAACCGCCTGGACTGTTGCTTTAAATACTTAATCATTTCTGCAGACGGCATGAAGCTAAAGAAGTTACCCTTGAAGAGCGGTTGGTATAATATACGCCTTGATTAAGGCTGCCATCCTATTCGATCTACTCCCCTCCCCTCCCCCCGCTGTTATTCTCGATCGCGGATTGTGTTGATTCATTACAAAGGGGTGTTCAATTTCAATATTTGATCTTTTCGCGAATTGGACCGTGTTTTGAGTCACTGTTGTTATTGCTAGAACACAGAATTCCACCTGCCACTTGTAAGAAGATCGGGGTACTGAACACATCTTCCAAGGTCCGTTCAAGCCAAGCGAGTTGAAGGAGTGTTGTGCTGCAATAACGCAGGGGAAGAAACCCCGGTCATGGGATCGGTTCCTCGAATTTGGTGTTTTGCCACATTGGCACTGGCTTCAAGGTCTTTTATAGACTTTACTTCAACAACTGCTGCCTGTAGCTGACAGTTCAGTGTTCAAAGTGATCGTGTCGTGCTTCTTGCAGAAAGTAATTTCTCACTGTGCTCAGGCGGTCAAACTGTGGAGGCACGCTTCCAGTTAGACTAATTTTTGTGAATATTTTTGAAAAATAAGGTAGTCAACGGTTCGAGCAGCAAGGTATGAATCGGAATTGAATTGAGAACGGAGTCAACCCTGCGTTGCGCAGTTCTGAACGGCCACGTTGCGCAGTTTCGTCCGATTAGACAGGTTCTCGCGCGAACATTCACACTCGCATGCTCGAGCCGTCTGCGTCTCCGTCCATACAGTGTGCGTTGAGGATCTCTCAACGTGCTGTTGCGAACTGCGCAATGCAGGGTTGACTCTGATTGAGAAAGCACTGCATTTGTAGAGTGTGTGCACATAGAGCAACTTCGCTTTTCGCACCGCGAAACTTCTTGCTGCACAGGCCCAGACCATCCCTAATCAGGAGTGGACTTGTGGTTCTCACCGCGAAACAGTGATGTAAAAGGCGAAAAAAATCGCTGACTGACCTTGTAACCTGTACACCTTTTCTATTTGGTCAAAAGGCCATGTGAATCATTTCCATTTATTGCGGAAAACATGAGCCAGATGATGAGTCTTCTTTTCGGGACCATGAGTAAAACATCGGCTTCTTTTCGGTGATACGAAAATAGGTTGATGTATGGTGGTTGATCATAGGTAAGTCGTTTTTTTTTTCGAGTTGAGAAATTTTAAAATGTGGCTGGAAACTTGTCTCCAGGGTTATCTTGATTCCCTCAACACGAATATAAAATTTGTTTGAAGCGTGAAAACTTGGCACGCACACAAACGCCACGCGACGGGCAAATAGTGCGAAATTTTGATTGCTTCTGCGCCTCCTCGCTCCATACCTCTGTTAAACAAGTCCTTTAGCAGATATGGAAAGCGTTTGAAGGCAGAATTTGCTATGAAAAGGAGCCTAGCGAAAATGAAGGGGAGGTGGTCAGTGGTGCAGGATTAAAGAAAAAACGTTAGAAACGACCCAGAACTTGAGAAATGGTACCTGTTGCGAATCGGTGACGGCAGGGAGGAAAGCCACGCAACCTGAAGAGCAACGCGTTAGCATCTTAAGCGCGAACCCCTTGAGGGACACAACTCCCTTTGAAACTAAGTGTTCCAACTATTCCCCACTTTCCTTGAGCATCCAGCCCTGATCGATAGGGGAATTATGACCTTTAACCCTCAACTTACATCTACTCCATCACTACCCCACCGACACAGTTGGGAATCAATGAACTATTCAATACCTTCTGATTTGGGACTACACCTTCCTACAATAAAGAACATACATAAACATAATACCTTTGAGGAGTACTCATTATTCACTCAACGTCAACTAAATGTACACTCAGAGATTAGTACAAAAGAGAACTCACGTCGGGTCCCTACCTCGGACCAGGGTCAGGCGTGCGTTGAGGAATCCTCGACATGTCACAGAGGGGGGGGGGTCGTATTGGCCCGCTGGGGAGTGGTCGGGCCCGATTGATACAGTAGGATCATCGTCGGAGGACAAACATTAAGGATCGAATCGATACCAGGCCCGAGTATTTCCAGTAACAATTGATTCCGTCCACACAAAATCTTCGTGATTTAGAGGTGTCCGCTTAGCAATTCTTAGTGACTTTAGTGTTTCATCACCACACAATTCAAAGGATCCGAAATTCGCACGTTTCTAGGGATATTTTATCACTCAAGTCGGTCCTCAAATCCAACGAGATGTGAAGCACACGGCGCATCCCAGAGTGAGCCCATTTGGTTGAGCGCGCTTCAGCTACGGCTAACTTGATAACGAATCTTAATTCAGGAAGAATCAAGGGGTTTTGAAAGAGTTCATGTTAAATTACAGAGAGGGGTACACTATTCAACAAGAAATGCAGCCTTCAGCGTCAAATTCACAAGCATGTAACCTTTAAAGTTGAGACCAGACCGGCTAAACAATTTTACACTTTTTGCACATGAGAAAGCACCGGAGGATTATCGAAGCTGCCGCATCCCATTCAGTATGTAACGCTGCCCTGCAACGGCTATAACCGTTGGGATACGTGCTAAATGTTTAGCCGAAAAGTACCTTTCGGCCGGTACTCGGGCCCAAATCGCTCAACGGCCGAAACCGGTATAAAAGCGACAGACTACCCCTCAACAATTCGCCATCACTGTTGGCCATTTTTCTAAAATAGCTGAACGTATTTAGCAGTTTTAGTTGCTATAGAAAGAGCAAATATTTCTATTATGATGACGTATTAACTTCTCCAGAATTGATGAGTTTGAACGGAGTTATGGCTTTGGAAAGTGTAAAATCGCACTCATCACGAATTTTCCTCGTTAATTTTGCGAAAATCCTCAACGTGGCCATTTTTTGACTACTGGACGTATGAAGCTGCTTTAGCGACCGTTTGATAGAGAAATCTTCTAGTTTTGTATGACGTATCAACTTTTTGAATTTGACGGAAATGAAACAAGTTACTGCTCCGGAAAGTGTAAGAACTCGTGCTCTTCTCGAATTTTCCTCGTTATTTGATCTAAATTTTTTATTTCTTATAACTTCTTGTAAAACTTTGAAGAAAGTTATAATCATTTGAATATTTGTTCAAATTTCAATAGTAAATAAGCTGCTCCACGGTCAACGCCAAAGTCCAGTCAACACACAGCTGGCGAAGGCTTTTACAAGGCTTCCTTTGAGCGAAAGGGGGACGTGTAAATTGAGAACCATAATCTGTGTAGTACTAGAATTTGGTAAGTCTTGTGGAGGAAATAAACAAAGAAGAGGTGTTGTCATAGTACGCCATTTCTAGTGACTAGTTTGGCGTTTTTTGCTCCGTTTCTCGTCTGCCGTTTGACAGGACTCGTCACTAATGATCATTCTTTGACTTCTTTGCTTTTATACTTTTTGAACGAGTTTTTTTTTGTGGACGATGGGGTAGCAGGGCTTTTTTTATGAGCAGTTTTGGTGGGGAATTAAACAACTTTTTCATAGTTGGGCTTCTAAATAGGGTTGTTTCATGGACTTCGGCCTTCGGCAGAGGGAGGGGGGGGGGTCGTATTTCCGAATTTTCCTCGACTTCGCTTGACCCTGCCTCGGACCCGCCAGAGACCAGCTGTACCACTCATCAATAGTTTAAAAGGCCTAGAGCCCTGCGGGACTGCTGTGCGGGAGTTGAGAAGTTGACGAGAGGATGAGCTTGTTGAAGAGAGAAGACTGTTACCCGGAGGGATCGTGATGATGCTGTCGATAATAGCACTGCACGTTGCCGCGCGATCACGAAGGCAGTAGATAGGGGCCATGATGGCAACTCGCCCGCAGGTACGGGTGCATCCGGAGACTCCCTTGGAGCGATCCTCGCAATTCGCAGCAGTACCCTTTCTTTGCTCATCGATTTCCGCATTGATGCTACTCTCACAGTGCTAACCCCTTCAACGCAGAGTCAACCCTGCGTTGCGCAGTTCGCAACGGCACGTTGAGAGATCCTCAACGCACGCTGTACGGGCGCAGACGCAGACGGCTCGAGCATGCGAGTGTGAATATTAGCGCGAGAGAACGTGTCTAATCGGGCGAAACTGCGCAACGTGGTCGTTGAAAACTGCGCAACGCAGGGTTGACTCTGACGGCAAATGCTTTATGCTTTTATTCCTGTTTGTGCCACCCGCTTCAATCTCCACTCCTTATGTGCGGAGAGGTAATTTAAGACAAAACTTGGAGTCTCAGGACCAAACAAATATCAACGGAGTGCAGCGCTTTAGGGAAGTGACTTCTCAAGGCTGGAAATGAACGCTTTGGAAGAGCCAGATTTTTATGGAAGTTTCTTGTAGAGAAGTTTGGTGCACACTGGAAGGAGGAAACCTCGTAGCTCTCAAAAACGCCTTCGCTCTTCTACAACAAGCTTTTTGAAGAAAGTTGTGACTGCTTAAAGCCCAAAAATTTGAATTGACTGCTCAAAAACCTAAGAAAAAAGTGCGAACGAAACGAAATGTGCCTTTTTCGAAGAAAGAGACTAAAATTTCTTGCCATGCTAAAAAGTTTGCGACATATTTGAAAACAAGTGAGGTATGGCCACTGGGAGCCCAAAAGCTCGCCCCTGCACGAAAAAAAGTGCGAACGGGCGATTTTCAGAAAAAGGGAACGATCACGAAACTTTTAATACGATTTGGATAGATGAATATTTCATGTTTCTAAAACTTACTACCGCTACCAGAAAACTCGCTTTCAAAGAAATTATGGCTTTTCGAAAATGGAGGTGCGATTCCTAGGAATTTGGGTCTTTCCCTTCGTTAACACATTCGCGACGACGTCCCTTTTCCACTTTTCGGTCGCGTGGGACGGACGCGATTTTGTGGGTGCCGCCACCTCATCACATAACCGCGGATTTTGTTTTGTAAATGAACAAAAACATGAATGTCACGAAGTAATTTCTGCAATGTCCAATGCGTAAAGATTATCTAAACTATAACAGTAGGATTTCGATCAGAATGACAAATAGTGGCTACGAAAAGAGAGCATTCACTCACTTCCCCATGAAAGAATTTATGAGCATTTTACACTCGATTACGAGGTTTGTCCACATATCTGTCCATTCCTAGCGCCTGGCAAGCGATTATCAGGTGGCAGCCCATATAGGCTGCCATCGTCCTAGGAGCGCATGTTGTTGGCAGCCCATTTGGGCGGCCATGGGCGTGAATGTGTTAAAGAAGCACTTTCCTGCTGGTGATGCAACCTAGGTAGTTTTTTGGAAGGGTACGTCAGGCACATCGCAAATCTACTTAAACGATTAGAAAGTATGATTTCGAAGATGTTATGTCCTCTCAAACAGGGTGCATATTAGTCGAGGAAATTCTCGACAGGGGATCGTAGTTGTCAAGGTGAGTCATGGGGGTCGTACTCGTGAGGGTCAGTAACGTCAGTGGCATCGTGGTGCAGATAGAAGGGATAGGGTGTAGCGCAGCAGAAAACAAGGATATGAGAAAAAATGATATGAAATATCCTTTGCGGGTTCAGTCGCTGCGTCTCTCTACCTCCGACGAGGAAGTATTTGAAAGTATGCAAAGAATGAAAGTGCATCTTCGCGAGGAAAAGGGATACATGTGCACACGCGGTAAGAAGGCATTTCCTCTATCTACCGCCCGCTCCCTCCCCCTCAATACCTCGTTGTGAATGACACTGTTGTTAGGGACGCTGTCGCAAACCAACAACCGTAAAGGAAAGGCCGTAGGCAAATGAGGTTGCTTTTTAGGTTATAGAGTTACGAAATGTGTTTGCTACACTGCAGCTTTTGTCAACTGGTGATTATATAAACCTTCCAATCGATTCTGCAACTTCGAGTGCATGGCCTTCACCCAGATAATATCGGATGGTGACGGTTGCCCCTTTTATTTTGCTTATGTTGGAGGAATATATCCTTTACACATTTCGAACGTTGCTAACGAATTACACTTGCAATGGTAAAGAAGGGAGCGGCTTTTTGACGGTCGAGAATTATCCTCGATAGATCCTCGACGCTCTTCAACTAAAGGACGAGAAAGAAGGAAGCTAAACATAATGTCAAAAAGCGCGAACCTTATGCTTTCCAAATTTGTTTTAATTCTTTCAAGTTTCCACGAAGTTAGAGAGATATTGACTCTTAGTGGCAAAAACTCGCACGAAAAATTCGGGATCCTCGACGCTGCATCGACAAAATTTGAGAGACCCTATCTCCTCGAGTGTAAAGGTTTCAGATCAATTTCAATATTGCCCGGTAGCAGCAAATCCATCCGTATCCAGCCCTACCACACATTGCTCCAAATGTGGTAAAATGGTGGAATGGAACCTTTTCATCGATAGTGTAGATTTCGATGGTCTCGAGCGGAATTTCGGCAAATCTGACCCACGGACAAACCGCTCTGCAAGCGATTGCTTTACTGTACATTATGGAACGCACTTATTCACATCAAATGAAAGTTAGAGGGATCCTATCAAGATCCCGATGTGAGGGGGGATTCGTACGGAGGTGACCACGTCCTCGACACGATTTTCATCCTGCTCTTAAACGTTTTTTGCTTACCACGTTAAATCCTGGCCCCGCCTGGGGGATACCTTCCGCCCTCCTGGGGTAACGCCACAGTAGGCACAGCCAAAAGAATTCAAAGTTTCCTTGCATATTCTATCTGGTTTTGAGATTTAATTTTGAATCTTGACGAGATTCACTTCTTGAGGCTGTTTTGCCATTAACGGGAAAGGGAACTGTAGTGGCATCACCCTTGAGTCTGCTAGATCCAAGATTTGCTTTGTGACTGCAATTGCTATAGAGTGCTTCTTCATGTTGCTCCTAAAAATGCTGTCGTCAGGGCATGGAGGCGGATCCGCCGTTGCATGATAATTACGGTGATGAAGAAGTCGCTAGTAGCTCCGACTCACCCCGACTCATCTGCTGAAACTCCGCTATTCAGCATCAATTTCCTGATATTTGATGCCTCAAGATGTACAGCTCAATGATGCTTGTTTTATAGCAGTGTGAACGAGGCGGTTGGCCCAGTTTGCCCTATAGGGCCAACCGAATCGATACAGATTAGTGTCTCCTTGTCAAAAAAGCTACCAGAACACCGACTCAAGGGAGGCTTGATTTTCCTGCTTGAGAATCTGACCGGTACTAATCCCTGGCCCGTTTCTGCTCAACAAACGGCCTCGGTATAAATTCTGGCCCTTTGCCGTTTTAGCGCTTCCAGCCTTTTCCTGCATAGTTCCTTCGAGGCGAGTTTGCCATGAAAATGCGGTCCATCAGAACTCAAGGTAGGGATGGCCAATGGTGCTGGGATGGAGAAAATATTAAAATAAACGGCTCAGGACCCGAATAATGGGACCCCTTCTTCGCCCTTGATCTCCGCATTGATGCAACTATCATCGGTGTTGATCTCTTCAACACTAACGCTCCTCTGCTGAAGGGCTAGAGCCAGACATCGTGGGGCTAGACGGGAACGGGGCGAGCGGCGCTGGCTGGGAGCATACTCTTCGTTGCAAAACGCGCATCACTTTGCATCATTAGGGGGCCGCCTGCCTTTTCTTAAACCACTCACCTTATCGCGGAATCCTCCTTCGATATCGGAACTGCTGTGGGTGGCGCGTGAACCACATTAATCAGGTTTTTCCAGGGCATCTTCATGCGACTGTTTACGGTAGATGAACAGGTAATAACAAAGACCATAGACGTTCAGTCTTGAAAATGAACGAAGTACTGAAACTCACCATGTGTTACGGAAACAGCCTTGCCCTTTTCGTAGATTTGCTTTGCCACCCTCCTCCAACCTGGGGCCTTTCGCTAATGGTCAATTAGCGGGAGGCTAGATAGACCAGAAATTGACTCAATATCACTGCAACTTTCATTTGCCCACATTCACGTTCTACGTGAATCCCGAATTGTCTCCAGCTTTCTATGTTTCTTGAATAAAATCATTACGTGAGAGTTATTCAATTAAAAGGAGGAAGCCCGACTGCAGGAGCTGGCGACTTAGCGTTCTGTTGAAAGCATGTGAAAATGAACGACATTCAGTTGTTCCAGCTGCTGTTTTCGAGCACCTGACTTTCGCCATGGCGCATGCTTTCTGCTTCATATTGGATCCATTTTCTTGTACCAGAGCCCTCTACTTTGAAATGTATGCGCATTAGATAGTCATGACTTTCATGAAGAAGTGCATTCCTTCGTCTTCTCGAATACAGCCGTGCATAAGACGTTCCCTGCTTCATTTAGGCTTTTATATTTGAGATTCGGTTTTCCTGTATGCACTATATCATGATAACTTTGTACAGCGCCAAATAGAATGTAGGCAGTAATCATCTCCAATTTTCATAAAAATTTTCTCTGTCCCTTTGAAGAAAATCCGAGGGGACAGAGAAAATTTGCTTCCCCTACTACTCCAAGGTATGAGTCGAAATTCAATTGGAGTGTTATTCTGTTTGAACATTATTCAAGAAGTGCAATGAGGAAATTGTTGTGCAAAGGCAAAAAGCCCCACAGAAAACAATTAAATTTCTATTGTGAGCCTGAGATATGACGAAGAGGAACAGCGCTGCCAGGAGAGGGAAAACGCGAGAGAGCCTGCTGTACGCGACAGGGCAAACACCACGTTTGCCGCAATTGATAAGAATGTCCGCGCACACAAGGCAAGGCCTTAGTGCCGTTGCCTCGCACTTTTGAGTCGCGAAAGTGTCCCACCTCCTGGGGAACTCTTCACTCTAAAAGGGACTAGACTGGCTCTTTGGACCTAATCCTGACTCGTAGCTTTAATATTATAAATCCACGGCACGTTCTCGAGGTGTTCTTCCCCCCCCCCCCTCACCTCGCGCTCTGGGATGCGCTAATCAGTCGTCTGTGGTGCGTAGTCGCAGCGGTAGTTGAAAGTCTCTTTCTCTTTCCTACTTACAATTAGCCACCCCTTAAAGGCAAAAGTCGGGCTCCATAAGGGGGTATTACGGCGATTGAACTGAGTATAGAGATGCGATGTGGAACGACAGTGGAGAAAAAACTGAGAAAAACCGTCGACATGGCCGCTAACAAAACCCTCTTTCCCACTAGCAGTGAAGGTGGCTGACTTGGGGAGGGGGGCACGTACAAACAAGTTTTCTGGAGATGTCAGTCGTTCTTTCGGTTGATACGGCAATCAACCTAGCTGATTTCACACGTCATGCCAGCCACGCACCACTTCCGGAGGTGGGCGGGCCTGGATTGACCAGGCGGCCCTGGATTGAAACCGAACGCACCGGGGCCTCAACGGGGTAGTTAAGGTGTTGCTGCAATGTGTGCAGCTACCCGCATACAACCTCCAAGCACGGGAGTTACTTCTCCAGCGTGCCTGAGCCCGATCTTTGCCTTTAAATCGATTTCCCTGTGGTCCTTAACTTATTTTATATCCCTGTAATGGTGCTTTCCACCATTAGGATGCATTTCCTGAATAAACTGCAGAATCGCCTCGTTGCCAACATACATATTACCTGGTCGAGTCTATTTTTCAGTGCCCTCTAATTTAATCGGCTCCAGAGGTATACAACGTGATCAATATCCCAGCAAATGAAAAGCATCCCATCCAAACTGTGAATATCTCGCATTGATGTCACTGTTGTAGATCTGTCGAACTAAATTCGCATTCTATTATTGATGGTTATGCCACAGATATCCTTCCTGTGTAATCGTATTGAAAACCCTTCCAGTATGTTTGAAGAAATTGTGATATTCGAGCGTTTATCAGTTCCTAATCAACCTAAGAAGCATCACTTTACCTCTTTCACTGTACTTGGATTTCAGTCTCGAACTATTTCAGCGAATACTGAAGAGCAAGCTTAACTTCGTTCAGAATTTGCAATATTTCATCACCAAGTTTTTCGAATTGATCTGACTATCACTCGTTCAGAACTCAATAAACACTGTTACTAAGTGAAGTGGTCAAAAATTTCCATTCTCCTTTCGTTCTGGCAGATTTTGCCCGTTTTCCCTATCAGAGGCAACCTACATACACGGTGGCTCAAAAGTATAGGATGCCATGTTTTAGAGTGTAAATTGAAGAAGGGAAGTCGATTAACAAACCAATTTTACGGAAAGATAGGGTTGAGCGGTATTATCGTTTTGTCCGAAAGGTGCTATAACTTTGACGATTCTGCCTTCACAGAGGCCTTCTGACCTAAAACGACAGAAACGCAGTGCGCCGCAGGTATCCAACGGCTATGTCGTCCCACGTCTTCTGAAGCGCTAATCTTAGAGCTTCAGCCGAGCTGTAGAAAACTTTCAAGAATTTGCCAACAACATCCTCACAAGGAGAAGTGCATCTGGTTAGAGGCCGGGAGGAAAAAGGCCACAATTTCTCACTCCAGTGACCGAGGAGGTGCACGTCTCGAACGGCTTACACGATTTGAAAGTGTAATGGGGAGCCGAATTTCATTAAGTAACAAACGGCATTGAGCAGAATGCTCACGGGTCTACATATCCTGCCCCAACGTAGACTTTTACAAGATCTTCGAGTCAATTTCAACATTTTCTGACGAACACCAATGGAGCCTCACTGTTATCTATCCCGTCACAAGCTGTCATACTTTCAAGAGAAAATCTATTATAATCAAACATTATTTCGGAGACTCACTCTCACTCTTCGTCACCAAGTGTCTCCGGTTTGACGACCTCGAAGGAGTTTGATGCGAAATTCTTTCATCATTCCAAATCGTAGGGGAGCTGCGGCGCGCCTTGGGCTGGCTCGGAAATTTTTTGCATTTAACCAACTATTTTATTGGGATTGCTTCAAAAGAACTTCCCACGATGTATTGGTAGGATTGGCGGCACATCCCGAGATCAATAGCGATGTGACTCACGCTAGCTCCACCGTTGTGAGTGGTCCTCTTCTAGGTGAATGCCCTGTGCACAATTCTTGACCTTCCGCTTTTCACGATCTCACAAACGAGTGCTTGGACCTCGATAGCAACGAAGATGTTTTGAAGTGTAGAAGATAGAATACCGAATCGCTCTGCAAATTCGCCACTCCGGAGCAGGGTCGGTCCTATCGTTGCTACTTTTCGAAAAATTTTTATGACCCCCCTCCCCAAAAGTGGATTTGGTACGACCCCCCTCTCGACCCTCGACCACCATATTCCTCGCTGTAGTATTTCATTCTGGTATCACTTCAACCACGAAAACTCCGCCCACTTTTTCCTCCAAAAATGCCGTCGAGCGGGGGGTATATAGTCACTCTGAGACCGTAAAAATTACCTAAATTTCCACCAATTTACCCCCTCCTACCTTTAATCCCACGCTTCATTCCCTAGCGGGGGGTATATATGCGCGCTGAAACGGCAAATTTTCTCCCGCGCCACTCCTCCCTCACCTCATGCAACTTCTTGCAACCGAAGCAAGTACGACCCCCCCTCTACAACCTCATCAAAATATACGACCCCCCCCTCTAAAAACTCATCAAAATACGACCCCCCGTTGCTACTTGTAGCAACGTAGGACCGACCCTGCTCCGGAGACCGTCCTTGGGCAGCCTTTTGACAACGAGTCGATGAGGAGAAACCTTCGTAGCAAGAGTTCAGATGAGGTCTGGACCAAACAACTTATGAGGTCTCTTACACAGCTTCATAGTTTGAACAGTTTTGAAACGTTCCGAAAATATAAGGTTGGAAAGAATGTTACGCAACACTTTCTCCCATTTTTGATTTTAATTTTATCTTTTTTTGTTTACAACTCCTAACCAGTCGCATATCCTCCATATGTGTCCACTACTTGTCTTCAATGCTTAGAAATTTTCTTGATGCTCCTTCGCCAGAACGCGGCACAAAAAAGCAGGCCTTCATGCAATCGAATTCGAGTTGCTCGTCCAAATATTTCGTCATAAAAGTGATGAGTGAGGGTCCAGAATGGGTGCTAACCATTTAGGGTTTGACCAGGGAAATACGCTAAGTGAGCTGAGAAATCTCGTCGCAACTTTCTTAACGGGTTATTTCAAAACATGGCGATTCGCAATGACATGAATGATATAAACGTTGTCGCCGAACGAGGGCTTTTGACAAGCTGCCTCTTTCAGTCTCTGTAGCATGGATCTTAACCTCCACAATGGTGCACATAGCGAAGAAATTGCAGTCGATCTTCCGCGGCAGCCCTACCTGTAATGGAAAGTACGAGGTGCTGCTACCTTCTTAGGGAGCCTCTCAAAGTATTTGAAAAAGAGTGTTGCAGAACTTTCCTTCTACTCTACAGCTCAGTGCCTGCTAATGGTCAATGTCGCGTCCTATACTTTTTAGCCACTAGAAACTTGTATCAAAGGCAAAGGTCGTGGTGAACCGATGTGTTATAACGCTTGTACTACTAGGTGACATTAGGTGTATAGTAGCGGTAACTTGAAATCCTTTCTATTTTTGATCCTGCGCAGCCAATAAAGAACGAAATTGCCTCAACTTCACATATACGTCAAAATCGAGCTTGAATACGATACGCGTTATAGTCATTCGAAATAGAAGTTACGAAATCATAACAAAACCGCAGATTTTTGGTTCCTCTCATCATTATAACTCCAACTCTTCAATGTTTGCATGTTTTATTAATTTAATATTTACCAAAATTATTGTCAATTCAAAAGTTGTTTATTTAATTAACTTGCTAATCAAGAATTATATGATTTTCAAATGAATTCTCACGTAAAAAAGAAGCATTTCTGTATAGAAGGGGTTTGTCTTATTCGCACAGCGCGAAACAGAAAGGTTTTTCTCAGTAGCTCAATTTCTCTGCACTACTGTCAAGATTTTTCAGTATTATCAGGGTGGAGCCTGAGTAGAAAGCCCTGCACAAAGTACAACCTTACAACCCTTACGAGAACTGGCATTTTCAGAGAACTTCAAAGAGTGGTCGTCTCGTCTCGCTCCCGTAACATCCCCAACTAACAAAAAAATTTTTTTTGCTTCTTTTCTGAGCCGAATGGAAGTTATAGTGCTACCCTGTATAGGTCTTAATCTGGCAAATATTGCGGACGGAAATAATCCAACAGGAAAACTTCCTTGAGCTTCAGGAGATAGAAGGTGTGACTAGCTTCTGCAAGTTAGCGCTTGGTCTGGATTAAAGGCAAGAAGTAGAGCACTGTTCACAGCGACAAGTCGACACTCCACCCTTGGAAATGAAGTTGCAGGCGTTGTGAAGCGTATTTCAATAGTCAGAAAAAGTGGACGTTTTGCCATGGAAAAGGGAAATCGAACTATACGGCGATTTACCAGTTCCTAGTATCGAGCGAAATAAGGGCTGGGCTAAAAACGAGGGTAGTCAGCAGAATACAATACTTTCCTTCGAAAGCCAGAACTAGGTGAAAAATTGGGTTTTCTATTAGGACAATGATCCAATGCAGGCCGACGCTATCACTGCCGCCTTCTCAAACTCACAGAAAGGTGGCTACGGAGAGGCCAAATCAAGTTCTTAGTTCTAGCTGAGTTGTGCACTTCAGGGTAGAGCTCGTTATCGTATACTTCAAACCCCATTGAAGAAACCCACGGGGCAATTTGTTTTATTTCATGAAGTGTAGACTTCGACTCAAGAGTCACAAAATGATGTTCCAGTCTATTCAATGTCAATAAAAACGCTGGCGTAATAGAATCATACAGTTGAGTAGCAAGTTTGTGTTTTCATGCGGATTAGAGAGCTGTTGTGCTGCATACTCATTGGAAATTCGGAGTTTCCAAACTTTTGACGATTTTTCTGGAAAAATCGTATTTTTCTTACTATTACTCTAGAGTTGTCCGTGTACAAAATATGTATATAAATTTGAAGTGGGTTCGTTGTTTATTTGGTCGAGAACAAAAAAAAAGTTCCGTTGTCACTTCAGCACCTCACCAGTAATTAAAAATGGGTAGAAACCATCGGCAGGATAATATGTATTAGGTTGTCTCATAAGTAGTGTCGTTTTTTTTTCAAACTAAAAATTTTCTTCTAAATCCCCATGCTTTGACAACATGTCATATACCAATCGAAAGAGAATTATCTGCCCTACAAGATGTTTTGTATCTCCTCCACCTTTGTTGTAGGGTTTCCGAATTTTAGGTCTGCGAAATGGGAGGTCCAGTAGAGGAAAAATTGCCAAAACGGCAGCTAGCCCTAAGATTATCTCCCCTTGGGGGGGGGGGATCATTCAATGACCGCACGATGTACCTTCTGCTTACTCACGACCTCTTCTAAACAACCGCCCTTAGGTTGCCAAAAAAGCTTTGCCGTGTTTCTTTTCGAATTTTCTGACTGATAAACCATAGAAATTTTTAAATTGAAATTCTTCTTCTGAAACGCCATTGTTCCATAACAAGTAGTGTTTCTTTTGTGAGCACTACTTCTACTCTATTCGCCCATTTGTTTTGTTTTTATGTTTGTTGGGAATCAGTTCGATTTTAGGTGTTTGGGAATAAGGTGTTTTATCCACGAAAGTGACCGCATTTCTTTGTAAAAAAAATTACCAATGAGAAGATGAGAAAATCAACCAAGCTTACATTCCTAACTTAGCCATGACTTGTTTTCGAAATTCAACTAAATTTTAAGTGTTTCGGCTGTAAAAAAATTCGTGCCGGATCTCATGTAATCGTGCTCGACCGTCGATTTCGGGTTGAAGAACCAGGTCTGGAAAAGGAGCGGCGCGACTTCTTAGGGAACCTAATAGTAGAATGTTATGAAGAGGTCACGTGTAAGTAGAGAGTACATCATTGATTGATTTCTCCTGAGGGTAGATAAAGTTAGGGCTAGTTGTCGGTTTGGTTAATTTTCGCCTAGACTTCCCATTTCGCACGCCTAAACCCTAAACAACGGTGAAAGTGTAGCATAGCTCTTTGTAGTGCAGACAATTCTCTTTTGAATGGTATATGACATGGTGTAAAAGGATGTGGATAGATCTCTCTCTGCAGGAGCGACGAAGTGAAGTAATATTAAGTTGAGGGGTCTATAGTGGAGAGGGGAACACATATGAGCCCTTGATCCTAACCGTAAGCGCCGCACCCTTGCTAAGTTACGGCGCCAAGTGGGTACATACTTTAAGCCTGCGTTCCACTCCATATTTCTCGCGCAAGAGCTTCATTCCGTTCAGAAGTCCCGGCCGGAATTTGCTTGCAACACTTACTTCAAATAACATAGATGTACATATCAGCAATAATCTTTGACACAGTGTAGCTTGATTAGAATAAGTACTGGAGAAACAAGGACCAGGACACAACAAATCGATAACAGTTTCGGAGCATTGCTTGCTGCTATTTATGATACAAAAGTATATGCTTTTCCTCAGTCCGTTCATTGAATATCTCCGAAGCACCTGTGTTCTTTCCCGTTTCAAACAAAGTCGCGGTGATCGGGCCCGTTTGGACTTGCACCTTTTACAAAGAGCCGGATTAACACAGCAAAATCTTGCAAACAAAGATATATTAAGGTGAGGAACATCTTTCGGAATCTCTTCAATAGTTCTATAGGATGGCCACAAATTACGGTAACAAGACAAAGTACTTTACAAAAATGCCGACCTTTTCAAAGGAACGAAGTGGTCTGAGCTATCTATTCATCGCGACGTGTCAGGGTAAACGGCGATTGAAGCCCTGCCGAGTACCTAAGATTTGGGCCGTTCTGGGCTTATAATCTCCATCTTGAGAGGCTTTCTGGTGCTCTAAAGCTTACGGTCCTGATTATCTCGTTACACCTGTATGGTTGCCCGATAAGTGATGTCGTTTTTTTTTCAGATGGGAATTTCGCTTCTGCAGTTCCATGTTTAAAAGTATCTAACTCTCTTTCAAATTTGGCTTCCCCGCAAAACTCAATGGTTGACCACAGTCTCGTCGAATTCAGAAACAAGAGTAGTTACTGCCGAGATGTTCAAAAACTGATGGTCTGTTTAGGAGGAATCGCAAATTAGACCTGAATTGCATGTTTGACTAATTTCATCACCTTTTGGGGGAAATCTTTTCGAAATAATGAGGTGATCCCGTGTTTATTGGACCCTTATGACGCAACCCTAAAGTTAGGCTAAATCCACAATGAAAATAAAGTTGAAACAATGGATGAATAGAGCAAAATAATATCACAACTTTTATGTATGTGACGTGCAAGGATGGGGTCTCAAAGGGCAAACTTCAGTTCGAAGAATCGCTTGTTTTTGTCAGTCCAGTCCAACTAAGGACAATTTCAAAAAGAAACACGATGGAGCTTTCGAGATCACCTCATGACAGGCTGTTTGAAAGCGATCATGACCAATTCACGGCACTTCATCGCTTGACTTCTGGGTGTGGAAACGGAGTTACCGCTAGTTGCACGTTTGACTAATTTTCCAATAAGCAAACCTGGAATTCAAGGATTCTACATTGAACAAGGAATGTAATTGAGAAAGTTTGTAGAGCTGGTAGTTCTTGTAAATGCTATGCAAAATGTCTTTACACTGTAGGCCAAACGAGGTTTTCAAGATGTAATCTTCATTAACTTGCCTCACGTTTCGACCGTTTCCTCTTCTTCAGAGGCCTGGAGATTGCCTGAAGCGTTTCGATTTGCTAGCTATTCGATCAACCGCTCGTAGCATTTTCGAAGTCACAAAACGTCGAAAACACTACCCAGCTTTGATTGACGAAAAGAGCTATGCAAAATGTTGTCAAAACATGGGACTTCAGAGGACAAGTCTCACGTGAAGAAAGGACATTACTTATCGGACAAGTTGACAATTGTTGCAATCGTTGCTTTCTTCCTATCTCGATAGAACCTTCCGTTACTATAAGCAGATCTGTTTCAGAATTTTTACGCGGGTCTACACATGTTTCTTATCGCTAAAATTGTAAGAGGCCGTCGGTTGCTCCAGGAACTTGAGCAGCAAGAGAAGGATGAGGCTGCTGCGGCGCTCGATGCTGCTCATTCCTCTTCGCAGGTATTTAACACCATTCTTTATATCATCTCTTTCCTTGTTAAAAGTTTTAAGTCGTCTTCTCTACAATGTGAAACCATACAAAAGGAGCTGTTGATCTCCAGCGGAGGACACGGTTATGTAAGCGCACGATTTAGAGGTCGATTCCACGTAGAAATCCTTCCTGATGGGCGCACTAAGCTTCCGGAAACACGAGGGATGTGCAGGAAGATTACTAAAAAACTGGTGCCGAAAACTCAGTAAATTTGAACATCACTGATCTTATCGACTTCAACGTCACGCGTACATGGAAATTTTAATGACATCATGATGGTGGCAAACTAGTTTAACCAATGCAACAAATTTTTTCGAATTTTTCCAATTTAACTGTACCTGTATAGGGACAACGCAGATCAGTTTCTCGTCACCACAAAAGCAGTCGTGATGTTGGCGACGAAGTTGAGGACGAATCAAGTCATACGAAAGCAGAACGCAGGTTTTTTTTTATTGGAAATGACTTCATGCTTATAGATTTGCGTTTGAGAGGAATCATTCAGAAAAAGCGGCCGTCGGAAAACTCATGCCTGTGGCTCGATTGATTCGACGCTGGATGCAACTGATCGCTTGACGGTTCGCCGAACGAGTAGCATGCCATCATTGTGTGAGGTGATTCAAAGTAAGAGATTTCCGCATTTCCATGAAGTTTCATGCACTCCATCCAAGGCAAATTAGAATTGCTGCTAATAAGCCGTGAACAATGAACATCGTCTGAAATATGTACATCGACATAGTCTCCTTTACGAATTTTTTTACGAATTTTTTGCTCTGTGGGCCTTCTCCTGACAAAGTTATGAGTTTCTTTTATTGTGCACCGCCTCTTCAGAAAGCACCAGCCCACCACGGGCATGTCTCTAAATTGGAATGGCAACTCAGTGGACATCCTTGCTCATATTTTTTCATGGATCTTTGGACCGTCCTACAGGGTGGCCACAAAGTATGATGCTTATTCGCATGTAGAAAAAAATAAACACGGTGCAGTTCTTCACGAAATTTTGTCAAATGGTAAAATTAGGTAGAGAAACATTTATTCGAGGTACTGTTCGAAATGGTCGTTTTTGGTCAGAATACAAGCTTCCTATCTCTCGGTAAAAACTTCCACAGTGGGCCGCAGGTAGTTGGCATCAGTCTTCATCCAGTCCCCCTAAAGCGGTGCTTTCAGAGGATCCATTCTGCGGTGGAAGGAGGAAGCACTTTCCGCTGCAGATAGCTCCAAACGGAACAGTCTATTGGATAGTGGTCTGGGGAGTTAGTGGCCACAAGTATTTGTCCCAGAATCCAGAATGATGTTTGCAGAAGAAAATCGTAGATTTCGACCTATGTGCTGGCGCCCAGTGTTGTTGCAAAATAAAATTTCGCCCTTCAATGTGTTTATGGGCCTATGGCATCAGTGTATCCCTCAAAATAACATCTGATAGGATTAGAGTTGATTTTGATGTTTTCATCACTAAAAACAAGAGGTGCCTTGCCCTTTGCTGTTATCCCCAAACCATCACCGACTTCGCGAACAGACTCCTGGCTTTTACCCGTCGTTTTCTGGAGTAGATTCCATGTTCGGTCTTCTTGGAACCTGGGCATGTTGTATATTCCGTGTTGTTGTTATGCCATACAGGTTGTTACGATGGAATAGATTTATTCGGTCGACGTTTCGAAAAATTCGTCTTTTTCAGGACCTGAAGTTGTTTCGTAGTTCTTAGCTCGTAATCAATCCGGTCAAATTCCCCGTCATATTTCTCAGGATATAAATAGAGAAAGATTCCAACGAAGAACTGACCTTACTGCTACTCCATGAGCGCCACGCAGCCAGTCAATTCTAAATAGTTATGAAAAATGAGACACGCTCGCGTGAGGACGTCAGCGGTACGCGCGTTGTCTCACAATCCGCACACTCTCGCGAGAGGACGTCAGCGGTACGCGCGTTGTCTCACAACCCGCACACTCTCGCGCGAGGACGTCAGCGGTACGCGCGTTGTCTCACAATCCGCACCAGAGTCAACCCTGCGTTGCGCAGTTCGCAACGGCACGTTGAGAGATCCTCAACGCTCGCTGTATGGGCGGAGACGCAGACGGCTCGAGCATGCGAGTGTAAATGTTCGCGCGAGAGAACGTGTCTAATCGGGCGAAACTGCGCAACGTGGCCGTTGAAAACTGCGCAACGCAGGGTTGACTCTGATCCGCACACTCTCACGCGAGGAAGTCAGCGGTACGTGCATCTCTCACAATCCACATAGAGGAATGAAAGGCAGAAATTCATTTCTAATGGCCATGCACTCCTTTCGGTTGTTCAGCTTTGGATTTTGCGCGCGGATATATAACGCTTCTAGCATCTTTCTAGCACTGATGTCATCTTCGCGGGCCGGAATTTTTATTGTATATCGAAGTCGTTGCCCTGATGAGTTTCCAATCGATGCTCACCGAGTGGAGTAAGTAGACTTCCGCGCCTTTTGCCCGCGAGGTGCTCTTTTACGCGTACAACTAACCTACCCGTCTCTCCGATACAAATTTCGCCACAGGTTGAACACTGGAGCTGGTATACTGTCCCTCGTTGTGCACAGTGTCCACACCTTCCATATGGGCCAACCACGCAGGACTCCATAGTGCATTCACGATCATAGAGTTTATTGCGAATCAGCTGTCGTTTGATATTGTTTCTGGGTACATTAATCAAAACGACATTGTTGGCCAAATTAGCTCTTGCTATGCACTGCTGTATAGCTGCGCTGATCTCATCCGATATGAAAGGTAATTGAAGATGTGCCATACCATCGCGATTTCTCGCGGAATGCCCTCGTGAACCTTCGCGAATTCTCGCGGAATTATTTTGTAAGCCTGATGCTCTTCTCTGTTCTCCATAACCATTCATCCTTGCAATGGCGGATGCTAGCTTACAAGATTGTTTACATGATTGTCTTCTGGGGTGTTTCTCTGACGGAGTAGGCAGCCAGCTGGTTTTGGCTGTTGTGTGCAACCTCAACCGTGAAGATTTTCTCTCTTCAGACCAGACAATTTCATCGAGGCTGCCCTCACGAATTACTGACAGAAGCTTCTTACATTTCTTCAGTGTATTCGTCTGAGTGGCTTAGCTGAGCACCTGTCCTTGAAAGAAGCGGTAACTGTGCGAATCCTGTTCTAATCTCACAACATTATGAGCACTTCTTCGTGAGATAGGCAGATCCGAAGCGATTCTGTTCATACTAACCTCATCGTTGCGAGAGGTCCTCTTCTTAATTGTCTTCCGAATCTGTGGAATATTAAAATTTTTGGTCGGTCTGCTTTTGGAAGTGGTAGCTAGTCTCCTCACTCCCTGTATTGAGCCACAATTCTTCTCACTGTTCTTTCGTTGATGTGGAACCTTTTTGCGATCTCCGCGGCAGAACATCCTTCATCCACGAGGTGTGCGACAGTGGCGCGATGAGATACGGTCGCATTTCTCCAATGTATTCGTACTGCCAGTCGTGGTAATCCGGCGGTAGTGCATGATTGACATGTCCAGAACATATGTTACACAATTTCAACAAGCATTTACAGGTCAGTAAGCGACGTGTAAATTGGCGGATCATACTTTTTAGCCACCCTGTATAACCAAGCTCGAAACGTTGCGGTCAGCACCGCTCGATTCGGCGCGTACTACCTATCTTTAGGTGTTTTGCCGCAAGTTAACCGTTACGTGATATCGTTTTTCCTCAGTTTTTCATTTGAAGTTTTTCATTTGAAGTTAGTGAAAGTTTTTCATTTGGATTCTCATGAGTTTACATCGTGTTGCTTACCATTCTGGAAAAAAAGCTGCCTTCTCTACAATGATGTCTACTACTCCTCTAAATTCGTTGTAAAACTGTTGAATAAGAGGCAGGACACTTAGCAGCGAACGGTTCTACTTGTTAGAATATCGGCTGTCATTGACACAGAAATAGGATGTTTTCGAATGCTCACTTCCCTTGTTGCGTACATGGGCGGCTTTGATTCATCCTCAGGTTGATTTTCGCTCACTCCTCGAATGCAATGGGTATCTCTGTTTGCACTCGCACCGGCTCTAAACAATATTTGCCCTGTGTGCAGCTGAATGTCAGTGAATCTCACCAAAAGCTTTTTTGGCCCAAAAGCTTTTTTGGCTTTGAAGCTAGGATGACCTTTAAGATTCGGTTGGATTTTCAATAGAGGGTGTTATGTAACGCCAGTGGGGCAAAATGGAGAAGTCCTTCTAGAACACGAATCTTGGACAGCTCTGTATCGGTTGACCTCCACCATTTTACGAACCAACAACCAAGTGACGTCGTTTGGTCGTCTTACCTCGGTAGCTTCTCATTCTACCAAAAAGAGATTGGTTGTTAACACATCACACAGAAAAGTTGGAGGGTACGGTTTCTGAAGGTGAGATACCCTTTCGAAATGCACGAAGCACTGACAGAGGCGGAGAGTTCAGCCGTAGTGTACTACAACTAGCACACTTCTTCCGCAAAAAGGTTTTACCTCGCTTTCTTAGCACCTACTGCTTGCCCTGATGCATACACTTTCACACTCACTTTATCGCAATCACTCGCTTAACACGTGCAAATTACCCCTTACCTGTGCTGGCTCATTCATTGTCGGACTCGGCCAATTTGTTTGTTTTTCAAACACTAGCACATTGCTCATTATCCCCACTTACTCTTAATCCAACCTAATGTTTTCATGATCGTCCGCTTCAAATAAGCAATTCCTACAAACTTTTTTAAGTTGCTCTTCACTGTCGGCCCATCTCGTACCTATGCTTTCATCTACGCATGTGAGAACAACATTAGTTTTATCCAGGGGTGCGCTTTTATCCATGATAAATGATACAGCGTTTCACTCTGTAGCTGAGGTGTTCAACCAAAAGGTAGAGCACACGGAGGTGATTAAATACGTGTTACGTATCAGACATTTTACTTTACTGAAAGTACTGAGTGCTTGCAGTGCTTGCATTGAAAGTACTGAGTGCTTGCAGTGCTTGCATTGAAAGTACTGAGTGCTTGCATTGCATTTTGCCGTCCTCACTGGTGATCTGCACACTAAATTTCACTCGAAAAGATTGTTAAAAGATGTGACTAAGATTGTCAGGGAAAAAGGCGTACGCTTTTATTAAAGGCAAACCCCGAGATTAGCCCGAATTGTGAGAAGGATACCGCGAGGGAAATTGCGAGGTCCCCACCTACCTAGACCACCTCGGCTTCCCTGCAAAATGCGCGGTTAGGGCGTTAATCCTTACGGGCCTACGACCATCGACCCCCGTTGCAACGCTTCCCACCCATCTCGGTATTAGCGTGGTATCTCGAACGTGCGTTCCTGATCTCTCGCGCGTTTTGTCTTCTTTGGCCGCCCTGCCTCGCCATCGTTCCACATCCGATCTTTTTGGAGGGTAAGGCCTTAATTTCAGCGATCCCAAATACTCCTCTATCTTTTCTTTGCACTTTCAGGCCGTCCTGCAGCTCAGTCATCACTGCGGATGCTCTTATCACCAGTTTCATCCCGGGGCTTGCCTTTAACCCGTTGAGAACAAACCATACAGTAACCGTAACCTTGCAAAAATTTCAGCGAGTACCAGGAGCACTGTGAAGCATTACAACTACGATGACAAGCTGAACAGAATGCAACGACGAGCTTTGCGGTTCACGTGGCATCGGCTTCAAACACGAAATGGCGGGAAACGAGTAGAAAACGTTTTCGAAGAGGTAAATTTACCCTAAATGCATCACAATGCAGGTGGAACCCACTCAGCAATAAATCACACTCACATCATAGTTATCCATAATTTGGAATGCCGTGAGCCGAGTGTCCCACAACATTTTCCTTCATAAAAATCACATGTAATACTTGCGAAGGATCTTCCAGCTCGATAGAAACTTGGAGTCGATAACTGCTGTTTTTACGGTTCAAGTCATCAAGTCTTAGCGTCTACGGTTGTTTCACTCTTTTTTTCCTTTATCTGCTGGTGAATTCATCGGGCGAGAGCAAGATCGGCTTGCTGGATCGCCGTCACGAAATACATTTCTATGAACAGGGTGGCCACAACTCGTGATAGTAAAAGCGTGCTGTATATGTACAATATAAAATTTAATCGACGGAGTTTCGGATGTAGCTTTTACGTATTTGGTTCTGTAGCATTCTTTAGTTCTTTTGATGATCATTCTTTAGTTCAACACATAAAATATGAACTGCTGAAGCCTTTATCTCTTCATGCAATAATTAATCGTTGGTTACGTCAAGGTGTCTGGTGGTGTTACGTTGCAAAGCGACTCGGAATCGAACAAAAGGATCATTTCAAACAAAACCAATTCCTTAAACTTCGAAATAACAACATGATTGAACATTTCTGTAGGACCCTTAACAGGACGACCTTTGCGCAAGGTTCCCGCTAGCTTAGCGTTCAGAGACCATTGCACGCGAATAGTGGGCACTCAGAATTCTTCACCTAAATCTGTATATTACTCTGTAAGGGGTGTGGCGAAGACGAGCACCTCCTACTTGGATGACGCACTATCATTTAATCCAGGAAACCGTTTCATACATGAGGATATCTACCTATTACATCATCCCAACTCATTTCCCGGAAGACTTCGCGGATAGTGGCCACTCGGAAGGAGGAGTGGTCACTTCATCTTGTTACCGTGATTTGTGGCGACAATGACAGTATAGTTTTTTCAAAGTATGAAGCGGACATAACGCGTGCCTATTTCTTTGTTAGCTTTTTTATGCTTTGGCTTCAACGCGAACAATCAAAGTCAAGCGCCCTGTCCTATACATATGATTAGATCCTCAAAACGTCTAGTGTGTCTTGTCTAGGACCGAAAGGCTCAGAGGTGTTTCACCAAAGCGCCCTTTATCTCACTCGTGAAGGTAAGGCTTTGACGTGAGTAGTGAATTTCGAAAGCAGATCTGTCTCTCAGGTCACATTCTTTTCCTGTAGGACACACAGCAACTTCAGTAACTTGACATATCAGACCTATTTTGATCGTTTCTTTCCTCTTTTGCTGATGCGCCTTCAGAATATACTCCTATTGATAGAGGAACTTTTAGCTCAAGCGTCGTCCTTGCTTCATCCACTTTCATTTTCCATTATACGCTCTGCCTATGAACAGTGAAGAAGTTCGCTCATTGATACCTTTTGTAGAGTAATGGACGTCATCCCATATCAAAAGTCTTTCACCGAGTTTTGTTGAGCATGGCTCATTTCTGTGGATCGTTTAGACTCCTGCTGCTTGTTTGCTGAAAGAAATAAACATAGCAATGCTCCGCAACTACTCCTGTCAAAATAATGTTCATTAGTGAAAGGATCGTTCACGAAAACCGCACGTTTCTGCTTTCAAATGATTCAGTGGCTTGTGGCCCTCGCTTCACGACAAAATCATAAAAAAAACCGAGAAACCGCGTTTGTTCGGTCAAATTCAAAGCCCTAAGATAAGTATCTCTTGTTTCAATTTCCGCAGAGGAACGAATGCTACAGTGCGCGTCAATTGTATATGTCACCACATGATTTTTTCAGTTTTCTGACTTATTTGGAAATTTCGTAAATCGGCATAGCAACCATCGTTTTCTGCGTGTCGAAAAACTAGGAATGGCATTGTTTGCTCTTCGTTGACGCGTGGATTTCAATTGCTCTGTTCTTTGGAAGAAAATGGGCCGCGTCAATTGCTTATGCCATCCTAAATTTTCTTCGGAATTTCACATGTCTCTAACGCTACTCAGCTACGGTGTGCATGCAGTACAAATGAGGAAAACCTCCACTTATACAATGCACCTAAATGGTGGAGCATTTATAACTAATTAGTTCGGAATATTAGCCCTAATACTGGACGGTAGCAGCATGAAAACGCTTTATCAGAAAAAGTGCAGTGTGCTCACTCTTGCGATCGCTTCTGCTGCTTATTGTAGAACTCATCAAGGAGTGTATCAGGGCAAAACTGGGAAAATTGAAGTGCTCAAGGAACCCTTAAATTCTCATTTTCCCGCTTCGAATCCGTGGTCAACTTTATTTGTGGTCTTGACTCCGTGCGAAGCTCGAAGCGTTTACGCTCAGACGCTCTGTTTAGAGAGAACATGAGTTGCACTCACAATCCACATAGTACCCATCGCCGAACTTTGTCGGATTCTCTCTGGAAAAATTTTCGTAAAGAGCGAGTGAAAATGATGACATGGGCCAGTTGCAACTTGAACGGGACACCGAAGTGGTGGCCATCATTGCATCGCCTTGATAAGAAAACTTCGATCGAGTTCAGTGATAGGTAACAGACGGGTAGTAGGTACGAGTTGTGTTCTCTCTAAAAAGGGACTTTGTGAGCGTGAACGCTTCGAGCTTCGCTGGGAGCCAAGACCACGAATAAAGTTGACCACCGATTTAAAACGGGAAAATGAGAATTTAAGAGTTCCTTGAGCACCTCACTTTTCCCAGTGTTGCCTGGATACACTCCTCGACGAGTTCTACAACAAGCAGTAGGAGCGATCGCAAGAGTGGGCACACAGCACTTCCTCTGATAAAGCGTTTTCATGCTGCTACCGTCCACTATTAGATCTAATATTCCGAACTAATTAGTTATAAATGCTCCACCATTTAAGTACATTGTATAAGTGGAGGATTTCCTCATTTGTACTGCATGCACACCGTAGCTGAATAGCGTTAGAGACATGAGGAATCTGAAGAAACTGTAGGATGGCAGCAATTGACTTTCTTCAAAAGGACAGAGTAATTGAAATCAACGCGTTAATCATAATCAAACAACACCATTCTTAGTTTTCCGACACGCCGAAAACGAGAGTTGCTATGCCGATTTACGAAACTTCCAAACAACTTAGAAAACTGAAAAAATCGGAGGGTGACACATACAATTGACGCGCACTGTATGTGCTGACGGGTGTACCTTACCTTCTTCTCTGGAGGGTCAGCACTAAGGACCTCTTCTCTCCTCCCAGACTATGTTTATGATTTGAGCCTTCTCTTGCATCGTAGACTATCGTGCAAAGTATCCATTCGTAAATTTCATTCCATTTCTTTCCTCAATAGGATATAATAATGGCAATGACTTGTTTGGTGCAAGTTTCCAGGTGGGATATGCAATATCAGGGATTGTGTTTCCCATTATAAGTGCGATGACTCGCAAAACATTTCAGCGGAATCTTTTAACTCATTTGAAATGCGTTACACAGTACTTTTGTGGTGCATTTTCAAGTTCCCTTGACATCTCAACTATTGTCTATTTCATGCAAGGTGTTCGATCGAATGGTGCGAGCCATGCCATCCGTGAGAGACATGTTTGCAGCAAGGATGTTCCTTTGTGCCATGTCAAGGAATGAAACGGCCTCGCTCAGAGATCACGCAAAGGTATGAATACTGAACAAAAAATGTACCTTATCAACCTCCTCATCTAGATCCTTATCGGTAGAGCCGCAGCGCTACAAAGAGTGTGCCCTCCCACTCCTTTTTCACCATATAGCTTTCCGCAGTGACGATTATTTCAGAAAAAGGATAGCAGATTTTGAAAATGCGGGATTCCCCCATTCTAGGTCATACTAAGCGTTTTTTTTTTCGAACATCCTTTGCAGAGAATTGAAGATGTCGATGATCCACACAGGGACTTGGAACTCACATACCAGTTTTAACCCTAAGAAAGACGTTAAGCATTGTGAAGAAGAACTTTGATACATTTGTAGGTGTACTGCAGTTTTCTGCACACTAGTTCGCAAAAAATCTGCACAAGGAAATGCCGAGGAAAAAAAAACGAGGAAATTTTGGAACTACTCGTAAACACCATTCTCCTTTCGCTGTTGCAAGGAAGTCGTTCAAAATCGTTAAAATGCTTCCATTATACACTTCTTTGATTGAGTGGCTAGGTATTTACTTTCAGCGCAGATCTGTTTCGTGGTGTGCTATTGAAAGGCAAGATTCGGGCTCAAATGGGTGAAGTAATTCTCCTCAAATGTGACGTAGGGGTGGGAGGCGGACCGTCAGTGGAGAAAAAGGAAAAAAAATCATGAAATACACAGGAAATATGAGCCTTTTGCTCCATGTTGCGGAAAACTTCAAAAGGCCGGCAGGGAGATGAGAGATATTGTGAGCGCGGAGAGCGGTAGAGAAATCCGAGAAGAGAGAGCGTAGCAGATCAATACTGCGACGCAGACAAGATATCGAGCGGTGGGCTGAGCGTGTCGCAACAGGTGGAGCGTGTCAAAGTCCTTGGCCCCTAGCACCTTTGTGACGCATTTCGATGCGAGAATTTGACGAGCAGCGTGCAGTTGCGTCCCATCCATTTCTAGCCACTTTAAGGGCTTATGAGGTGGGTCTGAGCCCGAGCTTTGCCTTTAAAGGAATCTTCCACGGAAAAAGCTCCGCCTCCATTACCACAGAAAAACGATACCCCTTAGTCCCTTAGCCTCATAAGCATAGCAAAAAGAACGGAACATAAGCATTAGTTTCGATAACACTAATCCTACACACAAGGCAAAATGATCACTCTTTCCGTGGAAGTTTAATCCGATGACCCTAGTCTATTGCTTTGCAAGGCGTCACGCTTGCACAACAACTTGCTGGTGCGTACCAAAACGCGTTCCTTGTCTGCATTGCTTGAAAAAAAAAACTCCTATGGCCATGTTTAGTATCATCATTCAGTCACATACGTTGCTTCTTTTCCGACCCTGTTCGGATGAATGACAGACCTTCGGCCACAGTATGTTGTTAGGAAGATTGGCTTTCGCGTTTCGATTCCCCCTTCAACGTCCTGCTCCTTCAGTTGGTTTCTAGTGCGGCGTAGATTATTTCTGACTCATTCATATACGTGAGATTCGCCTATCTTAGCACAGCATATCGTTAGGGCACGTGGCAAGCGCTCTAAACGTGTCAGTATATGAACAAATAGAATTAAACTAATATTAATATTTGCTGCTCAATCCCTAGTCCTTCGTTTCAAATGCATTTCCTCTCCATGTGAGTATTGATCATCACGGGTTCAGCCAGCCAACAAGCAATTTCCACTTAAAATTAATTCAGTCATTTTAAAGATAACGCGTCTTGCGTATAACTATCAGTGGGTGAGACTATAGGTTGGGATCTTGCTAGGCATGGAATTTGCCTTTTGTATAGGTCTAATTTAAATATAAAAAATGATTCATGATTGAAAATTTCACTGCATCCAAGCTAGCGCATCGTTTTAGAGGGGTTGTTTAACGCATTCCATTTTTCGTAATGTTTCGACCCTGCGAGGTGTTTCTTACGCCACCAGAAAGTGATCTATGTCCGACATGGGATAACAAATGAGGAGTTGCTTGCTCAACGCGACCAGCTCGTTTTGAAGGCTTAATTCTAGAAGCTGACATTTGGACTCAATTCAAACTCGGTCTACAATGAGTCGAAGGTGTTATCCCTAGCCCACCCATTACCCTTCCTGGCTCCTCCTAAGCATCGAGCGTGTACCTGAAAAATATATCATATTAAATCTCTATGGGATGGCACGAGCAAGTAGAGCAGGCAACTATATCTCTTTCATAATAATGACTAAAAGTTTAATTCAATCCCACGACCAGGCTCTGACAGTGGGTTGATGGATAGATGACTGTCCACATTTTCGACTTCAGGTCAAAATTTTAGATTTGACCAAATGTTGTTGAAAGGAGGGTTTCGACGCGCTGAACATGAATATCGCATCTGCTTGGCACGAAATTGATTTACACGCGCGCTACGGGTGTCAGAGGTGGTCACTTGCAAATGACGCGCACAGTGATCGAAGCTCTTCGCCAGCTCTGTTTACTTGCCTCTAGGCAATCGCTGATAATTTAGCATGGATAAGAGTTCCTTAAACAACGTTCACAAGAAAAGCAATAGTGGGGACTCGCCAAGAACTCGAACTCACGACCTCTCGTTCGTTGAGCCGCACCGCTGTCCCTGCACTATCTCGCTTCATAACTACGTACAAGGAGTCGTTTCGCAGATTTGGAGAGCAGATTTGAGATAAGCGCCCAAAAACACACCTAGTGATGTACGTCTCGTTACAAATGGCCACTTCGACCTAGTATCCTTCCCTTGTAAGACCTTGTCGAATTAGTGATGACAGCGAGTGGTAGTTACTGTGTTCCGTTGTGGTCCTTACTCTCCCTCACTTACAGTAATAACAAATATGGTTCCCTGTGGAAGACTTTCTCGACCGTCGTTCACTTTGACTTCCACCCACTTTGTTGTTTCCTTACAAGATGGAAGGACGACAGCGCTTGTCCGCAGTCTACTATTGTCGGGGCTGCAACAAGTAAGCATGCCTCATCTTACCGTACCCCCGAAAACCTTTACCATTAAATCACCGTTGTCAACGAGGTACGGCTTTAATGATACCGTTTGCATATGAATACGGAGCTCTAGTGGCAATTGAAATAGCCGAGAGCAGCTTCATCATCGTGCTTGCTTCCTTAACGTTTTTATCCAGAGGCGCATTTGGTGATTGAGCTGAATGAATAGTTCGCAGGATTGAGATATCTACAACTGTAACATAACTGTTGTTTCCGTGGCTCTAATGTGTGCCACAATTACCTGAGGGCTTTGACATTGTCGCCGCTAACAACCGCTTCTTTTTCTCGACTGTTTGCCTCCGCCTTCTCGCCCAATATACGCTCACCCATGCTCTTTCCTTGGGGCTCAGTGTCTCTTCATTGCAGCATATTGTGTTCAGAAGAAGTGAGCCCTCAATTTGAGCTGCTTCGGCGTTTTTTGTTTGCTTCGCTTGCGGCTCGATTTCCGTTTCAGTGTTCGCGTGTTCTGTCTGTTTTCTTGCGATTCAGGAAGAAGTCTTCAATGAGGCTATCGGTGCTGTGGATGCGTTGAAATCAAGTTTGTTTATTGTTCAGGGCTGCTTGTGTGATATGCATATTAGGTTGTCCCGATAGTAGTGCCGTTTTCATGTATGCGGATCGAAGACCCTTTTCACAAAATTTACTGATAACGTTTCGAGCGTAAGCCCTTCTTCAGATCAACTGAAAACAGTTGCACAATACTTTCAGCGAGGTTTCTTGAGCCGCAACCAAGATACTATTATGAACGTTTTACTCGGCTAACGTTTCGGCCGTATCGCCTTTGTCGGAGCCTGGAAAGCCAAAGATAAAAAAGGCCTTTTTCTGACCTCTGTCGGCTTCATTTGCCATCGCCTTCAGGCCGATGGGCAAGGTCATCTGAAGCCGTCCCCCGGCAAGTCAAATTGGCGGCGGTCTGCACCAAGTGCGGTCGTTTTTTAAGGTGGGCCCTAGTGTTTAGTGATTTGTAATGCCTTCCTAGAGACATAGGGTCTATGGGACTTCTCTTGAAGTTTGAAATGGTGTTTGGGGATTGCATCGCATTTATCTTTGGTTTTCCAGGCTCCGACGAAGGCGAAACGGCCGAAACGTTAGCCGAGGAAAACGTTCATAATATCTTGGTTGCGCTTAGGAAAACTCGCTGAAATCAACTCTCGCAATGCCACGATTGACCGAGAGTCGAACATGGACACAGTTGCACAATGCAAGCAACACAATACAACCAAGCAATGTTGAACAACAAGCGCATCCTATACATTTCTCCTTTTGTGAAGGAGCGAGAGAGGACGAGACAATTCAGGGCAGAAGAATAAGGGAGGGAAAATACGTGAGCTTTTTATTACGTTAAGGGAAGGGAGTGTTCTTTAATCTTTCCTTACGCACGTAGCAGAGCCTCATACTTTAAAAGTCTCATCGCCATCTTCATTTCCTCCTTGCTGCTGATCGGTGGTGCTCATTGCTTATATCCAATGCATCCCTTATCTTTCGTTCGACTGGATCAACTATATATCTGAAGAGAATAACAACACGAAGATGTGGTGGCACTTCTTGTGCTTTTCGGAGTGGGCGGTGTGGACTCTCTGGGTAGTATTGAGTACTACACAGGGCTTGTCGTGGTTCGGGAGCGGCTGCTCTCTTAACCCTCCAACACGACGCATCAAGGTGGTTCGGAGCTTCCGTAGTCCTTTCCGGACACACGCCATCCTACGGGTCCTTCCCGGGGACCATGCTGTTTCCCGCAAGCATGGCCTCCGCTCCCCGGGGCGTCACGGGTTCCTAACCCGGGGAAGGGGGTTTAAGGGTCGCGGTAAGCGGTAACCCGCGGGGGCAAGGCCCACCGTCGGCCTGGGCTTTTCCAGCCCAAGGGCCGAAGGCTCCCTTGCCCCGGCTAGCGCCCCACAACATAACAGCACATGAAAAGCCTACTGCGCCTTAGTGGGGCCCCTGCCCTAGCGCTCCCCAAATTACAAACCAACTACAACAACTACAGGTAAACATACTTACATTTATTGGCGGATATTGGCGGCAACAAGTTGACGACCTATGCTTCTTATCCTCTGCCGGGCTTGGAGGTACCAATCCATCGCATCGTCCACCCATCGGGTCGTCAGCGGTAAGAGGCGCACTGCTGGCACCTGCAGCCGGCAGCGTCCTTCCGGTGTAGCGGACGCTGGCTTGCCAGCGAAACGGGACAGTATGCCGGACCATACTGCCGAGTGCCAGTGGCACTCCTAGCCGTCCAGCTTCCTCGCGTTGCCCGGCACACGCTCTCCCGGAATGGGAGCGAAGTGCGACGACTCGGCAAGGCGGCTTCGCTTCAACGAAGTCCGGCTGGAGGGGACCGGGGCGGAGCATGCCTTATAGTCGGTGCATGCAACGCTACGCGCCTGGCTGCACAGCAGTGGCCAAAAGCGCGCGACGTGCGCCGGGCACACAGTCGCAACCCGACAGGGCTCTTACACTTGTCATTCGCTTGTAGATTGACCTTCCCGTTCCCCGATGTGTCACTTCTCCACATTCCGAGCCGCTCTACCTTATACACAACACATCATCGTCTGGACAACTCCTGCTCTCACACATGTCGTGCAGTTTGTTTATTTAGCACCAATGTTTCAATATGGACGAGTGATTTGTTAGAATGCGTCGTTAGCGAATCAGACTAGGTCGGAAGATACAGTTGCCCCGGCACACGCTCTCCCGGAATGGGAGCGAAGTGCCGCCGACTCGGCAAGGCGGCTTCGCTTCTAACGTAGTCCGGCTGGAGGCGGGACCGGAGGCGGAGCATGCCTTATAGTCGCTGCATGCAACGCTACGCGCCTGCGCTGCACAGCAGTGGGCCAAAAGCGCGCGACGAGCGCCGGGCACCACAGTCGCAAACCGACAGGGCTCTTACACTTGTCAGTTCGCTTGTAGATTGACCTTCCCGTCCCCGATGTGTCACTTCTCACGATTCCGAGCGCTCTACCTTATACACAACACATCATCGTCTGGACACTCCTGCTCTCCACATGTCGTGCAGTTTGTTTATTTCGCACCAATGTTTCAATATGGACGAGTGATTTGTTAGAATGCGTCGTTAGCGAATCAGATCTAGGTCCGAAGATACAGTTGCATTGGGAGTCCTGATCATGTTACAACGTGTTCGACGTCCATTGCAAAATCGTCGACGGTGAATGGTAACACGAAGGAATGCCAGATGGTGGCACGGTTTCCAAGTCTGATGTTGTCCTTTTTAATACCCATTTTGTCAAATTTTCTGTTCAACCCCTATTATATTATTAACCCACTATTTTGATTAATATGGTTTCTATGTTTATCATTATGTCGTACATTATTCATTCTCTGCTCTACAGAACTACAGGGGGGCAATAAAAAAAGAAATTTTGTCTCTAGGCTGAAATGGATTTAATCACACTTCGCTCAGCTCAAAGCGTGTGCTCCCAACTTAGAATTGAAGAACGCATTTCATTTCATGAGAAAATCTTCATAGTTGCCATCTACGTGGACGGCATCACGAAAATTTTCCCCGGAAAGTTGGGTGCTCTGGTGGAGCTCAGTGGGGTTCTCGACTGATCGTGCACCATTATGACGGGTTCCGAAGGGCGGGTTCCGAGGGGGTTTGCATAGTTAGAGCTAATGTCCCTAGAAAACTATCCCACGTTGAATCGATCTAAGAAATTTGGTAAGAGCTTCAGGCTGGAGCAGTTACTGTAGGCCTCCCTGAGCTCGACGACGGTGACAGATGACGTCATATTCTGAGAACGGTGAGGGTAGTGAGGGAGGGCCTGTGTGTACTTATAATGGGACATTTGAAGGATATTTTGCGGAGGAGATTCCGTCAGCGACGGCAATCTGTGCGAAGAAAAAAGGCCGAGGTGCGACCTGAGCGACCTGCTGTCTTTTTTTTTCTGGCCCTCCCTGTATAACCTTTACTCCCCTAGTTTCGCAAACACTCTTATGGAGTGCGGAAAATTAGGTCAGTCGAACCATTACTCAAACTAACAGCTATCTCCAACTCAATATTCATTAGGAGAAATCGATCGACGATGTGTCTTCTACTTGGCCATGACCTCTCATAACCATTCCGCTATTAGGTTGAAAAAGCCTCGTCGCGTTTTATTTGAAAATTGGTTTTTCTGATCGACTGCTAAGCCATACCATTTTTTATATAATTTTTTTTTCTGAAAACCAGTTGTTCTACATCACTGATATATTTTTCGTAAGCTGTTCTCCTGCTATATTCTTGGTCGTATGATTTGTTTCCATGTTCATTATGTTTAAATGAAATTGTATGCCTACGCAATTAGGTGTCCAGTCCACCTAAATAACCACATTACTTCGAAAATGAAGTTTCCCGGAATATAATAAAGTCAACCATTATTTCAAACTTATGTAAGTCATGACTTTTTGTTGGGATACCACTTATTTTGACAAATCGGCTGTAAAAATTTGGCTTAGAAGTGACGAATTTGTGCTCAACTACCGGGTTCTAGCGGAAGAACCATTCTGGAAAGGGGACGGCGCATCGTTTTGGGAAGCCTAATAGCGGATTGTTCGGGAGATGTCGTGAATGTCCCTTGTAGAATGTAGTAGGTAAACGATTGATCGACTTCTTTTAGGGACTCCCAGGGAAATTTGAGTTAGAGCTGGTTCTCGGTTTGCCAAATTTTCGTGTCGGATTTCCCATTTTGCAGGCTTAAAATTCTGAACCCCTGCTAGATATGAAGAAGCAAAAATGCCATTCTGAAGGCAGACAGATCTTTTTCGATGACATTTATGTAGTGCTATAAAAACGTGATATTTTAGCAGAAAGTTTTCTGTTCGAAAAAAAGGCGACACTACTTTGTATGGGCCATCATGCTTTCGAGAATTCCGTGGAGAAGAGTTGTCGTTTTCCTGTTATCCCGTACCCAATACACGTGTTGTATTAGCACGACTTGGTGGCTCAGTGTTTATTGATGGAACACCACGGCCTTTCGCCGTCAGATACAAAAGCGAATGAACCAGCTTTTCGGGCGCGGCTTCTTCGCACATGGGGTGCGCCATTACCAGGCGGACAGAGGATTAGTCTCAACAGCACTACAAGCTCGAGAAAGCAAGAATCAAGATCCACTAATTGCCGGCTCTCTCCGGCTGTAGAAGGCTCGTATCGTTAACCAGAGGACTCTCGCTTGCCCTCAAGTAGGCGATGAAGGATCGGACGATTATGGTGGCAGGAGATTAGAAAGGGGAATAAGGAATACTAGAGACTGACGATGTTCCAGGACCGGAGGCGAGTGTCGCGAAAGCGCACGTTACTGTCAAAGGCGGGCCCAATGGGCGGGGCCTCCGGGCAGGTATAAAAGGGCTCTGCCATGCCAGTCAGGCGGAGTCAGTGTCGGTCGTCGGTCGTCAGTCAGCAGCTCTACGGTCTTCCTAGCCGTCCACGCGGCAGCCCGCCATCTTCTGTCAAGCCATAGCTCCAAGCGCCCCGATGGCCCCGGACTGGACAACGGAACGGTAGTAGGAACGTACGATGTTCCCCTATGTGCATTATCGATTGATTGTAAATGTGTTAGAGGTAAAAGATTTAGATTATACGAGTTCCATGACACGACACATATGTGCACACACTCATAGGCTAGGATTCACCAAATCCTAGACAGCGAGGGAGACGAGGCAAAAGTGGAAGGGCGGATACAGGAAATGTGAAGGCGAAGACGGACGGGATGTGAGCCGCTGCGTCAGTTCTTTCTTCTCTCGATGAGGAGTACGGTACGGGAGCAAGTGATGGAGTTGTGGTCGCCAAGGCATATGCTGCAGGTGACGGAGGCCATGCTCTGCGCGGACTCATCTCGGACAGATGCAATTCTTGGGCTCGTGAGACCGAATCCGTAAAATGATGGCATCTTTCTGAATGATGACCGCCGATACTTTCTTCTATCACACAAAACACGCAATGGACGGCAGAGCTGTGCGTTCGAGCAAAATCTAGACATCGTCTTAGGTTTGCGCGATCTCAGAGGACATGGAGTCAAGGCGACGGTACATGATGTTCACAATTTCGAGAACGGCTTCGATGTTTCCGTGACCTTCAGTTCTAATAAGTATTTATTTCACGGTCGTTAACTAGTATGATACAAACGGCATTCAAGCATACTGCACGCGAGTTAGTGGTGGAAAGTGGTCTGTGGAGTGGTGTTGCCGCGCACACGAGCTACAGTTGGATTGATTGGATTGAAGCTAGGGTGAATTGCGCCGATATTGCTATGATATGACCAAGCATTTGCACAATGAAGAGAGCAACTATGGGACCGCATGGCGTTCGGCTTTTTCGTGTACACGTGAGTTCACAAGGTCCGAATTGAAGTTCATTCCTATATCGGCGAAAAGCTCTTCGAATTCCTTGTATTTTACATTGCCTCGTCAGCAGTGGATGCCGTCAAGAGTATGATGTCAACGTACAAATATTTCTAGGTCTTGCATGCAGGGGTCGTTAAATTGATAGAGGTATGATAAAGGTATGCGGGGATGACCATGTTTAGCATACTGGGAGATGTTTTGATGTCGAAGAGAACACTTTCCAATGTACTCGACCACGTTATTTCACAGTGGTGTTGTCCTTTGTCTTGAAGCCAAAGGAATCTGCAAAGACACGATAAGGTTCCTTTATGCGGAGTTGAGTGAAAGCTGGTTGTATATCTGCTAATAGGATGATGGGCATTTCTCTGCTCGCGACAAGTATGTCGCGAATTTTGTTGACGAAAGGCTTTCGCGTACAGTACGTCATTCAGAGATAGTTGACCTCTTTGTCGCAAGGAGGCCTCGAACACGATGCGAAGCAGAGTGGATGTGCTCTTTTCAAACCTTAGAATGGGGCATGTAATATGTCCCAACCGAATCAATTACTGGTTCTTTGAGTTCTTCTACGATGTTGTTGCTCAGGTATTGTCTGAGAATTTTCACGTACCAATTCTTTCTTTCTGGATTTGCAGCTAGATATTTTTTGAGCGATCAATCTCTTCAACGTCATGTTACGATTTTCGACTAGATCCTTAACATATTCTTTGAAAGGATATGGGACTGTCACGCACTTCACCAAACTCGATAGTTTCTGCATATTTCCTCATGTAACTGAAGGTGGCTTCTTCGTTCATACCTTCTTTCTTTGAGATGCCTCGGTCCTCCACCTTAAAGATGATTCTGATCATATCTGACTCCGCCATCGCTTCAGGGATGATTGTGTTGCAAACTTTTGTTGCGTCCCCAACCATGCCGTGGCATGAGTCACTATTTCCACTGCCATATGCAGCAAAGACGAAAACTGTCCGAGTGACGCGTAGTTCTGTCGGTATTTGGAGTGGTGGAGTGTTTTCTGGAACGAAGGCATTTCAAAGTTTAATACCATTTAGTATTTAAGAGATCTGATATTCGCCGCGAAGCCTACTATTATCTGGGGAAATGCCATTCTGTTTCATGAACTGCTTCCAATAATCGAACTGAGCGGGAACGTTTTGTCAGTGTGGGCTTCGTACTCAGTGAGAACCGCAGCTCTCTTGCATGTGCAGTATGAATTCTTAGCCTCAACGCTAGATGTTCTGCTAATTTTCCTTGTATGGGGCTATGCTAACGTCTCAAAGAAAAGCAAGGGGGCCGTGTGGTGATTCTAAATTAAAGGACGCATTCGCGATCAGAGGGAAAATCGAATTAGGAAGAATTTACCTGGTTGAGGGACCCGCGGAGCTCCTAAGTGTGCGAACTGAAGCACAATTTGCACAGTAGGAGTTGACCTCGCTAACCTATTAAGGTTTAATCCGTCCGCGGCTGGTCAGCACGCGCCCACCGATCATCTGAGCACTCGCCGTAGTTCAATACGTGGCGAGTGATTAGATAGCTAAGAGAGCGTAGTGTTGAAGAGGGCACAGCGATGATAGTCGCATCAATGCTCGAATCAACGGGCAAGGAAGGGGTCCCATTGCTCGGGTTTTGGGCCGTTTCTCATGGTTCTTCCTTCTTTCGTGTACAACTCACCATCCCTAGGTTAGTTTGAAATGGGTTGCTTTTTTATCGTGAATTCGTCCTTTAATCCGCCCACCGTGTTTGGTGCGGATGTTGGTAGGAGAGCGTTTATATGCACATCCGATCCATCCACATCCTGCATCATTCGTGTTGGACACTTGCATTGATGGCAGTGGCTTGTTGTGATTCCGAAGACTCGCCTGCATTTCGCTGTCTTGAAGAGTCATAGCCCATATAGGACGTCGAAAAACACCTCCAGCACAGGTTTTTTTTATTAAAATGTTGCGGCGTTAATAGCTTCCTGTACATCCGACACTGATATGTCTTGTGGTTGGTACGCTCGCAAAAGTTTCAGCAGTCTGCACTTTCTAGGGAACGGCTAACGTTTCGCTGTTGTAAGCCGGAAAACTGTCTTTGTTTACTCTCCGCTATCCAAGACGGCGCGCAGTGTACTGGTGGCTACGGTTTCAAGTCGCTCGAGGGTCTCACCCCACAGTGTGTGATTCACCGCCTTTGTTTTTCATCAGAAACTGTCCTACAATGTTATGAGGAAGCTCCAGAAAAATTGCTTCAATCCACATGGGGTCACTTGTGTCCGTGATCTATCCTGATTAAACTATTACGTTGATGAGAGATCGCAGTTCATCGGAAAAGTATTCACATGTGGTCTCTATCGCCGGCTTTACGTTGCATAAACGCTGAATGACGACGTTGGCACGAACCTTGTGACATTTCCCGTTTTGTTCATTAGCGTCGCAGTCATCCAGGTGTAAGTCTTAGGCACAACTTTGATATTTTTATGGTTATGGACTACTTTCCTACGAGACTTCCTTTCAGTAATATCACCTTTTCCATGCCTATTGATTTTTGTAGACCATTGTCTCAAAAACGGCCCAACTTCCTGGAAGTCTTTCTTTCCAATAAACCGGGGATGCTGACCGAAGGGGGTCTGAGTGCTTTCTCCACTTCTCCAGTTCTTCCCACTTATGAGTTCATTTACCAGCGCATGCCTTGCTGTTGTGCGCGATATTCTGCGCTCAGCAGTGTTTTTAGGGACACGTGAGGGCTGCGTCGTCGACAGCTGGCATTCCCTGTCTCCTTTTCAGCATTTTTTCGTCATGCGAATGTCGTGTTTGAAGTTGTTCTCGTTCGTGATGCAATTCAAGAGCAAAACGAGTTTGTTTCACCTTTCCACAAAACGCGTCTTCAGTGCACAGAGCAGTGCGTTGACTTCTATCAGAGTGGCATCGTAAGGGATTGCAAGGGATTTCAGAATCGATCCCGGCGAGCTCGTCTGGAAATTCCTTCTTTTCTGACTTCTTGATTTCAGTAAGATTATGCTCAATCTCTTCAATGACCGTCTCTTCGACCGTTACCTCGCTGGTAGACCTTTCGAATATGTCGTGGGCTTTCAGCGTTACGCTCACTCGTCGTAGGCTCGACTTCCTCTGGAATGGCGATATGATCACCGTCCGTTCCTTAGCGGGAGCTGATTTCATTTGGTGCTCTAAGTATTTCGTTGAGTTGAAATCGCAGCGGGCAGGTTCTACTTGACTACTTACCTAGGCTCCTTATTTGGCGGGTAGCAAAAGCAGAAGACGACCGGCTCGTTTAATTCGAGCTTGCGATGCATCAAGAATGTATTAGCATGTCTAGGTGGTTCAGTATTTATCGATGGAGCACCAAGGTCTTTCACCGTTAGATACAAAAGCGAACAAACCAGCTGGCCGCGCTGGGCTTCGTCGCACATGGGGATGCGCTTTTGTTGCCAATTTCGGTGCATTATCCCATTATGTTCTTCTTGAGGGTACAGACCAAAAATCCGGCGCTGCTGACACGTATTTTGTTGTATGGGTTCCATGCTTCACCGTACTCATTCGCCTGATTTCCAGGGAAACGTTGGTGCAAGAGACCTTTTTGTAAATTATGGATATTTCGGCATACCGGTTTCAATCCATTGTTTATTGTCCATGATTCGGGACGACTTCCAAGTTTTTTTTTGTCCTAGACTGATGATCGCTTTGAGTAGACCGAAGCTATCAAAATCCACTGTAGTTTCTAGGGCAATACTTCATTAGAATGCTATGGAATCCAGTATTCCCTTCACCTTTTCTCAAGCCACTAACGCGCACACGATACTTCTGGACAGTATCATTCCAACGGGAACACTGGCTTCAAAAATAGAAAAAAAAACGTAAGAGCAACGCGCTAAAAGCACTGCTTTAGAAAATTACCCTCAAAATATCTGTTTAATCAAATCAGACTCATTTTGAATTGCCAATCCTAATGGTATAGCTACTCATAAAAAATTCTTCCGGAAATCCACGCAAGTGGACCTCATAATACTAGTACTCAGTTGTGACGTTTTGATTTTAGGGTTTGTTTTCCGATAAATAAATAACAAATATGAAATACCTTTGAGTATGTTTTATATTATCGCCTTCACTCTATATTTTCTTTTTGTTAAGTTTAGGCTAGCGTGAAGATGTTCGAGGTTGCCTTGAAAAATATGGATGTGGACCCATCGAAGCGTAACGACACTGGTTCTCCATTCGACCCGAAAGTTATAGGTATTCTTGACCGAATTTATGTTTCTTATATCCGTACAGCTTTCACTCATGAAATCCATGAATGCCTACAATGCAGTGCACAAGGACGAGATTATACCGCTGCGCATAGCGTAATGTACCGCACACTGTCATTGTAATGACCGCAGACGATTTGTGATCTGTAGTTGCTCGCGGTTTTTGTTTCTTTTTTTTGTCGCTCTAGTTGTCTAGCTGTGAATTCTAGTGCATCAGCAGTAAGGACCGCAGTCATCGTCCCCACACATCAGTTCAGCGATAACTATCCGCCGTTTTCGTTTCACTCATAAGTTTTTAACATGACCAAGTAATAACAATGATAAATGCGTAATCAACGAACACTTTCGGACAGTCACCTCTGCAATCATGCCTTTATTCCAGTCTCCACTGATCCTAGGTGTATTTTGCATTTTCGAGCTCAGCTTGCACTCGTGCAGCGTTCGCAATCTTTTTTGGTCACGTGTAAGCTCCAGGGTGAAGCAAATGCACAAACGTTGCTCATCAAAATGTATGTACGAGATATTGCGCGCTTTCAAATAATCAGCAAAAATCAAAGAGCCATGAGCCTGAGAAAAACGGCGGATACTTATCGCTCAACCTATAAAACAAAACCTATCTATTAGGCTAGAACAAATTTTCTGAAATAATTTAATAATTTTTCACCACCTCACTGCTCAGTTCTGAAACAATCAAGGTCCACATAACCACACCAGTTTCAGGTCTCGATAAATATCACGTCTGTAGAGGACAGGTGATTTTTGCAGAAATTTTATGAATGTTGGAATCAATGCTCTTTTGGTCAGAATTGGTTCGGAATTGTTCTGCCCCGGAATCTCATGCTGATCTAAATTTCGCACTAACAATGCGAGAATTTTTTTGAAGCTTTTACAAAAGAAATTGTAAAAATGTGTGAGTGCAAAAGTTTTGCAGAAGTTCAGCCCTTGTCTAACTCCCGGCGCATAGCGCTTCTGTTAAGCCTAATATGAAAAAAAGTGAGCAGAAGTTTTGAAGTCTGTCAGTATATCCCTACTATGTATATAATATGATAATACACTGCGTTTCATAATTATAGGTCCACCCTAAATTTTTGCTACCAAAAAGTTGCTGTGCATTTTTTGAAAATGCTGCTATCATCACTCGATTCCTCATCACGGAAAATCTTCATAGTGTTTTTCTGACAAAGTTCTACCCTCAAGTAACCCAATTAACTTTTTTCAGAACGAATTGTCACCGTTTCATGAATATCGGGCCACTCAAAAAAAGTTTGCATTTCTCATAATCCATCAAGGGAAACGGGAAGCGGGGATATATTTGAGCCTAGTCGACATCGAGTTTACCATACCTCGTGCTACTCGCCTCTCTTCCCAGTAACAGGCTCAGGCCAGATTTAAAGAGATTCAGTTACTCGCCCCTGCTATTTACTTGCGGGATCAGTTTTGTTTTATTTCCGGTGCCTCTGATATAATGTTTTGTGCACTGTGTTTCGATGGAACTTGTAGGACCGCGTTGTTAAAAGTAGGCGATCCCTGTAACATGGTTTTGGGTTTCATGTTTGGAAAGCTATTATTATGGGTATGAGACCGAGCTTGTAGAGTCCGATGATCCATGCATTTGTGGGGAGACCTTCTTGTTTGTAACATACTTTTGCACGCTTTCTAGATATCCTATTGCATAAACTGCACCCCCAGTTGACATACATACTGTATTTTGTCTGCCGTACAGTGACTGCAGCCATTTCTTCCCACATTTGTGCTTAGTAATAGTAATAATAATAATAGTTAAATTCTCATTTAAGAAGATGATTAATTTTAGTAAACAATTCCAACATTCTAGGTCGAGCACACGGTCTTCTTCGCCCATATGGTCTCACCGGACAATATTGGGAGAAGATCGGGGAGATACTTATTGATGTGGTTCTGGGGCAAGAAGCCGTCCGCGATTTACCTGGAGCTGGTCAAGCATGGGTGATCTTCACTGCATGTTTAGTTGATCAGGTATTGACTTTGTGATGCAAAACAATCAAAATAACATCTCATCATGGAAACACTTCAGCTGCGAACTGGCTTCGAAGAAAGTCGAGGCCCATGTCAAGAATTTCCTAAACGTGAAGTGGTTCTCCACTACGCTACTAAGCATTTATACGAGACGGTAAATTCTTGAGTTCAGGCTTTCTTAGAAGATTGTTGATGATAATTTGTGCATATGCAATATCAGTGTGTCTTTGCTTTCTGCTTTTCAGAAGCTTAGAAAGTAAACTGTGTGATATGGTGGGAACACCTTCAAGGGTTCCTGATGTTCTGATTTACAGATTTTACTTTGCACACACTATCGAAATCTAAGGTGCTGATCTAAAGGACGAATTCACGATCAGAATGAAGTCGAAAAAGGAGTGATCCACCTAGTTGAGGGTCCCGCGGCCCTCCTAAGGGTGTTGACTGAAGCCCGATAGGCATCAAAGAAGTTGTCCTCGGCAACTTATCAGACCAGTTTTGGCGCGGTGGGTAAGTGCCCACCAACTAAGCCGTAGGTCTATGCGTGGCGACTGATCAGATAGCGGAGAGAGTGCAGCGATGAAGAGGGCAGAGAGATGAAAGTCGCATCAATGCGCAAATCAACGGGAAGAGGTCCCATTCCTCGCGTTCTGAGCCGTTTCTTATGGTTTTTTCTTCTTTCGTGGACCGCTCCCCATCCCTAGCTTAACTTAGAATAGACTTCTTTTTAGATAGTGAATTCGTCCTTTATAGAATACAAACTGCAGAAATTAGATGTTTTGACCAACTATGAGCTTCTAACCTTCCCAGTTCTGGTTAGAATTGTATAGTGAAGACTTTTGATGAAGAACCCAACATTGAATTAAGTACTTAGAGACGTACGCATTCCAATATCCCTATTGACGAGGACATTCGAAATATCGAAGTATACACACATTTACATATTATAAATGGTGGATTTAGGAAGAGCCAGACAGCTTGATCGTGACAGATTCAAGCTTGCTGCCGACAGTTACCTCGACAAATTGGAAAGACAGGGACGACCTCTCTGAACCGAACTGCTCCCACAAGCAAGTTGTCGAAGAAGCTCATAACTGCCATATTCCTCGAGAGCAGAACATGATCCAGCAGGGGAAACGTAGGCTTTCAAAGGTAATGTATTTACTTATTGGTAGATACAACTTGTGCAAACTATGAAGTCTAACAATACTATGTGCAGAAATGCACGTTGACGTAAGGACAGTTAAGAGCGAAATAATTCTGTAGCTGGTGCATGGCGTTAGTCTGATTAAGGACTTGATTACTTATAGTATTGACTGTTGTCGGCAATGTGAGTCCCAGAATTATATGAGTATTCAGATGACCTGAGTAAGGAATGAGAAGCAGCTGAAAGAGTAGGTCACTAAAAAGGTGCCTACTCTGCTGTATAACGTGAACAAGTTGAGGGAGGGCAACTGTTTTTTCTAGTTGCATTTTTTTCGTTTAAGCGAATTAAGCGCTACGTGCAGTTTCTCAATCAGAGGCCTTGTGTACCACTATCCCGCGGATTGTGTCCATCCAAGATGCTTGGGCATTGTTCACATTCCGCTACCTCAAAAATTGAAGGATCGCGAAGAGTTCCGGGCTTATCGATCTGATTGAATCTGTCTTTGCCTTTCGTGAAAATCCTGGATTTTCCAGATTTTCGCTGCAGTACCCGTCCGTAATTCTTGGCTTCTCCAGAAATACTGTTTTACATAGCGTAATGATCATTCGTCATTCTCATTGTGGCGAAATTGCTCAAGATGACGTGGTCAAAATATGAATACAGAAGGAAGAGAGCCACTATAAAGCATAAAATTTCCTAATTTTCTTACGCTAACTAATAAGAACATAAATCACACTTTCTACCGAGCAACTTTCACCTGAGTACTTGTTTGAAACAATTTTTACATTTTACATCACTACATGATAAATTACTACAAGATATTGACATTGCACAAGAGTGGCATAAGTGCCAATCAAGGCCTTCCTTAACTAGCTGAGTAACAGCTGCTGAAAACCACGAGGGCGTCGTGCGCCTGTGCCATGATTAAGACCCTCTTGCTGAAATACTCAACTGCCATCGAAATCCATCGTGATCAAAAGTGTCTGTCTCCATCGACTAGAATCACCATTTTTGCTAGAATGATGTGGATGTCAAAATACGCGTATATTCTGTACCGACAAAGTAAATGTAAATGAAATTAATGCAAAGACGTAACAAATTAATTGGAGGGGTTTTTCTCAAAAAGTAGTTTGTCTTCCGTTTCGCACGTGCCCTTATACGGAAAACAAACTGACATCGACAAAATTGCATAGGGCAAGGTCGAAAGTAGTTGTGCCCATGGACGCCTTTATTATCTTTTCTTGAACGAGCTCCTTCGCTGCAAAAAGTGGTGTGTAGCATCGGAATGGCTCGTCGTTGGGTGTAGTATATCCGCGGCGTAATCCTCCCCTTTGCCCCGCGACGCCAACGACAAGGCAACCTGCTGCCTGATATTGCCTGCCATGATATATTGGAGCATTGTCCAGGATGGCTCCCCTATTTTCGTTACGATTTGGGGCGCGGCCGCGGCAAGAGCGGACGAGTTGATGGTGCCCGCGAACTGTGCGGGAAGGTTTTAAAACACTCCATCAGCTCAGTTCGCGGGCACTACCAACTCGGCCCCGCTCGCCGCGGCCTCGTCCCAAATCGTGAAGAAGGTGGGGGAGCTGTTCAGGGTGTTTACGAATTTTGGGGTGAGCACTTGGTTGATCACCATTTAAAGGACGCTTGCAACAGTACTCAGGTTCAGCTCTACACCTCAGTGTCAACGTGCATTGTGCGGCTCTCCGGACCATACAGTAGAACTGCTCTAAATTTGGAAGACCGTGCAGCGCGGCACCTGAGAATTATATTCCATAGTTAATATGCAAGAACTGAAGGAACAGAGGATTCTGAAATTGAAACTGAAACTTCTGCAATTGCTGTACCCATTGTGATCGCATAATGATGGGTAGGTAGTCATGTATTGAGAAAGGTCAATAAGCCCGCGCAGGCTTTAGTGAGGTCGCGAAAGACCACTCCGCCTGACCACTATCCATCATGGCTACAGCCTACATGTGGGCTACGTTGTCTGTCATGACGAGACTTCTGACGGTTGCCTATTTTGGCGGGTTAATAATTGGTTCGGTCCTTCTGTCGAAACGCGTTAAAAAGCTACCAGTCAATCTGCAATTTTCGCCGACGACCGATATGTGAGGGTGGATGATCTGTACGCAACAATTCATCGGAATGGATAGAGAAGCCAAAGGAATGTTTCCGCAGACGAGATGTAACAGCCCGGTGATGGTTTTGACAAGAAAAACAAGCTGGAGTCTGGAATCAGAAATTGAAGCGCTCGGGCACCAGCTGCATGATTTCATGATCGGTTGAATTTCTATGGGGAATCCGACAGATCGATCATTTTTCCAACTGGAGCGATTCTATAGAAAGCACTTCTGCATTTTTTTCCGGAGTGCATACATAGGTGATCTCACTGGAACAAATCCAACGGATATGCACACAAAAAAGCAGAAATAACAGGATTTAACAAGGACGACAGAATAAGAATGGGATTGGTAGGGTTGACTGCTGAGGTCAAAGGCCAGCTCTTGGTGATCGTTCACATGAAATGTAATAGCGACCATTGCATTAATTACGTGATGCCTACAATGAAAAGTTCGATGGACGTTCTGCTCTAATTCAGGAAATTTTCCAGATCTCCAAACGCTTCATAAGGAAGGATTTTCGCCCGCCAGGAATTATGCAGAAACAACTCTCTTTTAGTACACAGGAGAATTTCGTTTCGGTGACATATTCATCATAAAGACACCTCTACAGTCCAGGTCCTTTCAAAGTGTGAGGAGTAAGAAGCTAGACATTCCATGCGGGATTGGTTTTGACTTGCGGAAGGTTCATGATCATGAATTGTGGATCAGAATAAATTCCACACCAGCACCGCTTCGGCTGGAAGGTTTGGACAGATGCACGACTCTTCGCGAGAAAATGGGAAAGAAGTTCTGACCGCACTCAATGGAAAGCTTGTAAGAGTCTGAGTTGAAACAGAACAGAATTAGTTTTGTAAACTACCGTTGTTGTGCCACGAAAGAATAAATGAGAAATTTTCTACTATCGAGTAAGAACGGTGGAGTTATCAGCATAAATGACACAGTAGTCTCCAAGGACTCTGAGAATGCAAGAAGTTTGTTGACGTGGACCATACGCGTGTGTGCTTTTTCGAAGAAGCCCTGAATGGTGAGTCAGGATCTTCTCACATCTGTTCTCGCGCCGCCTCCAACTCTTGCAATTCTACAGCGATATTGTTAAAGAGTTAGAATTGAACGACTTCAGGAAGGAGTTAGTGAAATTTCTGCTTTCAGCGGGCCCAGTCTTTACACCATCCGAATGACATCACTTTGAGGAAGTGGCTGGACCGAAAGCTATCGCTAGAAGAAAGTGCACACGGTGCTGTACAGTCGAATCAACCGAAGGAGGTAGGACCGATGCAGTTTGTCAAACAAGAAGGATTAAAAGGTACACGATGCAACTGGTGCAGAGCATTCTTCTGCTTTGGATGGTTCATAGGTTCCGTGAAGTCTACAACTAGAAATTTTTTTACACGTTTTGACATATGATAGCCATTCGATTATCACCGGGTTGAAGGAGAATGTTATGTTTTGACCAAAATTTGTACGCTATCTTCACTCCTGAACCACTACAACATGTCGCTCTCAAGCATTTACTTTCGAAGGCGTATCGAAAACACAGAAAAAGACGCAAACAATAAGGCTGATATCCCTAATGGGTTGCAGAGTCCTTCGGCCGATAGGCTAAACGATGGGTTTATGGGTGCCATGCTGAAGTAATAGCAAAACTGTCAACTCAGTTACTCGATCCGAGCCAAAAGTAGAGCTGAAGATTGCGCAATAACAAATCACAGCCTGAAGAGTTCCAGTGTGTGTCTACTAAAGCATTACAGCATTTTCAATGCAGACCGTACGTACCGCGTGCCTGCAAATTAATGAGTTGATGAAGAATAGGTTTCTGTGTATCTGCTCCAGAATTCAGTCTAGTATACTTTCACAGCGACTGTGTTACCTTACAAAATGTGTTATGTTTCGCAAACACCAAATGTTTGCTGAACATTATTCTGTCATACTTTTAGTTCTGCTCGAACAAAGACGAGAATGTCAGGAGTAAAAGTACGAATAGTGCTGCACAAGAGGCTACTACGTCATCGAGCAGAAGAAGACATTCCAACGTTGATGCTTCGCTACCAGAAATATGTGTGAATAAATCGTAGAAATTAACAGATGGGATCAGTCGTGTCGGCGCTCAAGGTATTGAGATATTCGAAGTTTGTTCTATTCGAAATTTGTTCCGCGCTGTTTAGAGCATCCAGACAGGCATCGCACGAGACTTGGATTTGAGGGGGGTATACTATTTCATGATTTTGTCGTTATACGTATCTTGCCAAGTCGAAGTCATTATCCCATCCATCACCCAGTAGGACAATATTTTGCGATATGTTATAGTACATACAGGGATAGACAGAATGATGTTATCATTATAAAAATATGAAGAATGCTTCTCTGATCAATTAATTTCTGGCTCGAGGAATGCGCGTTCGATTTCCAATTGATATTTTTCTGGGGAGGTTTCAATTTCCTATGCTTCGGATGGAGTCTCGAGGCTCATTCGAGTCTAGAGTGGTAGAGAGTGGTTAACATTTCTACAAGAAACGAGCTTGCGTGTTGTAGGTAGGATATATCATACAGACACTGGAAGTGGCCGAGCGCAGCGCTGGCGTTTTCGGGAGCTAGCACGTACACCTGTTTCCATTTGTCGAGAAACGTCAGAAATTGTGGTTAATGTGCAGCCATATTTCGGGGTATTACTCGGGCTCGACCCCAACAGTCTATAGTGACCATCTATCGTGATTGCTGATACTGATACTGAGCTTAACCGATTTCTAGACGTCTCCGGACGCAGGTTGGGAAAATCCAGACAGTGAATTGAGGCGTCTAAAACGTCCGGTGCCCGAGATTCGTAGCCGCCTGCCACAGCCTAGCCATCTACTGCCATTATGTCTTCTCGCTCAATAATTGCTTCGCACCTCCTATAATGAACCTGCAAACAAGCTCTCATTCAAGTTTTTGACATCGATTAAGGCTAGTGAAAACAGCACAAAATATGCTGAACGAAGATGTATTCACGCTCATATGTATTTCCTATCTACAACTATTGGTGTTTACGAATCCACTGCTCGGGTTCGAAGTCGTATAGGTTCGCGCGCACAAGTCGCAGCAGGATCGCCAAGTGCAAATTTGATAGGATTCAGCTCAAGAAAACCATTGCAAGGTGTACGTATCAACATCAGACAAGCAGCCGTCAGGAACATTGCACGTCTCAATGAGATGAGCCAAATCCATTCCTGAAGACGAATCTCTTTAACTTAGGGTCCCCTCTCACTAAAAGTTCTCTAGCCGCTTGGTGGCGAGGCTACGTGGCGCAACCCCCAGTGGCGTATAGGGGGTAAATTGTGGACCAGAAACCACCTTGTACTTGCCCTGAGACGCGAAAAGCTTGCAATGACTAAGCACATGGGAGGCGATTCGGGGAAGCCTCCAAAAACTAAGCTCCTTGTTCCGCTCAAGGATAGTGTGGATAACTACCTGGAATTCTATCCTAGCCCACACGACAGAGCCTGGAAAGCTACTCGTGTGCCTTCAACGCGCCGGAAACAGCAATATGAATGGGCCTCATTCCCCTGAACCTGAGGGAGCCCTCAATACGGCAGCGTTGGGTAGGACCGCTCGGGAGAGGCTGCTACAATTTCCGGCCCCATATAAGCAGAGGTAGCGATCAGAACCTTCAACGCTCGGAGGCTTGCACCCGAACTCACATTGAAGACGTGATGATGCAAGCCAGGTAGATCAAGTACGACGTCATCGGACTGACCGAGACGAGAAGGCACCGCCCGCAACACGCCGTTTTCGATACTGGAGAAGAATTGGGAGAAGAACTGTTCCTTTGAACATGCTACAGCAGAGGCGTTGGCGGTGTGGTTGTCCTTGTCAACACGCACTTGCCAATAAACATCGTTTCGTACGGAAGCCTAGCGACCCGCATCGACGTTTGAGATTGAGAAGATGTGGTTCAACTCCTGCTTTGACAATCTTCTTCGCCTACGCACCAACATCCAGCTACGACGAATGCAACACGAAGCATTTTACATGGAACTGGAGGAGTTTCACAGGGAGGACCACACCTTCTTCGAGGTCATCGTCGGCGACTTCAACGCTAAGATTGGCCCGAGAAGAACGGCTGAAGAATTTTACATCGGTATTCACAGAATGGACTAGAATGAGCAGGGCAAGAGACTGTCGGAATTTTCCACAGTTCCAGAAGCCCTCTCACCTTCGTTGGACTTGGGAGTCACTTGATGAGCAGTTCGATAACGAGATAGGCCATATTATCTTCAATCGAAGGTTTTGCCTGACCGACGTCGCTGTTGTTCCAGAGTTCTACGGAGTGGACCACCATCTTTTCCGCGCAAGATCCCACTTTTCGATGCGAGTTGAGGGAGCTTTAGAGTATAGGAAACGAAGCTCCAGGACAGACATCAACTGGGACTCACTTCACTTCTCTTGCTAACTCATGGGAGGATTCCGTTATCGAAAACATCGACGAGGGAAACCATCGGCTCGTTGAATACATTAACGAGAATGGCAGGAAAACAGAGAGTTCGGAAGTCAACAAGACGACGTCGGTCTCCGGAAACTGTCGAGCTGATACGAAAACGTGGAGCCGTGCAGGCAATCACCAGCTCACATCCGAGCTCGCGAAGTTATGCAGAGAGGCGGTAAAAGGAGCGAAGAGCAGCAGTATCAGCTTAAGCAGCAGAGGCTGGGAGGAGCATCCGCAATGCCCGCCGAAGCTTTGCCAGCTACAAGACCAAGATGACCTGTCTCAGACGTCTGTATGGAAAAACAGTCACTGCATCCCAAAAGGCATTGGAGAAAATCATCCACGACTTCTACTTGGATCTCTTCGATAACCATGTCCATCTGCCTACTTAACAACTGCAAGAAGATGAATACGTCGTTCCTTCAGTTCTCTTTTCCGAAGTCCGACATGCCATTAAGTCTGTAGAGAATCGAACACCAGCCGGTCTCGACAGGGTTAACCGGAACATCTGAAGGATATCGCTAGTTATTATCAAAACTCTGGCTCGACACTTCACGCGTTACCAGAAAGTGAGGTACCCACCCCGGGAAAACCAGCAGAACCGTGCTAATGTGCAAGGAGGGAGGCTTTGATGATACTGGCAACAACCGGCCAAACTGCCTGCTGTCTGTAATCTATAAACTGTCTACTCGAGCCATTCTCAATGGGATTGTCAGAATACTGGATGAAGGAGGCCATGCAAGCAAGCAGGGTTTCGGAGAGTTCAGCACTATCGACCATATCCACACGGTTGCAAGACTCGTTAAAATTTCACGAGAGCACAAGATGCGCTCTGTCTTACGTTCATCGACTTGAAGGAGGCCTTCGACTCTGTGGAGACAGAAGCGGTCATCGAAGCCTTGGGCAACCAGGGCATTCCTACTCAGTACATAAGGTTTCGTGAGCTCTACAGTAACTTTACGAACAAACTCTCAGAATTCCACAAGGAGGTCATCATCGACGCCAAGAGGGGGGTTCGACAGGGCGAGACCGTCTCGCCCAAGCTCTTCAGCGCCGCTCTCAAAAACGTCATGCGTCAACTGGAATGGGAAGAGGGAGTGAAGGTTAACGGCCGGCAACTACACCACCTTCGAGCTGCTGATGATATCGTTCTTATAGGGTCGAAAATCTGGGAATCTGCAGCACGTTCTTCGCGAAAAGGGAAACTCAGAAAGTAACGTACATTAGTGGAAGAAGCCAAACAGGAATCGACCATGTGTGGTAAGAAGATCATACCTCAAAACTGTGAAGGTTTTTAAAGACTCCCTGGCGAAGATCTGGCTCCCCAACCCAGGCGCTCCTGGCAAACATCACAATAAGGCTCCGAAGGAGGGCTAAGGTAAGCAATGAGTGAGAATTCGGTGGTGGAAGCTGCACCGACCAGAGAAGGAAGGCCTTAAACGAAGGGTATTGGAAGCTGGCCTCTCGGATGCACAAGGACCATTTCAGGTGACATGGAGCAATGCCGATAAAGTTATCCTGCAATGCGCCAAAGAGGTACTGGGCGAGACACGAGGAGGAATCAGGGGAGACAAGGTTCTGGAACGAGGAAGTCCAGCGAGTCGTGAAGAGGAATAAAGAAGCATAGAAGTGCTGGCAGACTCGAAGCCCTGAGCACCTCGCTGCTTTTAAGAGTTGCAAGAGGCTTGCGAAGACGGTCGTCGTCAAGGCATAGAACACTGAGATGGATGCCTTGTACGAGAAGCTGGAGAGCCAAAATGAGGAGACTTTCGACTACAGACTGGCTAAAGCTCGGCACCGAGCTACTCAGGATACCACGATGATGAAGAGGTAAAGAACAACGACGGCACCATTCTAAGGGAGCCAGCTGAGGTCAAGAGGGAGTGGGAAGAGTACTACAGTGCACTACTGAATGAGGAGCTCCCTGGTAACTCGCAAGCAGAGGCAACGGCGGCCCCATCTCGCTGTGGACGGAGGATGAGGTCCGCCGTGAAGTAGGAAAGGTGAAGGTTGGGAAGGCAGTGGGTCTAGATGGGGCGCCAGTCAGGCATGGAAGGCGCTCGGAGAGTACGGAATCAGATGGCTCACCCGATTCCTGAACACGGTAACTGGAGGAAGGATGCCACATGCCGGGAGAACAAGCACTATCGTTCCCATCTTCAAGCAGAAGGGTGACGCAATGGACTGCTCCAACTACCGCAGAATAAAGTTGGCTGCGCACACCATGAAGTTGTACGAACGGCTAGTCGACTCGAAGCTGCTTGAGCTGGTCGCGATCTCCTGGGATACGGGTTTGTGCCTGGGAGATACACAACGGATGCCATCATGCGAGTAATGGAAAAGTGTAGAGAGAAGCGCCGGCTCTGCTAGCTAGCTTTCCTCGGCCTGGAAAAGGCGTTCGACCGGCCACCGCGATCAGTGCTGTGGAGGTCGCTCAGGGAACGAAACGGCCACAAACTCATCTCTCTGGTGAGGGATATGCACGAAGGGCAACTATACGCACCCCGCACGGTCTGACAAAAGAGGTAGACGTCACGGTTGGGGTGCACCAAGGATTAGCTCTGAGCCCCTTCCTGTTCCTCCTAACGTTAGAAGCCATGGTGAAGGGCCTCATGGAAGGACCACTAAAGGCCATCCTCTACGCTGACGGCATAGCACTGATCGCGGAGAGCAGAGAAGAACCACAGGCCAAGGTACAGAAATGGCAGAAGGTCCTGGCAGACGGCGGGCTCCAGCTTAATGTCAAGAAGAGCAAGTTTCTGAGGTCTGAATAAGGTACAGAGCCGATTGTGGATGGGAGTGGGGAATGGGAGGACTTCAGATACCTCGGGAGCGTCTATCTTCCGACGGCAGTGTGGATCAGGCAGTGTAGGCACGAATCAACGCGGCCTGGATGAAGTGGAGAGAATCCAGGATCCTCTGCGGCCGAAGATGCTCAGGAACGCTCAAAGGGAAGGTGTACCGGACAGTGGTAAGGCGTGCGATGCTATATGGCAGCAAGTGCTGGCTCCTGAACAAGGATCACGAAAGGCAGCTTCATTCCGCTGAGACGAGGGTGGTGAGATGAGCCTGCGGCTGTACGCGACTGGACAGGGTCAGAAACGAGGATGTCAGAGTGGTCATGAAGACTGCTCCTGTCTAGTTGAAGGTGAGGAACAACGACTACGTTGGTATGGGCACGTCTGAGGAGGCCGCAGGATCATCCGATAAGAACAGCAACGGGCCTCGAAGCACAAGGCAAGCGGCTGGGAGGAGCCCCAAAGAAGTGGTGGAGAGACGTCATCAAGAAGGAGCTCACTGAGGTGTGACAGCAGAAGATGCCCTGGATAGAACAACATGGCGACGGCTGACAAAGACAGCGGACCCTGCGACTCCGCGAAACTAACGCTAGGGAGAAGAAGAAGGCCGAACATCTAGCAAGCAGAGCGAATGCCGGGTGATTTCGACTGCGCCTGTTGTAGGGTCGGTTTGCAGCTGAACCCAATGAAGACGTGAAAAACGGGTTGGCTCCTGATGCCCCATTCACGCTTAAGGAACGAACATCACCGAATGCTCCAGCTACGTGTACTCAGGTCGGGAAATCAATATGATGAAGGACCTGGCTTCAGAACTGAGCAGGAGGAAGATGAAGAACATCCGGATTCGTGCCCTCCTCTTCGATTTCGCAGTCCTTCCTGCCCTAACCTACGTTTCAGAGACTTAGACCCTGCGCAGGCAGGACGAGCCTGCGGTCAGCGTTATCCAACGCGCTCTCAAAAGGACGATGCTTGGGTTCACCCTAAGCACGCAAGTGCAGAGGGGAATCCGTAGTTCCGAACTACGTCAGCGGTCGAAGATCATGGACGCTGCTGTTTTCGCCGAGGAATCGAAGATAAGGTGGGCCAGACGCGTCGTGCGATTTAGTGATGAACGTTGGACCAGAGCGGTTACCGAATGGATCCTTCGGGATGTCAAACGAACACGTGGACAACCGTCGGCCCGATGGCCAAACTTCTTAGTGAAGGTTTTGAACGAATGTAATGAAGTACTCCGTGTCCTTCGAGCGAGGAGGGTCCACCGGACAACTTTTGCGCTCGACAGGAACGGATGGAAACATTGCTGGCGCCCGCTCGAGCAACTCGATGATCAACGGGACGACAGGTGGTACAGGTGATCTGTTTATTTATACGCTGCATAAAATAGAGGGTGAAAAACAGCAGCCTGTACTGTACTACTACTACCACAAGTGCCCATGCGGGGCGTAATCGGGGATTTCTCTTGCTTCTGTTTTCTTTTCCAGATCACTACCCACCTCTAGCTTCATTAGAGAACGCTTTTCCACACCTATTGTGTCCTGAAACTTGCCCATAACCTGAAAGACTGCTTATAATCAAGGCTAAAACCTTTTAACCATGAACAGATCAAGGGATTGAATTTAAACTGAACCAACTTAAGTAAAACTTTAGAGTGATCAAATTGATCAAAAGCCTGAGAAAAATCGAAAAAACGTCACAAGAGTTCTTGCCTTCAAGATAATCTTTCCAATCATTGACACACTCAAGAGATTGATTTCAGTCACCTGTACCAGGGACAAGCCGTTGTTGATTGGCTGGTACAGTTCCATTTTCTCACATTCTCAACAATAACCTTACGGATCTTCTCAGGCATACGGCAGAAAATATTAGGTCATCTCATTCAAACACGTCCATGGTTTTATCAATAAAACAGCAGGAAAGAATAAAAAGCTAATACTTTGGTATTGAATCAAGCAAGTCTTGTCGTTGTTAAAACCCGATCCCAGCGTCTAGAAAACACCGGACACCGCGCACAGTATAGATGATCAACGAGTTGTCGTAGCGCTTGCTAACGAGTAGTGCCTTCACTCCGCTAAAACAGCTGAGTCGCACGGCTGCAGTTGGGAAAATACGACTGATAAGAAGAGGTCACAATATCCGTTTGGTCGAAGTACCCATGAGCAATATGAACTATGTGGGGTCTGACATCGGCGTAGGTGATCGTTATTGCAGTTTTGTACTGCTATTTCTTTGTAATTTGATCGCTAAGAAACAAGCCATACACTTGAGCACGATGGAGGTTTTTTTTTCCGACAGAGTCGCTTAAGAGGCACATCTCAGAAATCCGTCGCCGCAATCATCATCCACGTGAACCCACGTGACTTTTCATGATCCAATTCGAGTAGTTCCTCATTCGCGTTAATCCAAAGTTGACGCTTTAGACTTGAGCCTCAGGGTACAATTCCACTCAAATTTCGTTTATGAGCAGAGTTCAGTTTGATACTCTTAAAGGCACGCTCCGCGATTAGGCGCGCTCACCTCTTCCATCCCGGGGGGTAGTAGGCAGGAGGACAAGTGTTGTTGTCGAACCCCTTTTGCCGCTTGAAAGTGCGCGACAAAGGCTCAAGCAGCTCGTCCAACCTGCAACTCACACCTTCGTCCGCAAGCCCCACCCTCCGCTGTCCGTTCCCACGTGGCGCTGCTTGAAAAGCGCGGGCGCATTTGAGGCAGCGGTCCCACCGCGACTCTGTGTCAATGACACTGGAGCAATTAGAGTTAGGCTCGCGAAACTCGTCCAACGCGCCTGTTCTCCATCCCAAGGTGGAATGTTACCGAAATAGGCGAGGTTTTTGTACGGGGCGTAATCTGTGATTTCGATTGGTTTCCTTCTCTTTTATAGACCACCTCCTACCTCTAGTGTCATGATAGAACGTTTTTAGACGCCTATTTTATCCCGAATTTTGACTTTAAATGACGCTCTTGGCAGAGAAGATCTATGCTACAGACACCAATTCGATTCTGGACTCCTGCATCTGGGAGTAAATAAGATATTCAAAAACATGTTCTGTGGACCATCTCCAATTTTTGGGAACAATTCGCGTAAGAGCTGCAGCTAGACTGCAAGTCTCATGGGCAAACATCGCAAAGGTGCAGCATCTGTGATGCGTCATTTGAAATCTCACTTCATTAACTCGCTCTTCTTGGACAAGGTGGGCAATGTGAGGGCGTCCTCAACCACAACTCGCATCCGTTCTTTCTTCATTGAGCTCTCACACCATATCTTCAACGTAGCACTTCGAGAACACTGTATCACGCGTAAGCTGAGCCAGCAGACAGAGAATTTGAGCTGCGAATTTTACGTGTATCACCAATTATTTGGAAATGCCGCCTCGATTTTGGTCACGATTAGTTTTATTATATTTTTAAGTGTTCCCTTCTGCGGTACTACAAACTTAAGTGAGGTGTACCGTAGCTAGGTTTGCTAGCTTTGCAACAAAAGCAAGCAGAATGCTCCAGCTCTTTTACTTTTTCCACCATTTCTCCAGATGTCTGGACATGTTTGAATGAGATGACCTAACACTTCACCAAACGCGGTGTTGCCACTGTCACTGGGGCCTTTCCACATGCGACCCTTCTAAAACGTAACACAGTCAGAGTTAGCCGCCTGTTCGAATTATTCGAATGAAGGTGTCGCATTTTTTTCATGGAGCGGGGAGGGGGTCGCAACGATGAGGGCCCGTGTCGGAGCTTACGTCGAAATGTGTAAGTGAATAGGGGAGGTTGAGCTGTAAAGGAAGAGTTTGTGGGAAAATTGAAATAGATAATAGAGGCTAATCAATTCTAGTATGATAGTTTAACTGCTTCGCGTATATCATCCCACATATTAGGTTGTCCCAAAATTAATGCCGGTTTTTGGCCTCCGTCTTCAAAGCAACATATCTCAGCTCAAACTCAACATTTTAAGTAATTCAAAAGAGTGTTGGAAACTACTCATTTTTCTTAACAGGAAGCGTACTGGTTTAATTAACGAACTTGAGATTCAGGAACAATAGAAGCTCAAATATCGGCCAAGGTCTTTTCCATCATGTCTCGGTTTACAAATCTTTTACTCCACAAGAAGCTGTCGAGATTGCCGGAAAACAGGTGGTTGGTGAGGGTGAGATCCTGCGGATGCACTATAAGAAGCAAAGCTGGGTAGGTTGATTTATCCCTCTCTTACGAAGACCTTTGTGCGACATGTGGCTGGGCGTCAACATAGAGAACAGTTCTTTTCCTTCTTCTGGTTAGAGGCCTTTACGGAGCATTATATCGATGCTATGGACAGACATTCATGCTCTACCAAAATCACCTGGGCTCAGAAAGCTGCGATGCATCATTACCCCGGAAGGCCACGAAACCATCAGCATGGTCCTCACCTTGTAGAAATTCTACTTTGGAAAAAGTTTTTGATGTTCGTAGTTGTTTAGATTTTTGGAAAATTGCTCTATTCTATAGCGAAGGGTCTTATTTCCGACGAGGATGACAAAAAGCTCCAGAGTCGGACATTTTTGTTGAGTAAAAAAAAGTTGTGCCAAGATCCTCGCAAGGTGACTTTGCTGCTGCTCAGTCACTTCATGCGGTACCCACTTGTCCAGCTTTTTTACCTTCCCAAGTACCTTCAGGCGCTCCGAAAATTTCAGTACGCCTGCTCAAGGTTATGCTGCTGGCTGCCCTACACTTGTTTGAAAATCTTCTTCTGCCGGCTCTTCAGAAGGCCGCTGTCAAGAGCAGAATGTCGTCCGTAACCCCCTCACTTCGAATCTAGATTTCCCTAAATTGAAAGCTTCGGAGCCATCGAAGCGGTGTGCTTTTATTGCAACATCCTTAGCCCCACACAGCAATCCTATTCCGAGCAGTCCGCACAGCACCCTCTCCAAATTTCAACTCATAGAAGTGAACCTGCTCAAACCACTACTTTGACGCCTTCACTTCAAACCTTTGAAAAAAAGTGAGACCCGAGTCCCACCAAAACGCAAGAAAGAGAATGAAATGGGCTTTCCAACGATATGCAATAGTACAGCAATCGTATGGAAATTTCTCGGAAAAATATCAAATAAAGTATTAGACATTGAAACCGGCATTAATTTCGGGACAACCTAATATCAACGGGATGAACCACGAGCCTGCCAGGATAACGAGCATTTCAAGTCGATGCGGTCTAAGTGAATCTACACATTTGTAGCCTTAGGCCTGCATCACTATACGACACGGATGATGGCCGGCTTAAACAAGTGAGAGCAAGCAGAAAGAGACTTTCAAATGTCATCGCAACTTTGAACCACAGGTGCGTGCGTGGCGTTTCCCAGAATAGGACTTGTTGACGGTAAGTGCTTCAAATTCGATTCGATAAAGCAGAAACACTGCTCTGAACCGGTAACCGGATAGAGTACGAGAGGAAGTGTAACGATATGAAAGGATTGACCACTCGAGTCTGAAAACAGAACTTTCAGAGAAGTCAGATTTTTGATGGAAGCTTCTTTAAGATTATTTTGGCACAATATAGGAAAAAATTTCTACCTCCGGAACTGGCATTTGACTCCGGAACGACTCTGACTGAAATCTCGAAACTCTAAACTACTGCTCAAGAACCTAGTAGAAAAAAGTGGGAACGTGTGATTTTTTTCGGAAGTGAACTTTATGAAGGGATTAAGTTTTTATTACAAAGCCAACATCCCTGTACCTCTTGCGATCTGAAAATTTGCCATAAAAGGAAAAACAAGAAAGTTATAGTCACTGTCGCGTTTTCCCACCATTGCCGTACCTGCTTCACTAGCGCCGTTGCACAGCCGACCTCTCGGCGTCTGACTCTAGCCCTCTGACAGAGAGAACGTTAGCATTGGAGAGGGCACTACCGATGACAGTCGTATCAATCCGGTAATCAGTCGGCGAAAGAGGACTCTCACATCTTGGGTTCTAAGCTCCCATTGAATCCATCCATCCCTCACGGAATGACCACTCACCTGTACAGGTCCAGCCATTTAATAACAAGTCGGAGTCAGAAAATGAACGCTTAAGGGTCATCCAAAAAATGACAACGCATAATGCGTCCACCTTATATTCATAATTACTCATCGACAAACAACAGAAGTAACAGTACACTTGCGAAAAATGGCTTCCTATCCGCTGAAGCAGGTGAAGGTTGCATAAACTCATCCGTTTGCTATGCCCTGAATTCTGTAATTAAATCGTCAACATCTTAACTTTGAGAACGCCTCCTTTTACAACAACACCTACTCCGTCAGTCCAACATCGTCTCTGGGTTTCACTACACTTCCAGCCACCCATGGAGCTCAGTGAATCGAAACGGCTTATCAATCATCATATGACCGGTACTGAACTTCCTTATTATATCTTATTATACATTGGATTAATGATTTGTGTCATTTATTAATCACTGCAATCCATTGCGAAGTGTTATCCTCTCGAGCCATGGCCCTTTGCTCAGGAGTGGCCGGAGTCAATTGCATTGCTCATCTGCCCGTCAACATTCAACGAACCATCCGCCATACTTCTGATTAGTTCCGACCGCTTTCTGTACGACTCTGAGAATCCGAAGTTGATTCAAATTCAGCGTAGCGCGTTTTTGTTCTGAGGTGTATAGCGTAGGAAGTCGGGAGAAATATCAGAGCTCTAGAGCTACTGGCTTTGATATTGCTTCAGCATAAAACAATAAGCCTTCCATTTATATTCTTTTTTCTCGTGCTTTTACTCAAGCATGTATTCCTGCAATACAAATGAGCAAATGCATTCGGAGTGCTTATAGGACATGCTTCGCAGTGAACCGAATAAAACCTCTAATAGCTTCTTCTACCCTCGATGCACTCGTACCCACTGTTTGTCAGAAACAGATCTCCTTCTTTCTGTGTTAACCATGAAAGATATATGCACTTTTGCATAGTCACATGAGTGGATGTTGTGGGAAAACTTTAAATCAAGCTGAACTGGAAGAAATATCCATCAAAAGAAGCACGGGAAGAGAATCCCATGAGGAACTTCGATGAAATCACAGTTATCACATGTTATGGACTTCGTTTTATTCTTTTTCTGACTATAGATAGAAGAGAATGCGTCATGTCTATGTTTACAACAAACTCTTTAAATGTTATATAACACAAAGAGGCACCAAAATTCATTTCGAAAGAATTCCAAAAGTTCATAAAGTTAAAAATATAAAATTCCAAAAATTCCAAAAACCAGCGAAAAATTCGAAAAATCTCCAAAGTCTTCTGCGATATTTCGATGGATAACACCATATACCGTATAACACCACATTCATCAGGCATGCGTAGCCTCAGTCAAATATGAAGCTGCTTCACGAGAGCCCCGCCATTGGTGTGGAATAAATATGGAATATTCTATATTTATTGTGTGGAAATGTAAAAAAAATGAAAATGTAAGTGTATTAAAATGTAAAAATGTAAATAGAAATGTACTTGATGTTCAATATGTGGAATATTTTTTTTGAATTTTTTGCTGGTTTCTGGATTTTTGGAGTTTTTTCGAATACTTTGTAAACGTTTGGAAATCTTTTGAAATGAATTTTGGTACCTCCTTGTGTTATATAATATTTAGGTCCTAATGAGGCTCCGGAACATCACAATGTTACGAGACAACCGCCTTATTTCGCAATCTTACGTGTTGGTTGTGATCGCTGTGAGATAACTCTGTGCTGTTCGCTCCGATTCAATTTCGACAATTGATGTTTTCTAAGTTGCTTTAACATCAGACAGTATAGAGGTGCCTGATGATTTCACAGCAAATCGAGTTTATTCGCGGGATATCAGACGAAGGGCAGATTGAGAGCAATCGCGTAGCAATCAGCATCAAGAGGACCGCCTGCGGTGATTTCATCCCATCGCAAGCGCTCAAAGTTCGGTCGGAAAACTAGGTAAACACTTGGAGATTCCATAGCTAAGGGCAGAAATCGAAATCACGGCGAGCTGATACTAGCGAAATGTAAGTGTACAGGAGTGGTCGAAAAAAAAAACATTTTGCAATATTTCGAGCTTACACATCCCACAAATTGAAGGAGCAAGCGTAGATTTCTGAATCAATGATGAGATCTTTTCGATAAATCGAGGTGAGCTCTTGAAGATTTCTCTAAAGTCGTCAGAATGTAAGCATCGAGCTCTCACGGGGATCATGTTCACGTGGTAGAAACGTCAGATCTCGTTAGTGCAAATTCTCTCGGAAGGGCTGTCCCTCGCTTGGGCCATTCCTGCTGGATAGTGGTGAAAAAAAGAGCAAGCAAAGTGGCCAGAACCCTAAAGAACGCCATCATCTCCGTCCCCGTCGATATCAAATTGGGAAAGTTACCCACTGAAGCCGTTGCAGCAGATTGTCTTTTTAATCATAAGTTCCTTAACAGTTCGTCGCAGTTACTTCACATGTTATCGTTATAATGTACTCGTTCTGCGCAGAAAAATTTTTCGTTGGCAGATCGAAAGCTGAAATTATTAAGAATTCAAAGAGAGGCGGCCAAGAAAATCACGGTAGCGTCCCATGTACGGTGTCTCTGCGTGCCGTTGGATGATTCTTGCACCTTATAACTTGATTGATAGGGCGCTTTCTGTTCCGAAAGCGCCACAGTCGTCTACTCGAGCCCTATTCAACGCTCTCCACTACACGTCTATCCCTTTCTTGAACATCAATTTTTCGCCATTTTGGTATTCACTAGTCGTCAATGCACTAGGTTAGAATAAACATTCACAAATTGCAAACAAAATGGACCAGTAGACTACAAGGTTCTCAAAAGCGCTATTATGCATATCGTTGAAAAGTTGAGGCCAGTACACGGCTGTAGAGCGGTACGATTTGATGACGTCACGGGATGTCATTGGTGTACTGAACTCTTCAACGCGCTGGGGGGAAGGTGGTTGGGACCGCCTGTTAACCTCTTCCACTATAAGGTTCTCGAAAGCGCTGTGATGCTCATAGATGTCATCAAAACCCCACACACAGCCCTTCGGACATCGTGATCACTGCTTGCGATAGCCAACAGAAAGCAATGCAACAACCACAATACAATGGCCCTTGACGTAGTGCTTATATATTGCTTGCAGCTTTTCGGGACGAAAACTAGTAGAACACTGTATGGACTGCTGCTCATTACATTTATCATTCATGTTTAGTATACCCCCTTTCCCCTTTTCAATCCTACGTATTGGCATTCCTACAACGTGTAGCGTAGGTTTCAATGGCTGTGTCTGTGGGCAATCTCCCGCTGTTCTCCCTAAACTGTAAAGTATGAAAGGGAATGATGTTTGGTAAGTGGGAAAATAGGTACGTAACAAGTATTCAATGCACCCCGAGTTGGAGGCTGACTGATAATTTTTAATGCTGGCAGCACCTCAGGAAGCTGGGACCTCGTTGACCAAGTAGGGCCTTAATGGTACTAGTGCATCGCTAAGGCCGATTGCTCTTCCATTATAACCTGCCCACTACACATTGGTATTGTAAAAATGTATATTCACAAGAGCGGTTTGTTTAACGAGTTTGAATTGACCGGTAATGTCGATAAAGCATACGTGAGATACTACACCGATAAGTTACGCACGAATGAGCAGCTTGTTTGAGCAAACAATCGACAAAGGTTTTCCGGTCGAATCTGCAAAAACACTCGGTTCCGCTAATGCCCCAATTCTCCAAGACTAAATCATGCCGCATATGTATTGGAAGTCTCCGAGTGGACCAATGCTGAGCTCTCAATTTCGCGAATTTATTCAGCGAGGCAAGGACCAGCTTGAAAACATTTCTCACTTACTCTTTTGTTGTGCTTCATCATGTACGGTCTTCATTACAGCGCTACGGTCGTGTCGCATTGTTTTGTTGTATTCTAATGGCTTTTGAAGAGCCCAGATCCTTACCTTTGACAACTCATTGAACCTTTTTTACAGCTTAGCTCGCGTGCTAGCAGCTTTTACGTGCATCTTCTTGGCTACTGCTCACATTCGAACCCCATTTAGGCATTCAAACAAGTCCATATTTCACATGTACAGAGTGGGCATGAATATGGTGGCAGCATAACTAACCTAGTTTTTATTCATGACCGTCCGTTAAATAAACTCGGAATTCACGATTAGAGTACGTTCCGTTAGTATTAGAGTACAGATGGTCGGTGATGCCAAGATGTGAAAAAAGCGTGATAAACAGCTCAGAACCCGAGTAATGGGACCTTTTTCCTAACCATGCTAGTTCGACGGGGGCATATCCTTCTATGCAAATTGTGGTTTGGTCCGCACCCCTAGGGAGTACGCCTGACTTCCCACTAGCTGAGTTTCCTCTTCTTCGACCATCGACCTTATTGTGGAATCGTAATTCAGAAGAGGAACTTCAAGTAATCCTGTCGAGCTCTGTTCTTATATGCATCGAGCTTCGATATCGGCCACATAAAGTAATCCGCTAATGCGCACATTCGAGCTGGGAAATTTAGTTGGCCATTCTTCATCCTACATTGAATCGAACAAATTTGCACGGCATCAGGCTTGCACTGAATTCGGCCCGAACAAGCATTCCGTCTTGCCATTTCCAATCATTCCAGATAGTCCAGTGATGGAGGTATTTTTTCGAATTCCACCATTGGAAGTGTTTGATTTGATGTTATACTCCCATGTATATGAAAGCCAACTGAATGCGAAAACTAACGGGTACTTTGGCAATTCTTACTTTGAAACAGGATGTGAATTTCTAGTTACGACGATACCTTTTTTCCTTCCCCTTTTCGAACATTATAACGAATTTCCAGAGTACCACTGCATGAAGGCCTGCTCTCGTTAGCATTTTCTCGTTGGTCTTGAAACGAGCACTCGCAACCTACGTCAAGAGTCCTCAACATTTTCCGAACATGCCTCACTTCCATGTTCTTATATTCAACGAAGCTTGTCGTTTTTGAAGTGTTAAAGGGCAGACCATGTTCAAACCAACTCTCCTCAGTCTTACGCCTTTGCCCACTAGTGGGACAAATTCTGACAAAGTTTTTCGGAGTAGGAACCCATTGAAGACCAGTTTCACACATATGACGAATAAATGAAGAGTGAAGGAGATTTAGTTTCCATCCGTGTGGAACTTTGTCTTCAAGCGAGCGCCTGTGTGTGCTTGCAAAAGCATTTGCTCCACTCTGAAATCCCAAGTACAGTTTCTTGAATATGGCTAAAGTATACTGATATTCCTCTCAGTATTGTGCTCTCCCGGAGCCTCATCAGATCCTGAATGTTATAAAACACAAAGAGGCACCAAAATTTATTCCAGAAGAGTGCCAAAAGTTCACAAATTATTCGAAAAACTCCAATATTCCGTAAAACACGAAAAGTTTCAATTTCCAACGAATTCCACTCCAACGGCGCAGCTCCCGTAAGGGCAGCTAAATCCTTGGCTGAGGCATACAAATGCCTGAAGACGGTGTTAAACACCGAAATACAGCAGAATATTTCAAAGGAGGTCTTTTTGAAACTTTTCGTGTTTTTTGGAATTTTGGAGTTTTTCGAATAATTTGTGAACCTTTGGTACTCTTTTGGAATAAATTTTGGTGCCTCTTTGTGTTTCATAACATCTATACTGATATTCTTGTGCTGCGACTCATTTCTTACTTTAAGCAGCTCACTATGACGATTAGAATACCGCCTTGAAAGTTTAACTTACAGATTCTTCGAAAATCGCCCGTATTATAAATCGACATACCCTTCAGGAGTTATCACATTCGTTCTGGAAATGAGTAACGAAACACTTGCGAACACTAGTTGGGACCCTCCGCATGGAATTATACTTCAGGTGCTGTGCTGATTCATTTTCTTGAAACAGGGCGAGAAAAGTTCACTGGCGACATGACCGCGAGCGCGGGCTGGTAACGTCACAGCGACGTCACACCTGGGGAAGTGCACCGAGAGAACGAGCCATAGCGAACAGCCACTTCGATTAATTGAGACTGTGCCTGCTGCCAGATCTCCAATCTATGCGCCCGTTAAACACTAATTCCGGTAGCGAAAAGATTGTATTACTTATAGATACCACTGCAAAATTTTTGTGGAATAGAACTACACTTTCGCTGGTTAACCTTATACTTACTTAGATACTTTCCACCACCACAGTGGTTGGCCACTCGCGGGTCACATACCTTTTCCATTGTTCTCGATCTCGAGCCCTGATTGCCACCAGATCACACTAAAGGACTTTGGGTTGTAGACGTTGCTTCGATGCGCTAGAGTTCCTGCCTACAGTAAAGGGGGACATCCATGTGGCCACTTCTTCTCTCGCTCGCAGGTACGATCGTATGGTAGCCGAGCTCCATCGCCCGTCATCCCTCCTCATCAGGTGCACGACAAATCTGTGCTTCGCTCCATCGACGTGAATCAAAACGTCTCCGACTTCTGACAAGCCTATCACGTCAGGAATAAGCTAATTGCCTTTCCATTAAATTCGCTATAGCGCCGGTTCCTCCGGCGGCGCTAACGGCAGGCAACACCGTTGAGTTGAAAAGGTCCACTCGGAGTTTGCGGTCGTCGTGTCCTCCATTACGGATGAATTTTGGATTTTATTATTATTCCGGACTTAAATGCAGCTCGTCCAGTTCGACGTCTCGCTAGCTCTCCCTTCAGGTCTTCCTCATGCTAGGCTTGCTCCCGAGGTATAGGTACAAGCTTGTCTTCAAAAGGACTTCCCTTCAAAAGTACGGGAATACTGCCTGAGAATGGGTTTCGCATCATTATGGTCTCGGAGGTATTGATGGTGAGACCGTAGTGACTCCCTTCCAATCCAGGTACTGGAACATCTCATAAGGTTGTTTAAGAGAGCCCGTGATCAACACGATGTGGTCGTCAAATCGCAACGGGTTGAGACCAGGGTCAACCCCGTTGGACAAAATCCAACGCGACGACGAGAGAAATGCCGAGAGTTAACGTACGCACGGATACACAGACGGCTCGCGGGAGGCGAGAGTGAATGCCGGCGCGGAGAGCGGTCAACATCGGTCCAACGTCGCTCCAATATCGGTCCAACGTAACGGTTGACCCTGGTTGAGACGCGTTACATCGCGTCAACGTAAAGTTGCTCCAGCTGCAGCGATGTGTGACGTGCTTTAGGCAAGCGGAAAACGGGTTCGGCGGAATTGGACCGCCTTGCGCACCTCCTTCTGAACTGCTACCAGTAGCATTTTATAAACATATATTCTCCAAACACCTTGCTTTTTCAGCGCCTGCCGCACCACATGAAGCTCATCGCGAGAGGGGAGCGATGTTTAGGGGCTGCTTCGATGAGACGTCGACAAGTTGCAATGTGACTCAGGGTGCTGCATTTCGACAAAAATCCTTCTGTTCTATCGGCTGGGCTTCTTCCAGTGGTATGTGGATGCGTGCCAGTATAGAATGTGTGAACAGCTTATGAGGTAGTGCAGAAGCGTGATAGAAGATAATTCGCTAGATCTTCTTTGTCGCCTTCCTTGAACACCAGCCCCGCCAGGAACTTCTTCCAGGCGAGGAACCGCACACTTGGCCAGGTGGCGAGTGTCTCTTTACAAGTGCTCTATACAAAGGAGGCATACACGCCTATGCGAGTTTTACTGTGAAGCCTTCCTTTCCCGCCGCTTTGCCACGAGGCACGGTTTCTATCGCATGGCGCACCTCCTATGATAGAAGAAGCAGCGCGTCCCTAGAACTGGTCACATTTCCTGGCGACTGGAAGTTCTGATGTAAACAAGGCGTATTGAAATGCGGCCACGATTTCCACCATTACTTTTGTGGCAGCAGCGAGTTCCGTTTGCAGTTTTCGAACACAGAATCTTGAGACAATGCTGGGAATTCCTTTAGGACCTCTTCAAACTTTGCCAAGCTATTCTCTGCTCAATGTAGAGATTTTGAGGCAAAATTGGCGTGATCTTTAGTTATATGGTGCCCACACAACCTATTTAAAGGCGTACTTACGTGGTTTTCTTGCCAATCCATATTTCTTCATATTTTCCAATACCGCACGATGACGAAAATTTGATAGGATTTATTGCCGCAGCTCTCTGTGATTACTACTAAACGAGGCTCTAGTAGTCAGCGTTGAGATCATCCACCACTTCATACAGCTTTTCGTTTGCCAGTCTCGCGATCGCATCACCGTCCATGACAGTGGGGCAGGACTGCCCAGAGCGTATGCGCATCAGATGCACTGAAGCGCGGTCGAGGTGGAATCGCCCTCGCACCATGATCGCTTTTCGTGTTAAAGCACCAACCGCAACATCCGTCATGATCCCTTGATTGCACAAAATATGGTCAATTTTGTGGCAGTATTGTTCAGTCAGGGAAATATGAGACTATTTCTCCCGCAGAACCGTAAGGAATTGACTAGTGCCGTGGTAGAGATGATGTACTCACGAAATCCCGCAATCTCTCTCCAGGCTCGTTGCACCTCGCCGAACTTTCGGAATCTAAGTCGAGCGTTGAAGCCTTTCAACACAACGACGTTGCCATGCTGGATGCGCATGTGTTCCCCGAATTTTTCGTAAAAGATGACTGTTGCTCTTCATCCTTCTCTGCTGTAAGAGCTGAGCCTGTCCGATGACGACTTGCAAATCTTTTGAAAGGCACGTTGTCGATGCGGGAGAGCCGGTGCTTATGGAAAATTATACTATTTACTTGTTTGGAGAAGTTTAGTGACACAATTAAAATAACACCTCCTGATGTTGAATCCATATTGCTCCTAACAAGGAATGTCCCTCTGGTCACCATGGCCATCCCATATGAGATGTACACTCCTCTATGCATTTTGAAACGCTGATTTCAAATCTGCATTCCAAATCTGCTAAACGATTCTCTGAAAAGAGTTACGGGGCCGAAAATCGCAATGGAAGCAGTGCAGGCTCCTGAGCAAGAGCTCATGAGATCGATTCCTCTGCGAGTCCATTCATTTGCTTTTGTGCGCAGCGTTTCATAAATGACTCTTGCACATGTTAATTCATTCATATTTGCCTATAATATCCGTATATACTTGCAGAGGAACCGATCCCACGAGCTCATGAGCCCGCTCGCACTGCTTCCGTTGCGCTTTTCGGCTTCATAACTTCGCTTAGAGAGACGTTTAGCAGATTTGGAAGGCAGATTTGAAATCATGCGCTTGCTCAAAAATACATACATGGGCATACATCTCATATTGAACGGCCATGGCGATCTGAAGGGCTTTCCTTGTAAGAACACTGAGGTTCCGTCCGTCCAGGTACACGATGAAGTCTCCTTCTTGACATTAGTGGGTTCGCAATGAAGTTGTCACTCCATGAGGTTAACAAATTCGCATTACATCAAATCTTAATGTTCGTTTTTCAGCTTGCATACCCTATAACTATAATACTACACTATACGGTGCAGTTAGGATAAGATTCATGCTCAAAACTAGTAATAAAGTAACGGCGGTAACGCTGCCCTTTACTGGATCTCACCCTGCAGCAGTGACGTCACCGAGACCTCATTAGCACGCGCTTGCGTCCGCGTCGCCGTTGAGCTATTTCGCGGAGTCTGTTGGAACAGGATGCCTGCTCATGCTTTTTTCAAGTATTTGCTCAGCAGTTCTGCTTTTTTCATTGCTTTTCTGTTGGGTACATGACCAAAAATGGCGATAGTGTTGGTTCAAAGAGAATCTCACGCTGAACGTATAGGATTAGTCAGCACATCTGGTGTCCCGCCCCTCTTTACCGTCTTGAAAGGAGGAGATCATCAAAAAGGGGCGCACTGCTCCAACTGACTGTCCCCACTAGCAAAATATAACTTTGTGAAAGTAAATTACTATGTGTATAACCTTTTCAGGTAGTAGTATGGTTTCTAGTGATTGTGGTTAGTTTGGAAACGATCATTGGTAATGCAATGGTGGTGATTGCCTACAAGATCGAGCGAAGCATAGGAAGGAAAGTAAGTGAGGGGTGTTGTCAATGTATAATGTGAATCCCGCTTCTTTCGATTGGCAAGTAAGTTTTTTTGAAGCGTTTTTCTTCGCTTAAATTAATGCTTACCTTCCACGAAAATAGCACAGTGCACTCGGAGCGCTTTATCTGCTCAACAATATTTTGCTTTTGCTTTCTAGAATAACTTATAATTCACGGATCAGAAAAAAATACTTTTGCACTTGCCCCACATTAGCATACTTCCGAAAAGCCGTTGATGTAAGTTTCATGGCAAAATAATTCTTAAATGTCCTTCTACGGCAAGCCCTCCTTCTGCCTCGCCGTTTTCAGAACGTGGCGTCATCCGTCAAGCTCAAAGGGACCTACAGTGACTGCTAGCAACCGCCTACTAACTTTTTTCGACGGAAATGTTGAACAATTTCCAAAACAGATTTAATGTGGGACGGTTCCCCCCGTTGTTCAGACTACACATGCCCCATGTCGGCCACCATTTCGTAATTTTACACAATCTGTCTAGGACCTCGTTTAACATGAGTCCTGCACCATATACCAATGGCAGGTTTTCCTCCACTCGCCCGTGTAAAAGGGTTCTGTGAAGTTGTTTAACACGTTGACGACAGCTCCTTGTGCGTGTACCTCGGCACTTTTTTGTTTTTTTTTCACAAGCGTCACAATTTTTTCAATAATTCCATCATTTCTAATTGATGCACAATTTTTTGGATGGGATAATGCATGCAAACAGTTTTAAAGTATGAAAAATGCTAAATAAGTTGAAAGAAAAACCAGCCGGAAAGAAAACTGATCGGGCGACATTCCGACGCGCATGCGTATCATGCTGTCGTCAACGTGTTAAAGGCACGCTCGCCTGTTCCATCCTGGGGGTAGTATGTAGGCGGACAAGTGTTGATGTCGCGCCCCTTTTGCCTTTTGAAAGTGCGCGACAAAGGCGCATGGAGCTGGTCCAACCCGCAACTCACACTTTCGTCCGCAAACCCCACCCTTCGCTGTCGGTTGCCACGTGGCGCTGCTTGAAAAGCGCGAGCGCATTTGAGGCAGCGTTCCCATCGCGATCCAGCGTAATTGGCACTGGAGCAAGTAGAGCCAGGTTCGTGAAACTCGTCCAACGCGCCTCTTCTCCATCCTAAGGTGGAATGTGGCTGAAATAGGGGAGGTCTCTGTACGGGGCGTAATTGGTGGTTTGGTTTGTTTTACTTCTTTTTTACAGACCACCTCCCACCTGTAGCTTCATAACTGAACACTTTTCCACACCTATTTTATCCCAAATTTCGCTTTCAATAGAACGAATCAAATCAATTCGATCACTTTCAATGTGCCCTTCAGTATCCAGCTGGAAAAATGACGTTTGACCTAGGCAAAAATGATAAATTCAGTTGCAGATATGGAGGGAAAAATTTTCCTGCCCCTGTGTATCATCTGCTCCCAAGAAGCAGTTTCTGGTGCGCATCACCACAAGACATTGTTGAATAGCCTTCCACAAGGTTTGAAAAGGAGAACGCTTGAGCACCTTATTAGCAGAACTGTGACCGAATCCAGCGTTCCACTTGCTCCCTAAACATAACATGGCTTATGAATTCAGTACGAAACCTTTCAAAGTGGCTCAATAGTTTTTGGAATTCAAAGCCGGTGATTTCTGGTCGAATGGGATCAACAACTTGGTCTCGGAACGAGTGCAAGTTGTCAATATGGACGGGGATACACCAATAGTTTTTTCAAGACCTTTTCATCAAAAGTATATGTTGGATAAAAGGCTATAGACATACCTGCCAGCCTACTTCATTCGGTGAGCAGAAACGACTGTTTTCAACGAGCTGTGACTGGCGCTCTATCACAACTTGTGCTCAAATGACTTATAGGTTCTTCAAACTTAGTCATACCAGTGGCACTCGAAGCAGTCGGTTTGTAGTTCCAATTTACCAGCTTTTCGCCTCGCCTAGCGATGCGAATGTTGTGCTATAACTCACTAATGTTTATTGAATAAATTGAATTTCAGCTAAAAAGTAACAGAGATCTCACCTAATCAGTCGCTAATTCAAATGATTCATATGCAATATTACAGGTGAGCAATCGCTACATCGCTTCACTGGCAATATCAGACTTAATTATCGGCATTGAAGGCTTCCCTTTTTTTACTGTCTACGTGCTGAATGGTAATATATCTGCTTGAATTGGATCGTTCAAGATTAGGTCTTTGGAAAGTTCTGTCGTTTTTTGAACACTTCACATTTGAATGCTTCATTTTGTTCCGAGCACAACCAAGCTGCCACCCTTCGGGAGGTTTTCTTACTCCGTCTGACAGTTTGTTCACCTGTGCTTTGCTCAATTCTTGTCTCTCTCGAATACGAAAGAAAAGAGAGAGTGAGCAAGTTCGCGTAATTTTCTTTTTCCAGCTCAAAAGAGCCTGGAATGAACGGAAACAAGTCAAGATATTAAACTCAATCACTTGGCTTAGATTAGATTGATGACTCATTACTAAATATACCTGGAAACAGTTGCTAAAATGTCCCTGTGAGCGAAAGCCTTGAGGGAGATGAGGGAGGTGGTCGAATATCGGACGTTGCCAACAAATAGTCAAAGAGTTCTGAACCACGCGAGAGGGACCATTGCTAAGCTTCCTCCTAGGCAAGACGTGATATTCTTATGCTTTACAGTTCAGTGGGAAGAGGAAGGTCCGAAAATTCAATAAGGGCGTAGCGCAACGAAATGCCACTTCGAACTGTCGCCCTCCGGTTTCTAACCTGCTTTTATGTCATGAATGCGACCTACTTTCCTGTTGATTTGCAACATACGTTGTAGAGCGGATTCGTTGCTAGATATTGTTCATCGGAATGAGGTAGGGACTGGAGGCTGGCTACGTCGAGATGGTTATGCTTTCGGAATGCCACTGGTCTTGGTTGAGGCCCTAGCGCGAATGACAGCATTTTTCTGTTGAAAGACGCGGTTTGGACGATACAGCCGGTTCGAAGCTAAGGAAATCAGCACCACATCAACACCTCCGCCTAATTAAGAGCGCTAAATTGACCTGCCTTCGCAAGTCACGCCGCAGGCTGAAGTATATTGGGTTGTCTCATAATTTCTGTCGCAATTTCGACACTTTTGTTTATTAGTTTTATCTCTTCTGGGAAACAACTGACTAATAGCATAACCACCACCATGGTCACTGATATGCGTGCATTTACTAGTGGGCGTTTGCAAGCTTCCAGCCCAGAATGAAGGAAACTGAGGATTGAAGGATTTGGAGAAGTCGTTTTTGGGGTGACCGCAATCCTTAACTTTCTTCTCTGGAAGATGCTTATTCAAAGCGCAGAAAAGGCGATAGTCCGATAGAGCGATGCCAATGCTATTTGGTGGATGAGGTATCGTGGACCTGGCTATTTCCCTCAGAACGTGGTGAGTTGGCATTGCAATGTGAGGTATGGTGGACATTCGGAGGAAGGAGGATCTGAGATGTTTCTGACGATTCTCTCGCAACCCCAAAGCCAGCCAAGAGGGCTATTCCGCGCTGACTTTAGCAATGCTTGTCTTCATACATTGAAGTGGTTCCCAAACCAGGCTACCTAGCGAATCCAATAAACAGATCGATATTCTCAGAAAACGGAATTCAGGCTTTGGTTGAGCTGGTGCTTCCTGGCTGCGAGGCAGCCATAAGACGTGCCGCATGTTGTTGTCGCAGTGGACTCATGACTCATTTCCACCGGTGACTTTTTAGGGAAGACTCTGCTTTTGCCATCCAAGAATGGGTTTTCCCCAGGTGTTCATGCGTGCTTCCCGCCATGGTCGGCCGGACCATGAGGGTTCCATTAAAATTTCACTCTGCAGCAGTCCTTGCATACTGATGGCCAGTGCTGGTGCATCGGCTGCGCTCAGGTATCTGCTACTATACTTTGGTAGCAACGTGCGGAGGCACTCCCAATTTAGGGTGCAAGGGGCGCCCATCAAAATGATCGCAGGCCCAGTATGAGGGTTGAAGTTCATATCTCGTTTCGTATTTGCCGTTGCGATTGGTCCACTAGCTCACTACCCTATCAGTAGCAAGGACTGAGTCAAACACAGCGCTGATCTTCTCTGTTGTCCATCTTGCTACAGAGTTCATTTGAGGATCGTAAAGCATAATCATTAATTGCAGTCGCTGACCTATTTTTATTACTAGTTGATTAACCCGTTAAGGGCTTGCGCTTCCAAAACCACGCTGTTAAGGCACTTGAAGCATACTTCAACATAGTAACGTATTTCGCAATGAAACGGTCTTAGACGGAAGGAATTTGAAATTGAATAGAAATGCGACAGTAATTATGAGACAACCCAATACTTTGAGACTTGCTAAGCTAACCTTCTTCATTCTTCATTGCATGTAACTGTTCAGCATATTGATGCGATCGTGACGCAGGCCTGCCATGCTCCAGTATCTTTCTAAATCTAAGGTTGAAAACTGTAATCGTGCGTTTCCGTGGTTGTGGCCAGTAAGCGTCAATACCGTACTCGCTGCCTTGCTTATAATGCTGCTGCTTCTCACTGTTCTCTAAATTATATGTAAAGTTTTAAACAGAAGTCCTTGACGGGCGAATCTGGATTCGAGAGGAGGCACAGTTTGGCAGAGCCTTTAAAAATTTTCAAAATCGGTGATATTAAATTCATGTGAGCGTAAGGAGCTCCTATATCATCTGGAGACATGGGATCTTTTCAAATGTTTGCGAAATGCGCAAGTTTTTGGTCTGTTTCGCAGTGACTCTTGTACCGCTGCTAGCATTACGAAAAACATGGATCTTGCCGTGAAGTATCACCACGAGGCATTCCAAAAATGTACACTGCGGCTCATAAATATAGGTTCACTCTTAACTTTCGCTGTTCCAAACTTCTCGTGCGTTTTTGAAAAGGACGGTGATCACCAATAAATTTCTCATGACGAAAAACCTCGTTAATGATTTTCTGAAGAACTTCCAATACTGTGTAACTCAAATATTCGGAACGACTTTTCACTCTTTTACAAATATGACTATACATCGTTCGTTAAGAAATATTCATACAACAAAAAGAAATTTCCAACTTTCTAGTAATGTTATGGTTCTCCATTAGCCATATAGAGCACATCAATAGTTTTTGGAATGCTTGCAACCAGCTAGCCACAACATTAGGGTCAAAATTTGTCTTTGCTGGTGGGTAATGGAGGTTTTCAGGGTGAAACTCCAGTTTGGGGGGGGGGCACTCCATTTTTTCTCCAATACTCAAGATAAGGAGTAGAGGGCTCACGACACGTAATCGACTCATTTAAAGTAGACTTCTGATAAATATTGGTGTAAGGTGTAAATATTGGTGGTGAGAAACCCTGAAACGTTCACATTTCCGCCTGCTATGACCCAAGGGAACGGTCCTGGACCAGGAGAAAGGACACCTCCGCAAAGGGCTAAGCGTGCAGGAGCTCCAGGGTGGATCACCTGTGCAGAAAAGTGGATGGGATGTGGGCAGGGAGGATGGAATGTAGGACATCCACAGGTCCTTATCAAAAGTACGCTCGAAATGAGTCGTTCACTTATTATCTTATCCGTGGTGTTCGATAGCCCAAAGAACTGCTCTCTAGTACTACGGATAAGATAGCAATGGAGTGATCCCCCCCCCCGAACTGTGATTTTCACCGTTTTCAGCTCTTCCGTTGTTCCATTTTGCTTTGCTTTGCTTTGGAACTCCTTCACAATGAATGCCCAATGATTCTCCATTGAAATCTGATTCAGAAAACATGCCGACTACAGAGCTGCCATGTTTTTTAGTGCACTTCCATTTGGCATGGAAGGACCGGCATGGATAGCCGCGTCATATCACCTGTATCACCTGTCGTCGTTATCATCGAATTGCTCGAGCGGGCGCAGCAACGTCTCCATTCGTCCCTGTCGCGTGCAAGAGTTGTCCAGTGGACCCTCCTCGCTCAAGGGACACGATGTCCTCCATTCCTTCGTTCAGAGCTTCGTGAAGAGTCTGACCATCGGGCGGCGTCGTCCAGGCGTTCGTTTGACGTCCCGGGGATCCAGTCGGTAACGGCTCTGGTCCAACCGTCATCGCAAAATCGCATGACGTGTCCGGCACACTTATCTTCGATTCCTTGGCGAAAACGGCAGCGTCCTGATCTTCGATCGTTGGCGTAGTTCGGCACTCCGGATTCCCCTCTGCACTTGCGTGTATAGCGTTACTCCTAGCATCGTCCTCTCGACAGCGCGTTGGATAACGCTGACCGCATGCTCGTCCTGCCTGCGCAGAGTCCAAGTCTCTGAGGCGTAGTTAGGGCAGGAAGGACAGCGGAATCGAAGAGGTGGCACGGAGCCGGATGTTCTTCGTCTTCTTCACTACTCCTCGATGTTCTTATAGCTCCCCAAGCCGTCTTTCCTCCTGCTCAGCTCTGGAGCTAGATTGTTCATCATATTGATTTCCGACCTAGGTACACGTAGCTGGAGGATTCGGTGATGTTGGTTCCGTTGAGCGTGAATGGGCATCAGGAACCAATCCGTTCTCATGAACTCGTCCTCGTTAGATTAGCTGTAGAACCGACCTTACCACAGGCGCAGTCGAAATCGCCAGCTCGCCCGCTTGCTCGATGTTCGGCGTTAAAGAACGATGTCGTCAGCAAAACGAAGGTGGTGTCGGCCGTCGACCTTCACTCCCATGTCTTCCCATTCCAGTCGACGCATAACGTTCTCGAGAGCGGCGCTGAAGAGTTTGGACGAGATGGTGTCGCCCTGTCGAACCCTCTCTTGACGTCGATGATGACCTCCTTTGGATGATGGTGAGATTTTGGGTCGTAAAGTTGCTGTAGAGCTCACGAAGAATCTTGATGTACTGAGTAGGGACGCCTGGTTGCCCAGGCTTCGATGACCGCTTCTGTCTCCACAGAGTCGAAGGCCTTCTTCATGTCGATGAACGTGAGACAAACGCATCTTGGACTCTCGTGAAATATCAATGAGTCTTGTAACGTGTGGATATAATCGATCGTGCTAAACCCTCTTCGAAACCCTGCTTGCTCGCATGGCTGTCCTTCATCTAGTATGCGGCGTATTCTGTAAGGATGACTCGATGTGAATAAGCTTGTAGATTACAAACAGCAGGCAGATTGAGCGATAGTTGCCAATGCGTCCAGTCTCCCTTCTTGTACAGCAAACACGGTCCTGCTGGTTTCCAACGAGTGGGTACCTTGCATTCCGACAGGTAGCGCGTGAAGAGTCGAGCAGAGTTTTGATGATGACTGGCGGTGCATTTCTTAGAGTTCGGTTTGACCCTGTCGAGACAGGTGCTGTACGATTCTTCACGCACTTGATGGGGTGTCGGACTCGGAGAGAGTACTGAGGGACGAGTACCCATTCCTGTTGCAGTTGATATGGGCAGAGGACATGGCTATCGAGAGAATCCGAGTACAATTCGTGGATGCTTTTCTTCATAGCTCTTCGGGAGCAGTAACTGTTTCATCCGGACGTCGGAGGCAGGTCATCTTGGTCTTGTAGCTGGCAAAGCTTCGGGCATGCGGATGCCCTCCCAGCCTCTGCTGCTTAAGCTGATACTGTGCTCTTCGTCCTTTACCCGCCCTCTGCATTAGCTTCGCAAGCTCGACGTGAGTTGGTGAGTGCCTGCGCCGGCGGCCCACGTCGGCGAAATCAGCTCGAGAGTTTCGGTAGACATACGTCCTTAGTCACTTGTAAACTCTCGCCTTCCTGCCACTCTGGTGAAGGTGTTCAACGAGCCGATGATATTCCTCGTCGATGATCTCGATAACGGAAATCTCCATAAGCCGGAGAAGTGAAGTGATCCCAGTTGATGACTGTCCTGGGTTTCGCTTCCTGACTTCGAGGTTCTCTAACGCCAATCGAAAAGTGGAACTTTGCGCGGAGAGGCGATGGTCCGATCTTGTGTAGAACTTTGGAACAACAGCGACGTCGGTCAGGCAAAACCTTCGATTGAAGATGATGTGGTCTTTCTCGTTATGGAACTGTCCATCAGGTGACTTCCAAGTCCAACGAAGGTGAGAGAGCTTCTGGAACTGCGAGTTACCATGGGTGGTGTTGGTCGACATGATAACCTCAGACAGTCTTTCGCCCTGCTCATTCCAATCCATTCCGTGAGTACCGATGTGAAGTTCTTCAGCCGTTTCTCGGGCCAATCTTGGCGTTGAAGTCGCCGACGATGACCTTGAAGAAGCTATGATCTTCCTTGTAGAACTTCTCAAATTCCATATAAAATGCTTCGTGTTCCTCCACGTCGTAGCTCGATGTTGGTGCGTAGGCGACGATTGTCAAAGCAGGAGTTGATCCACATCTTCTCAATCTCAAACGTCCGATTCGGATCTTAAGGCTTTCGTACCGATGTCTATGGCCAAGTGAGTGTTGACGAGGACACCCACACCGCCAACGCCTCTGCTGTCGCATGTTCCAAGGAACAGTTCTTCTCCAGTATCGAAAACGGCATGTAGCGGGCGGTGCCTTCTCGTCTCGGTCAGTCCGACGACGTCGTACTTGATCTTCCTGGTTTGCATCATCAGGTCTTCAATGTGAGCTTCGGATGCAAGCGTCCTCGCGTTGAAAGTACAGATCGCCATCTTAGTCCACTCCACTTAACCTGGACGATTCAGTAAAACTAACTCGAGTTCCCATATACAACAACGTAAAATAACAGACTATGTTGAGATTCTGCGGGAGTAAACCATATTCTTGCAGGAGAACGTTGGCCACTCGGACAGTTGGCATGTAAAACCTGGCTTTTCCTTGATTACACGCTCTGCCTTGTCTCTATCCTTACGGTGTTACTCATAACAGCAGATCGTTATTTATCTGGTAAGCAACCTTGAATATATTGTGAATGATGGCGCCTCAGGGTTGTCTTTCAACTCTTAGCCGACCAAAAAGAACCTCGCTTTTTGGGATATCTAGATGTGTCATTTCATTGTGAAGCAAACAGTTGTTCAAATACAAACGTTGTAATGTAAGGTTGGCCTGGTGAAGGCAGTATTGTCGAGAGCACCCCTTTCCGTAGTATAAACGTTTAGAGAAAATTAAGTCTCCAGCACGAAGCTGTAATAAAAATTATGACAAAGGCATTTCAGTGTGTCACACAGCCAGTTATTTGAAATGGCAGACTCCGGCTAAAACGCAAGTTTTGATCATTTTGTCATGGCTTCTGCCGGCACTGATCTTCGGTGTTATGATGTACGGCTGGGATACAATCACAGGCGTTGAAAGGTAGGTAGAATATCTCAATCATAGATGTGAGAAACAAGAAGCTCAAAATAATAGCTAGATACGTATCTAGTATATAACGGTAGTTGCAAAAATTGAAGAAGATTGAGATCTACTGGTAATGCCTTAAAAGGTACTGGATACCTCCAACTCAACAGTAGACTAGTAGTCACCGTACCGGTTTTCAGCAATTATCCTTTTTCGGCTTCATCTACACATTTGGGGGTCTGATTTATCTACACCATTGAAAACATTTGCTCAAACCCTTTACTTACGCTTGACTATCAACTATAAACAACCTTCTTCTTCCATGCAACTAGCATTATTAGCATAAAAGCAAAAATAATAATAATAAGAATAAATTAAACAGTGCTTAATTTGCTTCGTAGCAACAGAAATATTAGGTTGGCGGGAAAGTTTTGTCACTTTTCCTACTAACAAGCTCTATTACTTAATCAATTTACTTAATCACACAAGATTAAATATATCCACCATCGTTGTCGACTACTTCTTGCCAACGTTCTGGCAGCTTATATACCATCCCTCCAAAATGGAGGCTGGCGCGAAGCAAAATACTACGTCAACTGCCCTGAGCGCGAGTTCTGAAGTTTTTTTTTTCGTCTAACAAGGGAAGGATACCAGGTCAAAGTAGCCATTTTAATGAGACACACACCACTAAATGTGTTTTTGAGCGCTGATTTCGTGTCTACCCTCCAAATCTGCGGAACGATTCTCTGAACGTAGCTATGAACGAGAAAGTGCAGCGGCCCAGGCCGACGGGAAGAGGTCGTGAGATTGACTTCTCGGCGAGTTCCGACTTTTGACTTTCCTATAAACATTGCTCAGGAGACTCTTATTCGTCCTAAGTCATCAGCACATGCCTATATTACAAGTATGAGGAGCTGGCGAGGAGCCTCGATCAAGTGTGTGCGCAATTTGCAAAAAAAAAATGACTGACCTAGATATTCATAGCGCACACTAGAGGAACTTTCGTGCAAAACAGAGGTGATATTCGTGTTCAGCACGTTAAATGACCCCTATCGACAACTTTTGACCCGAATCTCAAATCTCTTCTAATGTCGAAAATGTGGGCAGTCAATATCTAGCCCTCAACCACTGTCAGAGTCTGATCAAGGAATGGAGTTGAACTTTCGATCATAGTTGGTAGAATAAGTGTATGTCTCAATAGCTCACGATATCCAACGACCCAGATGTTGTTTGCAAGTACACACTGGCTGCAATCTATGATAGGACAAGTCTAGGGTTACTGGCTAGGGACAACGGCAACTTGCTGGTTAACTTTTGGAAATTGGTTCGAAATGTCAATTTTCTAAAAGTTCGCCTTCAGGATTAGTTGGACCCGCTGAGCAACCATGTCATCTCCAGTCTGATGAGTCATCTTCCGTGGGGCAGAAATACCCCGCCTCTTGTGAAATAACTGGCCACAAACATTATGACGAAAATAGATGATGCTTGAAGGAAACCCCTCTGAACACGTGACAGCGATGTACACAGTGCATACCTCACCACTGAATAGTTTTTGTACAAAAAACAAACACAATTATAAAATGCAAAAACTTCAAACCCAGCAAGATCCGACCTATGGCCTCACCCACGTGAGCCGTGAGCACTACCCCTCGCCCTAGCCGCTGCTGACAGTTTTGCTTGTCGCTCTATCTCAGTGGGCTTTCATTAAAAGAATCTTTATAACTGTGTTCAGAGAATCGTTCCGCAAATTTAGAAGATGGAATTTAGATCAGCATCCGAAAACACGTCTATGAGTATATCTTTCATTACAAATGGCCACTTCTACCTAGTATCCTTTCCTTGTAAGTAACGAGTTAGGTCGGAGAACAACCAATAGTCGGAAGGAGCGATGTCTGGGCTATACGGGGGATACGGTCCATCCATGCTGCACAAGCTCCGACTTCACCTCTCTTGTAACGTGCGGTCTGGCATTGTCATGCTGGAAGTAGACTTTTCAGACTTTTCCTACCCTATGATCGACGATTCGCTTCAAATCTCGGAGCTGCTGCGTGTAGAGAGAGATTCGCAGTGACAGTAGCTCCATCACACAGCAGTTGTCAAAGTACTGGGCCATGTACATCCCACCAGATTGATAGCATGACCTTTTCGGGGAAAGCATTTTGGGAACCTCTTTTGGTGTTTCTCCTGGACCGGCCCACTGTGCTTTTCTGTGGATATTGCTGTAGTAGATCAACTTTCATCACCAGTGAGCTCAAAGGCAAGCCCGGGATCAGGCTCACTAATAGAAACCACGAAGCGTGTTGGATCCTTACCTACAGGGTTGTGCCAGCTTTGTCGGCTAAAATGCGTGGTCGATATGCTAATTCTTACAAGGTTACAAGCATCGCAATCGTCTCCACCCACGAATTTGTGGAAATCAGCGTGCTCTCTCGCGTGTTTTGTATTCTCTTGTCGCTCTGGCTCTCCATCGTACCAAATCAGATCCTACAAAAAGTTTAATTCTTCAACACTAGCGTTTTCGACGGTTCCACCTTTGGCTTTAACGCCTTGCCTTTACCGCTGCGATTGCTGCCATTTTACTCCTCGCATATCACTTAGTACCTTCGCATGACCAAACTAATCGTGAACCCCTCCCTTGAAATGCTTCGGAACGATGAACACAGATAGAAATCGAGAATTGCGCCTGTTGCTCATGCGGCCATTTAGGTTGATATTCAGAGCCAGGCTGTGCTCAATGACTTACTGAAAGTTGCACCATTTTCAAGAACGTAGTAATAGATGAAAAGAGTGGGAGTTAGTGCAATGCAGAGAAGGAATGACCCCGACTCACTACGTTTAAGGATAATTCGCCTCACTACTTTTAAGTATAATAGACCTTCGACCCGCGATACTCAATAATGAGTTTGCTCCTGACACCACTAAATTGCTCGTACGAATGTGTCGAAACGCTAATTCTAAACCAACGTTTCGAATCTGGGAAACGATTTCCCAGAAGTGCTTGAAAAGTTGTTTGCTATTGCACGAAGTGTCCCTTGTATGCTTGGCGAAGTGAGAGCGAATGGGTACGAAGGAGCAGGTGAAAGTGATTTGGAAAACAGGGATCACACCACCTATAATTTTTTCATTCTAATGGATCGCAGACCTGCGTTATCTTACTCTAAGATGTTAGATTGCCGGAACGATACTAAGCCCTCTTTATTATGGAATCTGAGAGGTATCGCTCTGATGGTTTCCTCCCTAAGCATCACTTCAATAAGGATTAGAGTGCCTGACTCTGATTGAAAGTGGCAAACGAAGAACCTTGGCGGATCCTTGCAAAACAGCGTATGTGTTGCTCCACGTGAGTGAAGCATTGCCGGCATGCATTCAACCTACTTGTTTGTTCTTTCAGCATGACCACATCCGAGTGTTCGGCGCCATTTCTAAGCAATCCATATGTCAATATGGGAATGTATCTAGTCTACTATTGGACAACTTTGATAGCTATGCTGATACTGTATAAGGTAAGCATCCAAGATTTTCCCGGAGGTAGTATGAGACCTCAACATTCATAAATATTTGTGGTTCTCCTGACCTGTCTATTGTTGCTTTTGCCTCGGCTAGCAACGCAAATGCTAAATTGGTTTTCAAAATTAAGAAAAGCACCTTCAGAAGCTCATATTGTCTGTGAGCTCATGATGTGCGTTACTGATAGCCACCAGCTTGCTAACTGAGCTTATTTTGTAAGTATTATCAGAGTTAATTAAACTGATTCTGATAAACGTTGATCATTATCGGCACGAACTCAATTGGGCGTGGTTTATGAGTAATGGTTCTAGCACACGAAATGAATCAAAATTATTTGTAATCCATGCAATAAAGATGTGTATAAACTTTTGATCAAGTCAGTTAAAACTCCTAACTATACTTTAGGCAGATTTATGGGCAGAATAAGGAGACCAGCACTAGCACTATACCCATTATGTATTACCGATTAAGCTCGGATTAGACGAATTAACTACTATTCTCAACCAGCAGCCGCAGTACGCAAAGCCTCCGAAGTCCCGTAAAGCATCCGAAGAGAAGCTCCACTACTAGCTCAACTCAATGGCTACCTTACTCAAATACACGGATAAAAATCACGAACGGAACATATGGTATGAGGTGGTACGAAAAGTAGCTCGAAGAACATTCTGCTCCATGCGAGGTCTGCTCACATCAGTGCTGAAGAGAGCGTGGTTACCTGAAAATGTGAAAAACGGTTATTTAAGTTGATGGAAGGAGATGACTCATGTAAAGTTGCTTGCAATGTAGCAAAGATGGTTGGCAATGAAACACAAGGCGGAGGATCGGGCTTACGGGGATCACGAAATGGGAACGGAAAAGGGGAAGTTGCAAAGACGATTCGTCAACTGCATCGGATAGCTACACACTGTCACAAGTGGATTTTATTTACTAATGCAGCATGAAGACTGCACTCAGAGAGGAAACTGTCCAACAGCTTGAATGTCCCACCTGTGGCGAAGCATGAATTTGTGAAACAGGCAAGTGGTAAGTCTACGCGTGAAGGAACACGTGACTAGAGGAGGACGTCAGACCCTCTTCTTGCTCCATTTTGCAAACATCGGATTGAAAGAAATCAGGGCAATGACTTCCATAGAGCATGTGAAATCTTGACCCAATAGGATGACATCGGTGGCATACAGAAATATGAATGTTATATGGTAAAGGTTACATTGTTGGGTCCATTGTAACTCCTTTATCAATCAACAGTCTGGGTTTCCATCACAAGTATGCTTTTGTCTTGTCGCAAGGAATAGAACGCTACACGGCAGCCATTGTTGTAGGGTGCTACATAAGCATAATCAGTAATGCACATTAAAAAATAACGGTTGTATGTCTCAATGGAGAGGTTGTTCTATTCTATGTTCATGGCTAGAAAATTACCCTCTTCATATTCCTGTGTTTGAGAACTGAAATCTAACGGCGGCCGACAAAGTATCGCGGGCTGCGGCGACTGGCGCAGCAACCTGGCCAACGCCCCGATTGGATTGTCACGCACCCTGTACGCAAACCCAAAGTTGAAGAACCACGGAGTGCATGGTCCCCCATTGGTTTACGCCTCCCATTTTTTACGCAAATCACGACGCACTGCACACAACTACACAATGAAGAGTGCCTCACTTTCCGCTGGCTCTTCACGGACTCATGTGGATCCAATACAGGGGGGGTCATGAGCTCTTTCCTGGGACCATTTGTGAGAAACGTGGCCAAGTATTGGGTTAGGAGCGGCGATCATCAGAAAATTCCATCGTAACAATCCTAAAGGCGTAGCAGAAGCAAGGCATACTCGGCATACTCAGATTCAGAAAAATGGAAATGGAAAATGCTGTCATGAAACTTCCTGACGGTTGAAACGCCTTTGTGTTTGTCATCATCCTTTCTTCACCAATCGTATCTGTGAATGTGTACGAACTGATCATATCTTTTGTCTTCAACACATTGAGGACAATGAGACACCGTTGCACTTCTCATTTTGCAGATCGCGTTGGGCATTGAGACGCGGCTGCGCGTCTCACCCTTGTCATCCTTTTTTGCGCTTCTTCCCAAGTTGTTTTTACTTATTCTGTCGATCATACTTTAACTCAGCCATAAGTGCCGTGGTCCATCAGGTGTTTAGATATGCTTTTAAACGGCTGCTAAACCTGTTCGTTTCGGGCATGGAGAGTTGAAGGAGGCTAGAGTCGGCGATGTTGCACACAGCTTGGGTGAATCTTTTGAAAGGGAGATAGTGTAAACGCGCACATTCCTATTTTTACGCATTTCTGGTGGTTTTTGCTACTCTTTGCTTCCCTGAACTGACTATATCCCCCTTGTTTACAGCTCCTTAATTTGAGCTAATGTCATTACTATCTCGCCTAGAGGGGCCGACAGGCTGTGGCCTACTGATCCCCACTCTCGACTCCCATTGCACTTTTCTTCGCTACTTTCGGTGTTGAGTTCCGGAAAAGGCACCTTGTTAGACAGTGAGGCGCGGTTACGGGTCTCAGAGGTCGCTCCCGTCAAACTGCACGTGTCCCGCATGACCAAAAAAGCAAGAACGCGGGTTGCCCTCAATGTATTGAAAAGGGTCAGTGTTGCACTTGTTAACAATCTCTCCCATAATTTTCTTAGCCACGAGTCAGGATTATGCAACCAGCAGTAGTTCTCCCTAGGGTGCGATAGTGGGCTCCCCAAGCACTGAGAGCGCGACACTATCGCGACCCAAAAGTACGCGGCAATCGCGCTTGGGCCTTACCCGTCGCGCTGCCCGCGCTGCCGCGTAATCCAACGGCATACGTGGGCTCTGCGTCCACTCGCGTACGACGTACTATCTCGCGTTCCCCCTCTCCTTGCAGCGCTGTTTCTCTCCGTCGTAGCACGGCCGGCCTCCTAATTGAAATTTAGTGTTCTCTATGGTGCTTTTTTGCTTTTTCTCCTCACTAATGTTCCTCATTGCACCCCTTCCCTAATGTTTGAACAAAGTAAAGCATCAGTTCAATCCCGACTCGTGCCTTTAACAAATTTGTCATTAACAAAACATCGTACTTTTTATTAGCTTCAGATGAAGAAAAAGACCAAAAATCCTCGGATCCTGTAGACAGTGTCCGTGATATGTTTATTTCATACAAAGCCTATTGTTACGTAAAGAAGAAAAAATTCAGGTCTGGATCTCCGTATTTCTTACGTGTTTTGTTGGTATCCAACTCATTATTGCCTCTTTATTATTTCAGCTGGGACTTTTTTTCTATATCCAAATCCTTTGTCATTCGGTGTTAGAAAACCGAAAAGACAGGAAGCGAGAACAGAACGGATTAGACCTGTGTTGGAGATTTGCAGATTTTCTTTCTTCAGCAACCATTTGTTGTCCACGGTGTCGTGTGCACCTAACACTGAAATGAATATAATGAGGCTGAATATATGGATAAATTCAAATATTGAAAGAGCTTAACAATTTCTGGTTCAACATGATGTGACACAGTATGTTCAGGGCATTCATCAGGCTGCCAAGTCCTTGGAAAAGAAAGCTAAAGCAAAGGAACAACGAAATATGGCCCTACTTCTTGGACAACGACTTGGAACTCAGGTATCTTTGAATATTTAGCAATTATGTGCTATTCGTACATGGAGCACCCTACCGAATCCAAGCTTGCAGACTAAATATGTAATATTGGATAAGGTAAACTAATTGAGTTCGTATGCTGTTTGAGAGAAGCTGAAATGGGGATTCTTTTGATCATTTTCTGATACAGATTCCTTCCATTTGACCACCGGGTTTGAGGGTTTTATGGAAGCCTGAGAAACCTAGGCCTTTCACTAAGCATCCGCAATTCAATAAATATGTAGCTGGATTCTTCTAGAGGACCAGCATTCAACTTTACGTTACACGAGCAAAAAGACCGCCTTCTGGCGTATTTCCTCTTGTTCTACCTGCCTGAAGTACCACTCAGTGTCTATAGGGTGGGAGGGACCTAATTTTTTTTCACTAGTTGCAGCGTACTAAAGCGCATGCGTGAACCTTGCCAAAAGAAAAAAGCTTGGAAAATCACGCTCGCCCTCTGTCTGGGCGGAGCCAAATGGCCCATGTATCGACCCTTTCGAACCTGAATTTTTCATGGTGGAGAAATTTTTCTTCTAGCTATTGTTTATTACTTGTGAGCACATAGGTATCATTATTGCGAAATTGGGAAGCTATTCGATCACAAACAAAGAAACTAAGAAGCTCTGAAAATTGGCCCACCAATTTCTTAGCTTATGTCGAAATAATTTCAAATTTCATGGTTATGCCTAAAAAGTTTATCATCTTGCACAACATTATAACCCATATTTGATAAAAGAATGGATCTACTTCAAGTATTGTTAGAAAGCGTGACACTTACTTGGCCAGTTGCGAGAGTAAGCGCCCATTCATTGTTGCACTTGTACACAAATACTTGTAATACTAACAGCAACCCACAATGAAATGGCAGGTTCAGCTCATAATTAGGAAGGGGAAGGTTGACTGAAGTATAGCAGGATTAAAAAAACCATGCTGCCTCTCTGCCTGCTGTTTCAACGACAACGCAAGCGTTTGAATTTGATGGTGGCAATTGCCACCGCCAGGGCCGAAATAGTTATAGTACGTGATGGAACGGCCATGCATAGGGTAACGTTTCGTAGTAAGAAATTGAGTCTATGCTTCTGAATTTGATGAGTAAACAAAAAGACGCAATTTGTGAAAGCTCACAGGTGAGTAAAAATGTTCGCAGATTTTCGTACTGCTCCCCAGAACAAACGAGGTTTCCGGTCTTTTTGTTCTTGTCGTGGCGGAGTTTTTAAGGAAACAGTTGCGTGAAAAAAGAGAACTATGTGATTCCCGCTTACGATTATTTTGAAACCACATCAAGCTCTTCGCTCCCTTGCAAAAAGTTCGCCTTGGTTTAGGTTAGGTTTTTTATTTCGAACCCTCCTCAATCGACTCCTCGTAGTCGACAATGTATCAGTGTAGTTTAGCAGATAATATCGCCAGGTTTTAGTGAAAAAAAATTGAATGGAATTTTCATCTTTGTTTCAAAAGTATGTGGACGCTTGAAGGAGATCAGATTTTGGCGCCGGAATATCTGCCGGTTTCGATCAGAATTTGTTGTTTTCATTTGGTTATCATGCCTATTGGCATACTTCTTCCTGAAGACGAACAAGCTCAGATGAGGGCTCTGCATGATACTAGTTCTAATCCAAAAATCACACGACTGCCTGGTCGTTCTTCTTTATGCAGTGGAATATACATCCGGCGCCATCCACGATCCTTGACGGCTCAGAACAATAAAAGCGTAGCCTACATCCTGTCGAATACTTCGTTATCTGTCAGAGCTCAGGGACGGTAGCAAACCTTCATTAATTCAGAATTAACGTGTCGAGATTAGCTCAGACCAAAGTCAGTTTAGATAACTGGTTCAGAGCGCTTCTCAACACATTAAGTCTTGTTTAACCTACAGTTAGATCATAACCAAAAAAACCAATTTGACTTGAAGTTAGACAGTTAACTTGTAAACCTAATTCCTAACTAATCAGAGAAAAAAAATACTGTGGGGTTAAAGAGACGCAGAGGCCACGTTCGATCTTCACTAAAAAGTACTCGAAGACCTTCACTGGAAGGGTCATACGTGTCAGACGTGGTGACTGCGCCTCCTCAATCCCGTGCTCTTTTTCTTCTCTGACCAGCTCAACCTGTTAGGAATCAAAGAATGCAGCTGCGATCCACAATCTTCAGGTACTTTTGCAACCTTTTTTTGTTCTTTATTCGTTTCCTGTATTTTGTCGTCTGAAATCTAAAGTAGGAAGCTCTTGCTGTCTGGGCTGGATCGCACTCTCCATTCTTTATTCTTTGCTTAGAATCTCCGATCGTTACTTCTGATTGCGAGTTAAAGGGTACTGCACCGCTCACAGGTGGGTTTACTAGCTCTTGAAAAAGACCATTAGACTCCTCCTCCGCTCAAATGAATACACCATTCGACAGACGCAGAAAAAAGCTACTCGCTTTAAGGCTCGACACAAGTTAGCAAGATTGGAGTCTGCTCGTAAAAACATGGCAACATAGTATGAGACACGTGGATAGGATACGGTTTTTCGAGAATTTTCTATTTTTAAAATAACCACTTTTTATGCGCTTTCTCTCTTCAGGTAATCTTGATTCATGGAAAGAGTTCGATCTTGACGGGCGTGGATTTTGCTATTGCTGGAGAGGCTTGACCGTGATTAGCTCGTGTTCTCGAGGGCGAATTTCGTAGAAAGCCCGTTGATGGGTCTAGGGTGGTGCATGCAGCGGGGAGTTGGAAGTTGCCGCTCCACTATTGCGTAGGTACAGTAAAGAATACCAAGCGGTGCTCCAATATCACCTGTTGCTTTTTGTTGGAGGAGCGCAGCGAAAGCAAACAGGACAACGCGTTGTTTGAGCGGACATCGACGAAGCAAGTATGGCAAACGTGGTTCAAATTATGCCGCACAGGATGTTTGAACCAACTAAAAACTCTGGAGGCCTGACTGGTTTCTAATCTTAGTTACGTTTTTGCCTTTGTTAAGTGTCCACATACATTTGAAACAAAGAAGAAAATTCAAAAAGAAATTTTCACTAAGACAAGGCGATATTGTCTGCAAAATTATTCTGATACGTTGTCGCCTACGAGGAATCGCCTGAGGAGGGTTGCATAGCACGAAGTCTCTTAGTTACTTCTTTAATATGAATTGTGCGGTGTCCACATATTTTGAAACGCACTGTATAATGCGCGTCAACCAAGCAGAGCTCTCTTTCACAGTTTCATTCAAAGAACTCATTCTATGGTTTTTAATTATTATCGCTTCTTTATTGCACAGGTTGGAGTTACACTGATGCTTCACTCAAAAAACAACAAAGGAGCACAGGATGGACCTCAAAGGTCGAATTCAGAAAAGCGTTCCCTAGAACCAGACCCGCAGGTAATTGTCTATGTTTGTTTGAGTAATTCTTTTATTTAAAGCATACGTGTGACAATATGATAATAATACGATTTGGGTTGAAATTTACGGCGAAAACAATGCAGCTACCTGAAAAACTACTAACTGAGCTAGAGTTTAATTATCCTCGCCTTAATCTCGGCTGGTTCGTCGCAGTGGCTTTCCGTGGCATGATTTATTATGACCATGTACAATACTCTTATTAAAAATTCTAGCTTCGAAAAATTTCTTGAAATGCTCATTCTGAAAAACCTGAACAACATTTTTCGAAAGCAAACTTAATCCTGCCTAACTTAGATATTTTCTTGAGAACATTTTTCACCTTTTACAAATAACGATTCACTCATAGAAACGTTCCCTCTCTTGTTATTAATAAAAGGAAATCGGGATACTCGTTCTTGCACTTCCCATGACGTGCTAGTCACATCTCGCAAAAGTAAGATACACACAAGGCAGGTATCGAAACAGCATGGAGAAGGATATTATATTGAAGGATATATTGAAGGATATTATTATATTATTAGATATTTGCTATGGATTACGCCCCAGGACAATAGTAGGTACAACACTCTGGGGAGAGGGTGAAGACCCCTATGGTTTTGACGTTTTTGTGCACTAGAACAGCTACAGGGTGCGCCAAAATTATCTTCTCAAAGTTGTGCAACTTGACCTATTCATTATTTGTAGCGGTGATCGACTAAGTGGGCGCCAACATGTCAGGTACTTTTTTCTCCAACGAAAACCCAAGCTGCAATACCCAGCTCCTGCTCCTCTCAAAGTGCTTTGACCTCACCCTTTCCGAACCGTGATCGTTCAGTTACACCAGCTTGGTCACTGTTCAAAAGCCATCGCCAAAACTCTATCAAACTATATAACTCTCTATACAACTGTGGACTCCACTGTGAAACGGTTTAAGGACCTCGGCACTACGGAAGATCGCCCAGGGAGAGGAAAAAAAGCTACAACTCCCACGAGAAACGATAAAGTTGTTCGAGATATGGTGCGGCGCAATCCAAAGAGTTCGATAAGGAAGATTGCCAAAAAGCTGGGAATGAGTCATACTTCAGCGCGTCGTAATGTCAAGGGGAAACTGGATATCAGACCTTATTTATACCAAAGGACCTTCCACCTTCTCACTGCATCTATGAAGAAAACCGAATCCAGAAGTTCAAGGTGCTCCTTGGTCGGTTTGCGTCGACGCGCCACCAGGACATTGCCTTCTCTGATGGAAAGTTGTTCACGTTGGAGTCAACCTTCAATCGTCAAAATGATTGGATGCTCCGCTTAAAAGCTGAGGAAGCCAACGAGAGAGGGAGAATTCTTGAACGATCTGGACATGCCGAGAAATTCATGGTTTGGGCAGCGATAATTACGAAGCTAAGTCTCCACTGATTTTCGTCGACGAGTATATTAAAGTCAACGCGGAAGTCTACTTGGGAAGCGTGCTGGAAAGCATCTTGCTTCTCACCTTGCTTGTCCGGATCAAATACCACTTCATCTTCAAACCGTTCGTGTTCGAACAAGATTCGGCACCAGCTCATAGATCGTAGGTGGCTCAGCAGTGGTGCAAAGGCAACCTCCCAGGCTTTATCGGCGCTCAAGAATGGTCACGTCCTGATTTGAATCCAATGAATTATTCTGTGTGGTACTCGTTGGAGAGCAGGGCCTGCTCTAAGCAGCACAACTCAATCGATTCACTGAAGAGGGGCCTGCTCATGGGAAAAAACTGCCGCCTCTGAACTGCCCCCAATTCGCTCCTTGATATTCGGACCACGAGTAAAAGATTCAATGCTGTTTTGCTGTACTTCTGTCGACAACACTAACATATATAGAGTTCGTCCCTGGATCTCTACAGGGGGAAAGGCTCCACATAATTTCTACACCCTTGGAAGGATTTCTACCTATCCGCTTACATTATTTTGCCTGAATCCCCCTGTCAAATGGCGTGCGTGGCTGCGCCCCCTCTAAATGAATGAGAGGTCAATTTTTTGTGCTATCGACCTGCGGCCGTGGCAATTTTCTTAATAATTTTGGCAACATAATCCTGGGAAGGAGGTTTTTCTACTTTGCCACTAAAGAAGAACTTTTGGGGTAGGAGCGGTCTCTTTTGCCGGCAGAAGGCCTGCCACAGCTTGGTCTCTTGCAGGCCCCATTTTACGGCCACCACCTGGCCAGTACAACCTAACAGGCTACACACTACTCGAAATTATGTCACGAGAGACTCTGATGATGAGAAAAAGCGAAAGAGCATAGGTTCTCCGGATTAAGCTCTCCGGATCCGGAACTCCTTCAGAAGCAAGGATAGCGGTAATATGAATATTTAGAGTTTAGAGTCGAAGACTCCTCCATCGCAACGGAACTGGTGAGAGCGAACAGATACGAAAGAACTACTAGTGTTGATTTCGCTCCGATTATGAAATGAAGAAAGCCGAACTAAACTAAATTAGTCGCAAAGGACCATCGATGAGGATGCACCCTAACACATTCGGAGAAAAAGCTCTCCGAATAAAACAGAAGCCAACAAAAACGGGGAAAAAAGTGGACGACCTCACCTCACGTCTTACGGCCTGTGTTCGAGCGCGAAGAGGGCATTTCGAGTTATGAACTTACGTTATGCAATGGCGTGATACAAATAAACAATTGCAGAAAAATTAGTCCTCAATCTGTTCTCTCACCCTCCTTACAACAGTGGATATTTGAGCAAGTAATTTTGGCGCACCCTGTAGATCTCACCTTTTTTTCTGCTCTATGGATTGCAACGGTTGCTGGGTACTCTAAAGACCCCATCTGCTAGTGAGTTGTTAGCATTGCCCTAATTCATTGATTTTTGTGCATGACACCGACTACTCCAGACCGAAAAGTATTAGGGGTAGTGCGACTCACTATAGAACAAGAAAAGTCTAAGCAGTTTTTATCGAAGCTTCGACCGATTTGGACGATTTTTATCAACACGCGATTGTGGTGGCCGATTTGGTGGCAATTATGATAGAACTCATCTGGTCCATATGAATAAAGATGAACCGACACTTCCACAATTGTTGATAATTCTGAATAAAGTTCCCAATAGGGAAGTGCGCCTGTATTCTTAGGTAAAAAGGTAAAAAATGTGTTCCAAGAAAGATATGTGTCACTTTACAATTTCATCAGAGGAAAAGTTATTAGCGTTTTTTGACATGAGTAAATTATTGGTTATAATCATGTTCCACCAAAGGCTATCACAATTCTGATACAGTGAAACAATATAGTCTAGATTTATGAAATGCAGTGTGTATTAATTACTGCAAGTTTAAAGCGTCGGTAATCGTCGAAGTGCTTTGAAGGCAGGGATAACGATAAAAAGGGAGAGCATCGGAGAAGCATGAGCATCACACAAATCAGTTACTTGGTCGCCAGGGAGGCGAGGGGTGGAGCTTGCACGACGAAGGGTGCGCTTGTTGCTGAGCAGGACTTAGAAAACGCTCCGTCTCCTAAAGCGTTCCGTTCACTTGTTTACTTGTTGGTTTGGACGAGCTTCGTTGCCGGCAGCGCGGCATCTCGATAAAATCGTAGTTGGGCATGGTGCAATCAAACATGCTACGGTGGACTCATTCATACGCTCACTTTCTGAACTATCACCTGTTCATGGTTGAAAACCAACGGTCAAAAAAGGAGGTCCCGTTGTGCGTTTTCTTGACGGATTTTTCCGGTTTTTCGCTACTAGCGTACCATTGAGCTCTACCACGTCACACGAAACCGTTCTTGAATTTATCGTAATCGCTGCCTTTAAAGCGAAGGATTATGATAAGATTGGATACGGTTCATGGTGGAAATGGAGATGCTGAATAATGCCTCTGTGGTGAAAATAGCAAAGGAAACCGTTGAAAACGCTCAGAATGAGAGTCCTTTCTCTGCCCGTTGACCTCCAATAGTGCTAGCATGCTAACAACCGAGTAAGAGTCTTTTGCGCATATCAGATAGATAGCTTCTATCATAGCAGTGAAGGCCATGCTTGAATTGGTAACGCGTTCCATGGGAAAGAGTCAGTTTGACTTCCGTTTCGCACTTAAATAACTCTCCTTCATGGAATTTCGAAATTTCCTGGATTTTTCTCCTTGTGTGGTAGGGCAACGCAAATAGACCTCGTCCTATTTCTATTTCATCTTGAAGTGTTGCGATCAAGCTGTTGAAACTTAAGCTCTGCATTAGCGTCACCAGCAGGTAACGGTTTCCAGTGCACAAATTCCTCTCGTATTTCATAAAAATTACAGGAGGATCTGACATGTACGAAGTTGGACTCTGGCTGGGAGCACTCGAATTGTTTGGGCTGCACTACGACATTTTTATTGGTCAACACACTACAGCTAATGCTCGTCACTTGTAACTCTTCTTGGTAGTCCTCTGAAGGAATGATGGGAAAAAACAGGAAAATGGACGACGATGTATGATGTTGAATTGCGCAGCGCATGTAAGATCCTAGTTCATCTAGACTGTTCAATTTCCTATTCGACACAGCTGGGTGCTGACATGCGTCACGGGGTGTTTGACTAATAACCGGTCTGCTTGATAGAGCCGGGAAGGCTGGTTACAAAGACTTATTCTGCAACGTGAACCTGCCAAGGAACTCATGTATGGGAAAGTTGGTTGTGAATTATACGTCGGTTATATGGTATTTGTTAAATGCCTTCTGCCACAGGATACCAATTGCCCCGATTACGAACATGACATCTACTCTTTGTCCGACGCCATTGAGCAACATTATGAAGCGCCTACGTGAAATGTAAGGATTCGCCATCACGGGAAACTCAACTTTAAATCGATTTACTCATTCACCACTTGCTTGGCAGGTTTACGTAGCCGTTTTGAACTTTATACGTAACCAGCATCCCATTCCCACATTCCACATCCCGGAAGCAGCTCGATTCGTCTAGGTCTAGGTCCGAAGTGAAATGAGGAGGTAAAAACACCTCTTGGTGGTAGATTACATTTACATTTGTATTTACATTTATTTCCGTTATTCATCTGACATAAACAGAGAAACGGGCCATGATCTGGAACCATTCAAAAGTCGTCACCGTGTTCTGCCAGTCTGCTCCCGCGAACATCATGAAATCGTCTTCGTACCGCACTCGTGGTCGTCCAACAGATCTGCTTCCACAGGGCTTCCAATTCATCAGCCGCACTTCCCATCGCGTCCTGTCTCTTGTCATTAACTTATATGCTAAATCCACTTGCGCTTTCTGGCTTCGATGACAGCGTCTTTCAGTTTGGTCCTTGCTCGTATTGCTACGGTCGATACCTTATCGCGAAGTCGGAGGTCTAACATTTGGCGCTCCATCCGTCGTTGGCATTTTCTTATACAATCCTCTGCTGCTTTGGTTAGGGCCCACGTTTCACATCCATACAGTAGAGTTGGTATCACACATGTGTGGAAGAAGCGTCGTTTGGTCATCAATGGCGTCATTCTGCTTTTCAATAGGTCTCGACTTTTCTGTTGATGCTCCACGCAGGGCTGATTCTCCGGCTGATTTCTTGTCCACGATCCTGAGGGAAACATATGAGTTGGCCCAAATACACGAAGGAAGATACCAGCCCAATTTCTTCTCCGTTGGCTCTGAGATGCTGTCCATTAAGGTTGCTGGACATCCACTTTGTTTTGCTTGTATTCACTTCAAGTCCGGCCACTTTCGTCGCACCAATGAGTTTATTGAGCATGCTTTGTAGTCCATCGACCGTTGGCGAACAGAGGAAAATATCATCAGCGTAGGCGAGATAGCTGAGGTGATACTGCTCAATAAGGTAACCCTGGCCATCCCAGTCAATCTCATCAAGACACGATTTGCAGAGTCAAAATGAACAACAGAGGAGATAACGAATCGCCTTGTCTGACACCTCGTTGAATGCTGATCTCCATCTCTATCGAGTCCAGGGCCAAAAACGATCGTCCAGCAGCGTACAGCTGTTTTATCATTCGAACTGTGCAGTCATCTACTTTGATCTTATCCAAAGCTTTCCAAATAGCTTCGTACTCGATTGTGTCAAAAGCTTTTCGGTAGTCAATGAAGACCATGTGAAGCGGTTTCCTCCATTCACGACATTTCTCAATTAGTAAGTTGACGGACATGATGTGGTCACGGGTGGAGAAGCTACGTCTGAATCCAGCTTGTTCTTGTGGAACGAACTCCATAACCGCTTCTTCCACACGACGAGCCAGCCAGCGCACGGGTAAGAACTTTAAGGACAGTTGACAATAGGGAGATTGGTCTGTAGTTGCTGATGTTCAATGGATCACCTTTTTTGTATAGGAGGATGGTTTTGGCTTTGACGAAATTTGCAGGGAACTGGTTGAGCTCGAAATGTTGATTTATTTCTTTAGCAAGTCTTCCGCACATACAGGTACTAGATATTTCGTAACTCCAGATGGTATTCCGTCGGCACCAGGTGCAGTGTTTCCACGAATTCTGCTACATGCTTTACGGAGTTCGTCTGCTGTTACCGGGCGTCTCAACGGGCCTGTCGCAGAGAAGACGTATGGACCATTATGGGATCGGTAGAGGTTGTTGTATAATGCAGCTGTAATGGCCGCAGCTTCTTGTAAAGTTGTCGTCAGGGCACCATCAGGACACCGGAGTTGGTTTATTTGTCGACGTTCATACGCTAATTCGTGTCGAGCACGCCTTATCTTCAATTTGTCTATTGCATTTTGCATGACACGAACGTTGTACTTGCGAAGATCGTCGGTAAGTGACCATCTTAAGTGAACATCTAACTTGTTTGCAACAATGAGTAGATAACAAAACTTATTGATCCATTTGCATTTGCTTAAGCCTGTCAAAAAAGTGGAGGTAATGGTCTTGACTTCTGCTTAAAATAGGCAGGCTTCATACACATCGCCAGAGTAATTTGCACCATGCGGTGGTCACTCCCAATATTGCATCCAGAAAGTGTTGAAACGTCGCGAACATACTTCAGATTCTTGCACGAAACATGGTCTATTTCATTGCGAGTGTTCCCATTTGGACTTCTCCATGTCCACTTTCGTCCGAATCTTTTCTTGAAAAACGTGTTGGCCACAATTAGATTATGTGCAGCACAGAATGAAAGTAAAGCGACACCTCGTTCATTTCGGTCACCTGTTCCAAAAGGCCCGCACGTAGACTCTTTGTTTCTTGAACGTCCAATAATTGCATTGAAATCTCCGCAAATGAGCTCTGCTGTACTTCTTTTCGCTAGCCTTGCAGCTTCTACTTCATCCAAGAATTGTTCGATCATCGGTGCCGCAGAAGTCGGGGCGTGTACTTGAATGATGCTGAGGCGTCTCCTTTTTATAAGGAATTCGGCTTGGATCACACGTTCGCTAATGTAACGGATGCCAACTAGCCTTTTGTTCATCTGTAAGGACATATACAGCCCTACACCAGCATACTTCAAGACATTGTCGCTTCGTCCACTGTTATAAAGTACAAAACCAGATCCAAGATGAGTGCACACACGGTTCGGTCTTCGAGTTTCAGCCAGTCCAAGTACAGAAAACTTCACGTTCTTGACATTGGCTTCGAAATCCGCGAGTCGTTGTTGAGAACATATGCCTCGGACATTGACGGTGGCCTTCTTCATATAGGTTCTTGCACGGGAATCGCTACTGCCGGCTGGGTTTGACGGCGAAGTCATCGTTGGCAGGAAACCAACCGTGTGCGGGGGAGGTAGACGATGGAATGATTATATAGCTTACCTTTTACCTTTTGCTTTTACGTTATTTGTCTTTACTTTTTCCTCCATGTTTGCAAATCAGAACCCTTCCATTGTTGCCTGTCTTGTACCGTTCTTATCCATTGGTAACCTTCATCACGAGCAGGAAAAGAATAACAAAGAAGAAGTAATAATTTCAAATCACTGGTACGTCCAACCAGGGCTGAAATAATGGTGACGACATAAAAAATTTTTCTACAATTGCACGATAAATTGAGGGAGTTTCTCCTCGCTTGTGTTCTAGCTGCTCTTCTGAGTAGCCATATGTTTCGGAATTCCTCATTGCTAATCATAAAAAAAGGCTTAGGAAAAGATTCTGGCGAAAAAAAAGATTGACGAAAAAAATAGAATCTCAGCCAGAGAAAGCAATGAAACGAGCCGGCGAGCTTTTTATGAAGAAAGGTCAATTGGTCAGTCTGGTCAGCTAAGATGAGATTTATGAGGTGTAGAAAGATGGTAAAAGTCTTTCTGGCTATATTTTCGAGAAGAGCACTTCAGATACGCGTTAGAGTCGATTCCAGGCCTCTAGTCAGTCACGGTCACCACCGCAGCGCTCCTGCTTCTTAACTTCTCTTGAAGCGTTCTGCACATGACGAAAACATGTGAACTCACTGTTCAGAGACCATATAGGTGTACCCACAAGGCTGACCAGTTGACCTTTCCAGGTCAGATAGGTGAACTTATGTTCTTCTTATGCCATACTTCGGAACTTTGTGATTTTTAAGAATTTTTATAGCAATAAGTATAAAATGCGCCGAAAACCCAGTATCACATACAGGGCACTGCGCCTGTGATACTTGGCATAATTTTCTCACCTGTCCTTGCAGTTCTACGCACTACCTCGTCTTTTTCCATTAAGACTTCCAAAACGCCTTTTCCAATCCGAGTATCTCGATCAGCTCGTTGGAAGGGAGGTGAACAGCCTCATCATTGGAAGAGGGTGAAATCGACCAAGGACGGCAATGTTGATAAGGTGGGTGCTTTCTTGTCACACTACAGTATACAGACCATGTGAAAGCGGGTGCGCAAGGGGTGAGAGGAGAGGGAGAAGGGAGTGCAGATCATTATGCATATTAGGAGAAGAGATCGGATATGTTGCCGTCCGCTAATCGCATCGAATGTATAACCCTGTCGATCTCATATTTCGAAGTACAATACTATGTACTTTGAAGTATTTCTCTCTATTCTGAAGTATTCTCCCCCTCCAATTCTCTGTGATTGGAAAGGGGTCTGAATGCTCCAGCTAAGTACCCAAGTCGGAAATTCGACATGATGAACGATCTAGCTTCATAACTGAGCAACACTTAACGAATGGCATATTTGTGACATATGACACAGTGACACAGTGACATATTTAAAAACATCCATGGTAGTGAAGAAGAAAAATAACAGTTAGCTTCGCGCTAACCTCTTCGTTTCTGCAGTCTTCTTGCATTGACATACGGCTGAGATATTTGGGTTCTGCGCAGCCGTTGCTGCACAGGACGGTGTTATCCAGTAGTGTTAGGAGATTTCTAGAGTTTGCCCATACGCACATTTCCCACCGAAAGGAATCCGAAGTTCACAACTTGTCAATGGTCGAAGAAGGGTCTCTGCCATTCAACAGAGGATCAGAGATAGTGTGGGCTAGACATGTCATGCATGGTAATCGTTGGGTGAGCTATTACAGATTGATCCGTCGAGACGTCAAACGAACGCTAGGGCGACCGTCGACCCATTTTTAGACTTCTTCGTAAAGACTGAACGAGAGGTATGGTGAGCTAAGTGCTCTTTGCGAGAGGAAGATTGCAGGATAACGGAGTACAAATGATGTGCAGCTTCCCGCACATGTTATAGTCCATGTTCGAGCTTTTTCATGGTGGGGTTATAAAAGATAAAAAAGCATAAAGCATTTGCCGTTGATCGATTCCTTTTTATAATAGAATGCAGCACGCATTCTACTTCCATTTGGCATTCGTAGTGACGATGGTTGGCTTGGTTGACCCGCAGGGTGCACGACAGGAATCGATTCCCTGCTTTTGGTTTTTTCTTCAGCCGTGCCTCACTAACCAACTCTCCTTGATTAAAAATGATAAACCTCAGACTGGGAATAGGTACACGGGCTTCACCATCCGGTAGAACTGTAGCCGCTATGGAAGCAAGAAATTGTGGCGTTATGAGGGACGCGCATCTCAATTGAAGCGGGGCTCGGCCTTTGAATTCATATGTCTTCATGACAGCGCAACTCGTATGCGACCGCAACTGTCAACTGCACTAAATTCTTCTCTAATTTTTTTCTCCATTCATTCTGCAGATCGCATCTTAACACGCTGACGACTGCCCTAGGCGCATGCGCTTCACACTTTGAGCACCGTGTGAGACCGTACGAGACGCATGCGCTTCGCACCCATATCATGTATTCATTTCCTCTACCGCTACTTCTTTCCAATTTGTTGTATTTACTCCATAGAGCACACCATAATACGCTGTGAATTTCGCAGAATGGTCGAATATGCTTCACTCCAGCAGAGGTTTCCAGGTACCTCGAATTGTTTCATTCCTGGTTTGTATGCCACCAGTCGTAGAGCCTCTTCTGCACAGTACACGGCTAATGCCGGGCCCGCAAATCTCGCTTGTTGCGCAGATGGGTTGTCTTACGCTATCCCCTTTCCCGCTTTGAATTCCTTCTCTTCATCGCGCGTTCAGCGCTGCATATATAATGCTTAAACAATGCTTTCTTTGTCAGATCGTTGAGCGATTTACTAGTCTATGAGCTTCAAAATGAATACCTAAGTCTCGGATACCCCCAGGAGGCCCGCAGTGCGACGAATTCAGAGACGCAGGCGCGGCAAAAAACGAGTCGCACCGCATACTGCAGTGGTTAGGCGTCAACTTCAACATAACGCAGTACAGTACGTACCACACAATTCAAGGGCTCGAAAATGCGATATCTGCTTAGTCACGCCATCAGTTATGCTTGCTTTCTTTCTACATCCCTCCAGACTCACTAACCCCACGGAATCCGTGTAGACGTTGATGACTTCATTCATTCCCCTTTAAGGTGCAGTAGCTCTCCCATCCAGACGTCGGATGCAGATTATTCTGGTCTTGCAGCAGGCAAAACTAGGCGAACATTATGAAAGCTCCTCAGCCTGTGTTGCTTCAACTAATATTGCTGCTCTCTATCCTTGAGATACCCTTTGATTTCCTCTACAGGGAGGGTCAGAATTACTGTGCACAGAAATTTCGTTCATTTCTGGACTAACTTTCAGGAATCAATTCTAATCATGCATATTTTCCATGGAAAAGATTGGAACATATCACCTGTTTTCAAAATGACCGCCTCTAGCCTTCTCACAGTTTCTCAGAGCTTCGGCAAGCGCATTGCGTGCGGCACGAGGTATTTTCAATCAGTTCCGTCTCAGGATTTCAAAAGCTCCGTCGTGAGAGTATTCAAACTTAGGTACTTGAAAGAGCAGGCTTATTTTCTTAAAGATAAAGCATACATGAAATTATATCAACCCAGAAACCTGGAGAGAAATTTGCCGTAATTGATGAAGTCAGGAACGGCTCAGCTCATTGTCCCTAAGCCACTCTCGAGCAGTGTCCTGGAGCGAAGCCTCTGCCAAATTCACCTGCAACCCTCTCCAATGTGGAGACTCGCTCATGGTTTTTTACAAATAGCAAGTTTGAGCGCTGTCTGAACAATATTTGAAAATTTGAGACATTGGTGAAAACGCGTTTTCGTAGCGCTTTGCAGAAGTTTGATGGTTGCGAACTGAAGAGCGAAGAGCCGAACCGCTCTGTAATCAGTGCGTACTACAGTTTGTTCAAGCAGCATATCATGAGAGACTGGATGGGAATATCATAAAGTTCAAACCATATAGGTGCACCAGTAATTTCGTACATAACTCGGAAGTGAGTTGATGATTGCCTATAGCTTGTGCGGCTCCACGTTAGCGTATCGCCTCGGGAGTTTCAAGAAACAGATGCCCCTCTGTAACTTTGAAATTCTTAGCCTTTGAACATCTTCATTATCCTGAAGAAGTGCTCGTCGACATGTTTTCTTTACGGCATCCCCTTATGAGTTGACAAGAACAGTGAAGCTATCCCACTCGATAGATTTCCTGGGGTTTCATTTCTTGACTTCGCCGCTCTCTCAAAACGCATGGAAAATTGAAATTTCGCTCACAGGAGACAGTGGTTCGATCCCGTGTTTAAGTTTGGAACAATAGCTACATCACTCAGGCATCTTCGATTAAAAATGATGTGTTCTGTCTCATTATGGAACTGTCCATCAGGTGACTCCCAAGTCCAGCGGAGGTGAGGGGGCTTTTGGAGCTGTGTGTTACCATGGATAGTGTTGATCGACATGGGAAAACGTAGACAGTCTTTCGTCCTGCTCCTTCCAACCCATTCCATTCGGTGAGTACAAAGAGGCAGTCTTCAGCCGTTTGTCTTAGGGCAATTAGCGTTGAAGTCAGTGACGATGGCCTTGCAGGAAGTGAGACCTCTCTGTAGATCCAATTCTATAGAGAATGCTTCGTGTTTTCACCCATCGTAGCCTGATGTTGGTGCATATTCGACGGAGATAATCAAAGCAGAACTGGATCACATGTTCCTAGGAGCAGTTCTTCTCCTTTAGAGAACGGCATGCAGCGGGCGGTGTCTTCTCGTCTCGGTCAGTCCATGACGTCGTACTTGACCTTCACGGCTTGCTTCATCGGGTCTAGACGTGAGCTTCGGATGCAAGCGTCCATGCGTTGAAATTACAGATCACCATCTTATTGTTAGACCTTCTTCGTTCGGATAGCCTATCCGGGCCCTGAAATCCTAGCGGCCTCTCCCGAGCGGTCATACACCGCCCTGCCGTAGAGGAGCCCCGGTTCAGGGATGTAGGGCACATTCTATTGCTGTCTTCGGCCTTTTAGCATGGACGGCCCACAAGTAGCTTGCCAGGCTGTCGTGTGGGCTAGGATAGACTTTCAGGCAGACGCCGAAGCGGAACAAGAGGCTTCGTTATTGGAGGCGGCCCCCAATTGCCTCCCATGTAGTTCCCAGTATTTTTACCGACATGTAGGAAAGCATCAGCACACACGCAAGCGCACCACACCACATGGATACGCCTGGAGACAGCTGGTGTAAATCAACACAGAACTGTAGAAACAGGGAGTCCATCCCCTGAATCGATCTGCGTCTCAGGTCAAGTACATGGTGGCTTTTGATCCGCAATTCACCCCCCCCCCATTTGCCACCTAAGGTCGCGCCACGTAGCCTCGCCGCTAATCAAAAAGAGATCCAAGAGAGGACCCCCAGTGAAAGAGATTCGTGCAACACAGGTAGGTGTCATGAAGAATATTTCAATGCTGACGCAACAAATCCATTTTTTATTTTGAGCTCTGAAATGCATTTTTTTACAAATGAGAATTGCTATGTTCCCACAAAAGAGCTCACTCGTAATTGAAGGAAAGGATCGTCTATTTCAAAAAGCTTCTTTTTTGTTTCATATGTCAGAAACACATGCGAGAATCGCTACCGAGCGAGAATTACATATTTTACTAACTATTGTATTTAGTACATTGAATTCTCAATTCTTCTTCTTTATAAGAACACGGTGTGGAATCTATGAAGGCTGCTTTACAGTTGGACGCGACTGCGCAAGAAGTGAAGCAAAGGAAGCGTGGCGCCGCGATGGTCTCTGCGAAGAACTCAGAAGCTCGCCCAGTGAGAAAAACTAAAGTGGAGCGACAGCGAAGTAGCAGTGGATCGTACGTGGTTCGGCTTAATAATGTGACCATGGTGGTAGGTGTCATTCAAATACAAATTGAGCTATATTCAGAAGTTGCTCTTCTGGTGGAGCAAAATCCGGTGACTATGAATCCTGCCGAACAAAAAAGGGTCACGATCACGACACGGAAACAGTCGGTGGACAAGGAAATCCAAACTTCCTCAGGACAACTGGGTAAATTCTGATGATTTTATTTAAAGGACGAATTCACGATTATAGTGAAGGTCGAAGAAGGAGTAATCCACCTAATTGAGCGACCCGCGGACCTCCTGAGGGTGCGGGGGTGGCGGAACTTAGAATATAACTGTATACGGTAAACTAATTAAGAGGTTACTATACCCCTTACTGTGCCTCGCCCTCCTCAGACTTCCCTGTGTGGTGACCTCATTTGATTGCTTGCGCTGACCGCTGACCTGTCCCTCACTTTTGTTAAACAGTCCATTGATTATCGAACGAAATCTATCAATATGTACTGAAAGAGGAAACACAATAATAGTTTAGATCCCGAGAACCAATATCATTTTACTGGTATATAATGTATTTTGAAATTTTCTACAGTGCTCTTGCTATTGTTCATGGGTGCTTCCGTTGTGTTCTGAAACCAATCGGTAATACTACTCCGCCCGAATTTTCTCATCAAAGCTGTTATCTAGAGGGAGTGGTGGGGAAGGGATCGGTATCTGTGAGAATGGTTCATATGTCGGAAGGCAACATGGTTTCATCGTTTACGTACTTTCCTCGTATTTTAAGATCTCCTTACACACTGTTACACTTGTTCGTGATAGGGGATGGTGAGTGGGAGGTGTTAATATGTGTAGAAAAACAGCAAGTGCTCTTATTTCACCTTTTTCATGCCTCTTTACAATTTTCCTCAAAACTGGCGCAATTCTATCAGAAACATTCCTCTTTTTCAAAACACGATCCCCCTTTTTTGACTCCCTTCAAATTAAGTCGACTTATATCAATTCTATTATAAATAAATAATGACACTCCCACTCCCGAAAGTCACAGATACGATTCCCTGTCTGGTTCGGCCAGACGCACGATTGAATGTGGCTCCATTCACTACCGGATCGATGAGTAGTTATGTTGCAGTGACAATATTTACTGATTGAAGCTTTCTTTTGTCATTATTAAATAAATTTGGAAATAACCGGAAGGCTAAAGCTCTTTGGGCACTCTGATATTTTGTGCTGCCGTGGAGCTTAATTCAATAAATACTTCGTGAACTCATTGAGTGGAAGAGCGGGAAAATTAACTCACCTCAATGAGAAATTGAAAATCTAGAACTGGAGTTTGAAAAACTCAAGTCATTTACGAAAATACTTCCAACGTGTTGTTTCAAACAAGCAAATTATCGAGCATACACGATGAATGTATCATAATGTTTACAATCAATATACTGTTTGAAGAAAGTCAGAAAGAAGTCAGCGGTCAGCGTCAGCAATTAACCCTTTGACGACAATGCGGATTTGCACGAAATGGGCTCATGGGACCACGCCTGTTTTTGGCGCGCGCAAATCTCGCTCAACATTGCGCAAAATTGTCCCCAACCGCAGCTTTCGATCTAGTTTTCGACTATGGTAACACGCAAAATATAACAATAGATTTTAGCTTTCATATTACACATTATTCGGAAGAGAATTAAATGTTTGGAAGGGGAATTTCGATTTCAAAGGAATGGAGGGTAAAATCTTGTTATATGTACAATAGAATTTTTAATACAGTTAAAACCTCTCCTTGTGTCTGAAGACTATGAAAAAACGGAGAAGTTCTGAACAATATTTAACTTTTAGTCTAGTAATGCAAAACCCAGTTAAAATGCCGCCGAGCTAAATGCCACACTCTGAAATTTCACGCAAATTAGCTCCCATCGAGCCCTTCTATTAACTTTGCAGTACATAAATGTGATGAAGCTTGCTAATACTTCCTAGAATATTAAAACTATATTAAATGCACAAATAAGAAAATGAAAGGTGGCACCCAGCATTGGGTGCCATTGTCCAACGCGGCGCACAGAGTGGCACCCACCGGTGGGTGCCATTGTCGCCAAAGGGTTAATTGAGGCCACCTCACAGGCAGATCTGAGGAGGGCGAGGCACATCACAGTAACCCCTTAATCGACTTAGCGTATACAGTTATATTCTAAGTTCACACACCCAGGATGCGGACTGAAGCGCAATTGAAACCGATTTACCTCAGCGACCTATTAAGGCTCAATCTTGGCGCAGTAGGTCAGCGCACGCTCACCAACCAGCTGATCGCTCGCCGTAGGTCTCTTATACGTAGCGATTGATTGATAGCAGAGAGCGTAGTGTTGAAGAGGGCACAGCTATGAGAGTCGCATCAATGCGCAAATCAACGGGGAAGGAGGGTCCCATCTCGGGTTCTGAGCCGTTTCTCATGATCTTTCCTTCTTTCGTGTGCTACTCACCATACCTAGGTCAATTTAGAAAGAGTTGCTTTTTCATCGTGAACTCGTCCTTTGATACATTGCTAACATGTTCACAGGTCAGGTTTGTCCCGAGCCATCACTGCTTCAGAACAAATGTCGTTGTAGTTGTTGTTAGCAGATGGCATTGCTGGAGCCATTTAATTAATAAATCCGGTCACATATGACAGCTAAACTATTTAATTAATAAATCCGGTCACATATGACAGCTAAACTCCGGTGACTACTGCTTTGTTTAAACTGTGCACCAGTTCTGCTTCTCCGCAACAATAGAAGTCGTGTTTGTAAGTATTTCACCAAACACATCTACAAATGAATCTAATCATCTACACACATGCTTACTGGATCTTCACCGCATAACTCATTAAAGCAACAGTCCCAGCAGGATGGGCGTGGTTGGGAACGACTGCAATCCCCTCGGCCGTGGTTAGAAACGACTGCAATCCCCTCTCACCGATCAAGTTCTCTCAAACACGACATTGTACGAGGAAAGTACTTCATCAGCGTTCAAAACAGTATGCAAGAGAGTGAAAAATGTCATTGTGACGACGGCGAAGGATCGTATGGGCTTACAAATGGCAAAACGACTGCATGGGATGGTACTTACAGTGCCATCTCTCTACAATCTAGTGAAAACGGACAAAATTCCGGCGGACATAGTGTCACTTCCTTTAAGCGAAATTAAAACGAGACCGATTATCGCATCATGTGGTGGTCCGGCAAAAAAGCTGAGCTGGCTTCTAGTTCGGCTTCTTTCGCCACTGTTGAGGCATGTGGGAGCACACATTGTCAATGTCGACGAATTCGTTTCGGCACTTCACCAATGTCCAGTGCCGACAGCAGCCTTCTACGCGAGCTTCGATGCGGTATTCTTATACACGAATGTGAATAATGCGGACGCAGTGCAAGCTGTTTTATCCCTTCTGAAAGAAAATCGTGGTCGTGTTTCTACGATGGGATTCTCCGCAAACGGAACAAAGGACCTCATTGAAACGGCACTATAATGCAACATTTTTTGCTTCGACAACAAGTTTTACAAGAAAAAACGAGGCCATGGGTAATCGCATAGCACCGGTGTTAGCAGTCATCTTTCTGGACCACACGGAGAAGTCTTCATTAACAAGTGGAATTTGGTTCTACAGACGTTTACTGATGACGTCTTTGTTTGGAACAACGGAGGATGATCTTGTGGAAACGTTAGAAAGCCTGAGCACACGACATAAACATCACCTTCACTAGAGAAAATCCAGGGAGGGTTGGCTTCTTGCCATTGCTCAATACGCAAGTGAGAATACGTGAAGACTACAATAAACACCTATGATATAGAAAAGCTGCCTCGTCCAATACCTTGTTGCAATCTAGAAGTGCCCATTCAATCTATATGAAGGCAAACGTCATGCGGAACTTTTCAAAAACGAAGGAGAAGTTAGGGACACGAGGGGAACCAATGGTGAACGTAAAGTTGAAAACATTTTTGAAAGTAAAGGGTACTTCGAAGGAACTTCGAAGACCTGGGTCCCTCATAGATCAGCAGACGGGATAACCCTCATGATGCCTTTTGTCGACGACAAAATGGCACGTGAGGTGAACCGCGTTGTGAAGAACTCCCAGCTTCCCGTCCGACTTGTCTTCCGCCCTCCTCCTACGCTGAAGGAAGATCCCGAATTTAGGGAAATCGGTGCCACGAACAATCTTGCCGATACTGCATATCAGAGAAGAATTGTGAACTACAAGGCACCGTTTATCTCGTTCAGTGCACAGGATGTGGAGAAAAATATGTGGGGGAGACGGAAAGGCCTTTGAAGATTCGCCTGGACGAGCATAGGAGAGCGTTGGCCAATCCCGCCGCTTATCCTAGCAGTGCCTTTTCCAGACACCGTACATTGAGAAATGAGAAAGAGGACGCTCCATCTTTCGATGTGAGCGTTCTGCACAGACATTTGGTACGGCCGGTGGAGAGAAAAATCGTGGAAGCGCGGGAAATACATCGAATTAAACCAGAAATCTACAAAAAGAAAGAGTTACGTGATCTTTTGAGACTTCTTACGTGATCGATGAAGTCGTTTTATTGGGGATGATGTCTCATTTTTCACTCGTTCCCGACCCTCATAGGTCCCATACTCCCTCGTCGCTGCATGTCGATGTATCGTGTTTATCTGGGAGAAAATTTGGCGATGAGGTATTCCAGTGGAATCTCCTCCCTAAAAAACCGCAGCTCATCATTCCTTTCAATTGGAGCTTTTATAAGTTTGACCATTTATCCGCTCCAGCTCAAGTTCATCACAAGATTGCATGACGTACCCGGTCCACATTATCCTTGATTTTTTAGCAAAAATGGCAGCGTCCCTGTTCTTCAATGGTAGAAGGAGGTAGAATTTCTGGACTCCCTTTCCTCTCCACATCACGTTGAGTAGTGCTGCCTGTATTCTCGTAGAGCAGATCCAAGTCTCTGAAGTGTAGGTTGAGGCGAGAAAGACTGCTCCACAGCGCACTGAACGACACTGACCGCAGGGGATCCGGCTTGATACATGGGGGCGAGAAGCGTTTGTTGTATTCTTGCTCAACTAGCGGTGTGTTCCTCATCAGCTTTGTAGCCTCCGGTCAGACTCTGATGTACCAACTGCCACAGACAATTTCGAACCGCTCTGATCCAACAAATCCTGAACTTTAATTTTTGCGTTATGCGACCTCATCGAAATCTGCTGTAACAGTTTGGCATAAAGCGAGAAAGAGTTCGGCCTCATCGCGGTTCAATACAGTCTTAAAATTCCGTTCTGTGATTCTGCCTACTCATTGCCCTGGCATCCGTAATCTGCGCCTGGTGCTGCTATAATAGAAGCTAAAACGGTTGCTGAGAGAAAACATAAAAAAGTTCGAGATGTCATGTCACCGTCATCGGAGTCGCACAGAGCATACTTCCAGCAATCAAAGGCATTGGAATGTTAGCTACTTTAAATAGAAGTCAAAATTTGTCACCTCAATCGTCAATACAGTTATTTCATGGAACGCGGAGAACACCATTCCAGTATCGGGGCCTCACTTATTTTGCTTATCTTTGAGACCCTGGAATGGCTTCAAAGAACTATTCAAATGGTTTTCGTACATGCACACGTTGACATCCGCATGAAATTTAGCCCTTAATTGCTTTCGACACCCGATTCGACGATCATTTTAGGAACAACATCATTCAGGTTGTAGTAGAGCTTTAAGTGTATTGGAGAACTTGTTATTCGTTTGAACTGCAGTTCAAATCGTTTAGAGTAACGAGGAAGATCTCATCGTTGTCCATAGCAATCACGCGTGAAAAGGTGATTTCATCAATCTTCGCTCCAATATCCGTCTTTAATCGTCGTCGAGGACGCACGCAAGCAGAAAAACGGGCCCACAAAGCCTTTAGGTAGGTCCCTATTGGAGGCTTTTATTTTTAGACGGCTAGTAGCACAGGAAAACGTAAAAAATATTGACTGTTCGTAGATCATCAAGTTCGGACCATTTCCTAAACATTTTTCACGATTACATTTCACGTCATTTCGCATGATAAAATCCTCATTTTATTACGATAAAATCAATATGTGCCAAATAAAGTAGGAATAGGAAGTTGAATAGAAAATAGTGGAAAGAAGCGAATGCCAGAAGAGATGGAAAAGGGGAAGAGGAGAAAGGGATTGAACATATGTCGCGCTTGCATTTCTCACTTTTACACGCAGACGTCTGGAGCAAAAATTAAAAACATAACACTAATCAGTGACGTTCACTTTGTCATTATTTAGAACACTGATCCCTTCCCCAGGAAGTCACCGGATTTAGAATTGAAAAGAAATTAGGCTTATTTCGAAGTCCTCACTATGCTCTACATATTTGTACGACATGAATACGGGTTTCCTTTACCGAATTCAAGCGAAAGAGGTAGGGTTGTCAGAGCATGACTCGATAAGAACAATGGGTTCTGAAGAGCTCCTATTTTAAAAAGGATATGCTGGAAATAGAGCAAATCGAGAGCGAGTCACAGTTACACAAAGAACTGGCTAGTGCAGATGAACTTGTCTTTATGCTAACCGCACGATACGACGAGTCCAAATGTGCAAGGGATAGAATGAGTGTAAAACTTGGCTTCACTACCGAAAGGTCCCTAATATTACAGAATACCTCATCCGAAGGCCCAGATCAGCAATCTGATCAAAACCAAGACCAAATTCAACACGAGGTAAACCAAAGCGGCGGAAGTGACCAATCACAAGGTACCTCAAGCTCATCTGGTGATCTAGTTGCGAATACAGTAAGACCATTCCGGTCCATCAAACCTCCCCAGGCTACACTACCTACGTTCGACGGCAATGTAGAGGATTTTCCGGAATACTGGGCAATTTTTGAGGCTCTTGTCCATAACAGTCAGGAACTAGACACCATGGAAAAGATCTTGCTCCTCAAGGAAAGTCTCAAGGGTAGAGCGCAGGCTTCAATAAAGGGAATAATGCTTGTGCCACAAAATTATGAATGGATAATTCAAACATTGAAAGAGAATTACTGCAATCAGCCTGCAAATAGGTCACAAATAGTGCAGAAACTAATCAAATTGGAACCAGCAAACAACTCTGCGCAGAGTTGTTCAGCCGTCTTCGACCAGGTCAGAATACTAATCAATCAGATGGTGTCTGCCGGTTATGACGTGCGAAAAACCTGCGACCCAATGTGGTGCGAAACAATTTTGGCTAAGTTTCCCCACGATATAGTCAAACCTGTCTTGCTATCGAATCGAGAGCAAGACATGCAAACAATCGACGACCTCATAGGTCAGCTGAAAAAAGAGATTGCCGCAAAAGGCTACGTGGAGAGCAGATTGGGCTACAATCATATCATTAATGCCACCACTCCAAAAGATAAGTACGCCAACCAACGTCCTTATTCTGCCGACAAATGTCTGTTCTGCCAATAGGGTAGTCATGCCTCATTAACGTGCAGAACAGTCACTGACCAAGAGAGTCGCCGAAAAATATTAGCGGATGGCCACAGGTGTTGGAAGTGTTGCTCATCCAAACACAGCAGTTTTGACTGTCTCAAACCAGACTGTCACAAATGCGGGCAAAAGCATCACCCAAGCATCTGCTTCAAAAGAGAAGGTGAGCAGAACAGAAGCGAAGCACACTTCAGCATTAGTGAAAGAAGTAGTGCTGGTTACAACGAAGTTAGGTCGGGCCAGTTACAAAGTGAGCTGGGAATCCATATGGATAAAAGAGACCAAAGCAGTATAGGTGCAAACAACATTCAAATGTGCCTCAAAAGTAAATTAGTGAGTTTGGCACAAAATCCGGTTCCCTCACAACTTGTTCTCATGACTGCGGAGGGCAAAGTCTGGAACCATAATGAAGGAGAGTACGAGAAGGTCCTCCTTTTCTTCGACACAGGCGCTCAAAAAACTGTTGTTGAGGAATCCCTCCCTGACCGTCTGGGCTTACTGAGGCAGACTACTGAAGTTTGCTCAATGTCAGGCATAGGAGGTTACATTGAGCGCTTCAAAAGCCACGCTGTGAATGTAAAACTAAGCACAGTATTTGGCGAAGAGCTCGAAATGAAAGTTTGGACAAAACCAGTTATCACTAGAGGATTCCCAAGTGTGAAGCTGATTTCTACTGATATTGCGTTCTTGAAAGAGAGGCATATTTGCTTGTCCAACTCAAAACTTCGTGGAGAGAGTCAAAAACCTCACATTCTCGTGGGACTAGACTATTACCACGAGCTGATAACTCCAAATAGTACTGTGCAAACCCCCTCAGGCCTTCACATTACAAATACTGTATTTGGACCTACCATTTATGGGAAAGGTGCCTTACATGCAGAAACCACAAATGACACTACGTGCTATGAAATGACACACATCCAAGAAAATCTAGAGATATTTGCAGCATTGACTCAAATTGAATCTCCACCAAACAGCAGACCACTGACGAAGATGAACCCTCACGAACCCAACAAAATTTCTCCATGTCCCATCGGATTCCAGCAAGAACATGTGGATTTGTTTCTTCTCCGAAGAGAAAGCATCGATTCGAGTGAATTGGAAAATCTATCATCGATATCCGTGATCAGCCCTGCGCGGTTAATCACTTTTACTCAACCAGTAGAGAATTTTCGTCACCGCCTCGCCCACATCTTCCATCGCCGTCCTGTCCACATCGTCAACGTCAAGCCGTCCGTCCCAGCCATTCTTCAAACCTACACCACAAAAAGCAGTCTACATGTGTCAACGAACGGACTCAGACGCCGAGCCGCTTCATTCTCCAACGAGCTGATTAACGAGGCGAAATACTTGTTCATATTGATGCACATACATGTATTTGTTGCCCGCGGGAGTGTCATCGACGACGACCCCTGCAATACTGTAACCGACTAACTCCTCTAACTCGAGCGGCTTCTCGAGTGGGCGGATTGAAGCCACTACAATCGCGTACAATTTCCGAAATCACTAACATTCATGGTAAAATCATGAGTTATCTATGGTTAGGAGAAAAGTTCGAGTTTCAAAATTATTCCAACATAAATTCTCCTCTTCCTCATTTTACGCTTTCATAGGATTGCTCAGTGTTATGGTATCACTTTGCCCACTACTACATGACCTGCTATTTATTTTTGTCATTAACATAATCAAACAACCACAGAGTAGCAACTACACTAAAAAATTACCTGCACGTGACACTTCGCTTTGATTTTACAGTGTATGGGAGTTGAACGTACTTTTACTTTATAAAATAACCAGTTTGGCGGCGTACGCATTCGCGTGCATTACACGGGACTGCAGTCCCACCAATAGTGTATAACCTCCCTTCCGTTGTCATACTCTATCCACTCTTTTTCCCGTCTTCGGGACTTTCAGAACCAAACTATAAGTTCAGTGCTAGCTCCTCCTACACCGGTGCACGCCTCTCTCACCTATAGCAGTTGGCTTTTTCCTTCGCCGACCTCCTCTAAACTGTCGCTGAGCCGAGTATAAGTTTGGCGGCAAACCCAGCCCACTTCGGTGCTTCCAAGGCCATTGAAATTCCTCCTATTCCTTCACCTTCTCTACCTCCACCCCCTTTTTTCTGCTATGCAGGACTTCTTAAACGGAGTTATAAGTCTCGGTAGCAATCTCCGCCCCATTTGTGTTAGCCACGCCCACCACAAACATTTAGCCTCCTTTCCGTTACCGGAGCTAACCACATTTTCCCGGTCTTCAGGATTCTAGGACCGACTTATAATCTTTCATGGACAATTCCGCTCACATTGGTGCACTCCCGCCACCAACAGCAGTTATCTTCATTTCCTTCGCCGACGGAGTCAACACCAGCATCATTCTAATGCGCTCTCGAAAAGTGACTGAGCGTCGTTGAGAAAAAGAAAGCTGCACCATTGATGATTGTTTCCATGCTACTGGAACTTAGCTTTCGACGAGGTTACGAGTGTACCTCTCAGAAAGCGCTCCATACCAAGGCAACCTACATGCTTGAAGAAATTCCCTAATGTTGCCTTCATTTTTCGGAGCGTTGCCTCGAGGCTCTCTGTATTGCATGGCGCACCTCTGACGGAAGGACAGGCAACACTTCACTCTCGGTGGATTTCTTTTTCTCAACGACGCTCAGTCCGACTTTTTGAGGGCGGATTAGAATCATGCTGGTGTTCGTTCCATCCCTGACATGGAAGAACGACGCGATCAATCTATGGTCTTCAAACAAGCAATCATTAGACGATGTTGCGCAATTCTTCGTCTCGCTCTTTTCAAGCTTCTTTTATTGCCCGCTTGGAAGTCTGGATCTTGTGAAATAGAGGTGGTCCTCAGCTATGCATCTCCTACACAGCCTACTTAGTACATAGTATGTACTCTACATGATTTCGCCCGATCTATATTCGTGGGTTTCTCGAGCAAGACATGGGTCGAAGCAGAAATGTGACGAGCATTGTGATTCGGAACAACGCTGCAGCAGCTGTCTGCGACTCCTGCAGTTTTGAGACTTTGGTGGACGACATTAATCTCATCCAACTCAGAAGATAGTTCCTCGTTTGCAAGTCTCGCAGCTGCATCTTCGTCCAAAACTGTAGGGCGCGATAGTCTTGAACGTATGCGAAACAGCCGCACTAAACCTCAGTCGGAGTAGAATCGCCCTTGTAACAGACGATGGTCACTGGTCGCTAACTGTATTGGAAGAAGGGATGCGAAACCACTCATAGCTCCCCAACTTCATAGAATGTGGTCCAATTCGTGGTGATGTATGCCATTCAGAGATGCGTGGGTCCTGCAGAGCTTTGAGAAATTGACTGTTACCATGATAGAGGTGGTGTAGCTCGCAGAAATTTGCTAGCCTCGCCTAGGCTTCGTTGCGCTTCTCTGCTGAATGTGTGGAGAATTTGTCGGGCTTGCGCGATCCTACAACGAGCGTTGAAGTCGCTCATCATCGCAAAATAACTACTTTTGCAGGCTCGACAATTTGCTCATAGAAATCATCGTGCTCCACTTTATCGCTACCCGCTATCGGTGCATAGACTTGCACGATGGTAACATTGATGTCTTTTGTGAGATCTGCCACCAATACCGCGAACCAGTGCCCGTGTAACGTTACAATTTGTGCCTGTTTGCTGACGGCGACACGATGAAGCCGAAGCTGAAGGCTGAGTTGGCTCTGCGAGCTCCCAAATAGATTGTTGTTCCATCAGTCCACGTGCACAAAAGAAGCTCTTCTCCCTTTCCTTCGCTTAAACCAATAATGTGGTCTTGATCCGCTGCGTTTCACAACAAGCTGCGAAAACTGAGCGGTCGACTTGCCTCGGCAGAATGTGAATGCCAGCCCAAAATGCGAAGCACCAAGGCTAGGAGGAGCTGAACCAAGGACCATCGCATTGTCAATGTGGACCAACAATGTTACCCACAACACAACTCCAACACAGCAGTGCGCCGCCCCTCTATGAAATGCCCATATGTAGTTCCTTGACGAATGTTTGCTTCGTTTATAATGTCCAGTTTACGAGACGGTTTCAATGGCAATTATTCAATGCAATATGTTCTCAATATCAATTAAAGGCCATGAAAACTGCATTCCGGGACAATTTTTCTTCATTTTTTTCGGCATTGGAAGTGGCGGGTGGGAGCGCCTAGAGGAAATGAACCTCATGCCCGTGTTTCATGCATGTGCTTCTAGTCGTTCCATAAGTTCTGGCCGAATTTCGACACTTTGATTTCTTTAAGATTTGTGTTCCTGAAAAACAATTGCTAAGGAGCAAATGGATACATTTCTCCTAGAACAAGTGAAGCAGGGGGATGAAGAGTTCGGAGAGGTTGTTTTTCGGATGAGTGTATTCACTGAACTTTTTCTGTCGTGGTGCAGCTTCAATGCGCTGGGGAGGGGACAGTACGATGGAGCAATGTCAGATGCAATATCGCGGTCTAGTCACTTCCCCTCAGAAAGTGGCGAGCTATCCTTAAGATGTGAGGGTGGGCGTTTATTCAAAGGAAGGAGATTTTGAGACATTTCAAACGGTTATCCCGCACTGTGGCGGCCTACTTGGGGAGTATTCCATGTTACATTTGCAATGCTAGTCTGCATAACGTAAAGCGGTTCTCAAAATGAGACTAGAGAATGGTACTCTCAGATCCACAAATCTAACAAAGCAGGATTGATATCATTTGATGAAAGAGCTCGAGCTTTGGTTGAGATGGCGGGTCCAGCCTACGAGGTAGATAAGGCGTGTGGCGTGTTGTTATCGTGGGATACTAGTGACTCATATGCACTGGTGACCAAGTAGGAAACGTCCTGTCTATGCAATCGCGGAATGAAACTACTGCAGATGGTCTGCTCTTTTCATCGAGACTTCACTCCACTACAGACTTTTCCATTCAGGTGGCGATTCATGTAGGGTAGGCTGCGTCCAGATGTTTGCTACACTTTTCTGGTAATAGCGCCCGGATTCACCTCCGATTCATAGCGCAAGGGGTCTCTAACGAAAGTGACTCCAGCTCCATGATGAGGCCGAACTCTGCAGCTCCTATCGTCTTTGCCGATGCCATTCGGCCGGTAGCTCAGTACCTGATAGGTAGCGAAGATTGGGGCAAACATGACGCCGATCTTGCCTAACGCGCTCCTTGCAGGATTCTTCCTCGAATGATCGTAAGACATAAATGTTACTTTGGTCGTTGAACTATTTCAATTCCTATTAATTATCCTGTTGTGCTTTTGAGCTCCCAGAACATCTTGGCGGAAGGTCTTGATGTTTTCATCAGCTTATTTCATTATGGAGCTAATTTAGCATGGAGGAATTTGAATTGGAACAAAAATCGGCCAGAAATTATGAGACAGCCTAAAATAACACAGAAAACCATTATGCAATACCGCTCCATGCTGAGAGACCTTCCTGGACCTTTTCTGATGTAATATTTCTCGAGACATGGCCAACCCATCCCACACATGAACCGGTCTCTCCAGGTGGATCTCCGGAGTGGCAGAACGACAGAAGAAGCGCTTAATAGTAAGTGAGATGATGTAAGAATGTACCCTATAGTCTTCCACATACTATGTCCCAACCAGCTCTACAACATTTATTTCCTGAAAAGATGGTGTTGAAAGTAGTCACTGAACTGAGCAGTTTCCCCTGGGCTGGAAACATGTTGTAGGCGATCTCGCTGTCCGTGTTGAATTTTCGCTTCTCTGAACATCTTCAAAGTAAAAGTAAATCGTAGTCGAATTGTATCAGGGACGGTGGTAAAGTGCTATACACCGGGAGCTAGAAGTCGTGATGATCGGCCGTCAACGACGAATAATGAAAGGCAAGATAGCGAGCTGACCTCAACTGTGAACTTCACTACATTCCTAGCCAAACTCGCATTCCCATGAGCTTGAACCATGTAATGCAACTTCTCATGAGCGCGACTTTTGCCACTGCACCGCAGCGTTTCAGGTTTACATCGAAGGGATTGCAGGAAGCAAGGTAATAATCTATGAAGGTTGCAAAACCTCGAGCATCGCGGAGTATTGATCCCGTGACCAATCCTATGCCGACATAGAATGGACCCGCTGCGCCGATTTACGTAACGGGTCATGGCCAGAATGATAGCACAGAGGTAATATCTTCCTACGACCAAGGAAGGAGCTATAACACGAACAGTAAGTGGAGCACAGCAAAAAACAGCTGATCACCGCATTAGCGGAAGTTATCAATATTATTGACCAGTTTGGCTGCGCACGCATTCGCGTGCATCACACGGGGGTTCAAACAGGATGATCACTACCCTTTTCTAGATTTTAGTTTTCTGCTCGGTACATCCCATTTACACCGATTATTAGGTCAAACTATATTTTCTATTTCCTACCGCATTGAGGTACGTGTTCCAGACAGAATCGATCAAAAGACAGTACCCAATCCCTAGGTGCGAACGAAAACAACAATTCCAAGCGACGGCGGTTCTGGAGAGGGTTTTTTTTCGGAGCATGGTATATTTTTCAATTTTTGAGAAGGTTTTCTAGTTGAGAAATTCTGTCTGTGGCAATGTTGCCTCTCATTTACTGCAAACTGCTGAGTAAGATTCCAGCGAAAGACGGTTTCGGAGAGGGTCTTTTTTCCAAGACAGGGTTTTTTTTCGGAAGGTGATAAGCCTGGAAAATTGTGTCTGTGAGCAATGTTCTTTCTCTATTACTGCAGAGCTGCTGAGTGAGAATCCAAGGTACGGCTGCTTTGGAGACACACCTCTTTCGAAATTCATGGGTAACCCCGTCCACTTTTTCGCATGTCCTGCCCACTGAGACTTCATTTCCTTCGCTGACCTCTATACTCTTTTCCTGGTGTCCAAGACTTCTTGGAACCGAGTAGTAATGTTTCATGCATAAATCCGCCTACTTTTGTGCAAGCTTAGCCCACCATTAGCATTTAGTCCCTTTCCCTCCGGCAACCCTTATCCACATTCCTCCCGGTCGCCTAGCCGTCTTGGAACCGAGTTATGAGAGTGGTGGCAAACTCCGCCCACTTCGGGGAGTGCCGCGCCCAGCGTCCACATTCAAGCTCTACTCCTACTCTCACTACTATACACATTTTTTTTAGATCTCTAAGTCATCTCGGAGCCGAATTATGAGGTCTTGTAGAAGACGCTATGAGTCATGAATTTCTGAGGCAAACCCCCCCACTTTGGTGCACACTTAGCCCACCAATAGCATTTAACCCCTTTCCCTACGGCAACCCCTATCCACCTTTTTCCCGGGCGCTGGGGCTCCTAGGAACCGAGTTATGAGAGTGGTAGCAAACTCCTCCCACTTCGGGTGTGCCACGCCCTGCACTCACATTCAACCTCCGCTCCTCCTCTCACTCATATACACATTTTCTCAGGTCTCTAAGTCGTCTCGGAGCAGAATTATGAGGTCCTGTAAGGGACGAAGTCGAGCTACGTATCTTTGTGGCAAACCCCGCCCACTTTGATGCATAGGTCGCCCACTGCTATCAATTGACTTTCATCTCTTCCCCAACCTTTTTCTACTTTTTTCCATCTCCAGAACTTATTGGAACAGAGTTATGAAGTACCGTGGCAAACCCCGCCCACTTTGGCGCATGCTCCGCCCGCCAACAGCGGTTAACCCCTTTCCCTCTGCCAACCCTTATACGCTTTTTTCCCGGACTGCGGGACTCCTAGGAACCGAGTTATAAGCCTAATTTTAAACTCCGCCCACTTTGATGCAAGCCACACTCATTCTTGACATTTGGCTTCCTCTCCCCTCCTGACCTCTATCCGCTGTTTTCCGTTCTCTAAGTCATCTCGGAGCCGATTTATGAGCTCTTGTAGAAAACGGTGTCCGCTTCACGACACGCTCCGCCCATTGTGGGCGGACCTCTTTCACACCATGCGTGCTGGAAATACTTTAGGGCATTGCTCCCCTGCACTAATTTCGTTTCTGGTCTGTAGGCATCTTCTTAACCGAGTTATGAATATCTTCACTGAGCACTGCTTTTTTAGAGAACGCCCCGCCCACCGAGGGTGGGTCTCCTCAATTCGATCTGGCTTACCAACGCACACCTATACCCACTTTTGTCCACGGTCTCTAGTCTGTTTTGTGACTGAATTTGAAACCATGGCCCTCAGTACCACTCATTTCGACGCACGCCACGCCTACTGTGGGCGAGGTTCCGCTTAGGTAATGTATGTTTTTTACTTTTCGAGATATGGTACACCCATTACATACTTGACCTGGACCCAGTAGGTTGTTGTCCGCTTAATACGGAATTTCGTGACAGACAGACAGACAGACAGACTTAGCGCATTATATTTAGTAGGGATAGCTCCAGTGGCGCCTCGCCACCAATACTCTCTCCACCCATCACCGACTCTACTTTCCCACCGGTCAGCATTCCTATGAATTCAACAGGTACGGCGGACACGCAGAGGGTCGCACTGACAGTCGATTAAATGTACACAGGAGAACATTTTAGTGCCCTTCAATCAGAGTCAGCCGTGCGTTGCGCAGTTCTCAACGGCCACGTTGCGCAGTTTCGGCCGATTAGACACGTACTCTCGCGCGAACATTCACACTCGCATGCTCGAGCCGTCTGTGTCTCCGCCCATACAGCGTGCGTTGAGGATCTCTCAATGTGCCGTTGAGAACTGCGCAGCGCACGGTTGACTCTGCCTTCAAGACGACCCTCTACGTCTCCAGATGCCCCATTGTCCTCCCTCCTTCTCTGCCGGGTTCGCCGCCTATGGTTTAGGTCACCTTGCTGACTAGTCAGTAAGGAGTGTGGCGTAAACCTCGCCCTGTATCTAAAATCAGCTTTCCTTGTGGGCTGTCCCTGTTCCCAACGCTTTCCAAGCGCAGACCAATACGAGGTCAACGTGACATAGTGGCCACCCATAGACTGGCCGTTTAGGCCACTCTACTACCGTCCCAGATAAGACCATTTAATTTTATCATTTTATCTCCACTTGCTGATAACAGGATCACTTTTGAATAAAGAATGCAATTCTCTTAAAAAGAAATAGTTTCTAATACGTATTGACTGTCACTTGCGCAGGTATGCGATATTTACAGGACGATCACTTTTATCGTTGGTTGTTTCGCGATTCTCTGGTCACCGTACTACATACTGGTAATATGCAGTTTCCTTCTAGCAACTAGTAGTATTATAGTAGCACTTGATGCTATTGCTCACGTCACTTGCAAAATGTGGCTCTTAAACCACATAGAGCGAAATAAATTGATATTTACATCGAACAATTTACATATTGAGAAGTTCTCATCTTATTGATACATACCAACCTTATCGTTGAACTAAATTACTACGCTATGTACGCTTTCTAAGAGTCGACCTGAGAAATAGCATTGAGTGAAATTGATGTTGTGGTCCTGCTGCAAAGTGCACTTTACATTGCATGGCAAAAGCACTGAAGCACCACCAGTCCTCATGATTTTAGAGCGCCATTCTCCTATGCAACCAGTTATTACGCACATGCATGTACTTATACTCCGCTTCTGAGAACCAGTGTAGACCCCACACCACAACTGACGTCGGCTTTCAAGTAAATCTGGTAACTAGTGGTTCATAGTGATAGCTGATAGTTGGAAAATAATAGCTTCAATTAGTGACAACGGATGGACTGAAGCTATAGCTCTCTAATCATTTCATTAGTTCACATTTTGTGAGAGCTGTCGTCACTTGTGTTGTGTCGTCTGCACTGGACGAGCACTGGTTTTCGGAAGCAGTTATGTATCGAGCAAGCGTTTGTTCCCAAATTTTTGAAAACACAATTTTAATAAATAAATAAATAATTCAGGGGGTAGGTAGTATGTAATCCTAACATTTATGTTCAACACTAGCCCCTTTGATGACCATCATCAGCGCTAAACTTGCGATTCACTGGGTGAGATTGATAGCATTGCTCTCAGTGGAGGTTTTGCCAAGTGAGTTTGCTACTGTTACAGGGTTTCACGTAGGATCGTGATCTCTCAATCTCCTGAACTATTACTCTATCTTAGAGACAAAAATGATAACAAAAACTATCGACAAAAATAACGAGACGAGGAGATATGAGCAGCCGCGACCCACGTTAACGGCCAGTAAACATTGTTACCCAGAGCTAGGGTAGCAGAGAATTTTGAATCCATGAGAAGACAATTATCTTCGACAACACTTTAATCTCCGCCACTATGTAAGCGAACTAGGTGTACGGAACTTGGGAGAAGGAGAAACTGACAAATGTAACCCGTGTAAGCAGCAGCATCGGTCAAGACACGGGGGACCCATCGAGTCGGCACTTTCTGTGCCGAGGGGAGAATGCGACTGGGGATTGTTAGATGGGTGTATGCGAGTCGCATCGCAAGTCTAGGTGCTAAAATCCGGATTCTCTTTGGAAGCATCAAGAATGGCAGAAACTTCCACTGTGTGCTCCCCAAACTAGACTTGTCTTCAAAGTCTATTTCTCCTCCGTCGAAGCGAGTGGACCAGCGTTTGATAGCGAAGACGGGAGTGGTGTCCCCTTATGGCCTGTTGATTTGTGGATGGCTTTCATCTCTGCTGTGCTGCGACGCCATCCATAGAAGATGATGGCTAAAAGTGCTCTTGTGGAATTGACATCACGATTCAAGTTGAGGAAGACGAGCCGGGGGGAGGGGGCAAAAATGTAACTTGGCCCATGGCGCACTTCACCAAACTTTCTTCGTTTAGAGTGCCACTGTTGCTGGAATTTTTACAGCAATATATTCCTTAGATGTCCCTCATAAGTAGAAACAGGTCCCGCTTAGGTGCCCACTCCGTCCTCGGAATACATTGTTATTTTCTTTACCGGCGAGCTCTAGAAGGCCTACCTTAATCGTTTCAGCTCGGAGCAGCTACATAATTTCTTCAAACGGTTCACTGATGGATAGCGTCCTAGAGACCCTAGCTCTGAAGATGGAGGACAGGACCCTTTATGACCAGCGTTTCAGATAATGTCGTGATAGTCCACGATTCGTCGACGAGCTCGTTTAGCTCGTACCGTGCACCATGTTCGGCCGATGTCATAGTTTGCGAACGAGCGATTTCCTTGCAAATCGCCGTATCCGGGTGTTGCGCCAGCGAATCGAACGTTGCACCAGCGAATCAAACTTTGCATCAGCAACTCGACAGATGCACCAGCGACTCAACAGTGGCGGGAACCAACGTTCAAAGGAAGCCCGCCACTTTTAAAAAGGCCCACTTTCACGTGACACTGTTCGAAAGTAGCGGGTTTCCTTTGAATGTTGGGTCCCGCCACTATTGGTCGCTGGTACATCGTTGGACTCGCTATTACATAGTTCAACTCGCTGGTGCATCGGTCGATTCGCTGGTGCAACGTCTGATTCGCTGGCGCAACGCTGGGATCCAGCGATTCGCTAGCGAATCGCTCGATTCGCAAGTATGACGTTGGCCTTCTCGAGGAAAAATCTCCTGACACCGTCGGTGCAGAAAGCTCATATAAGGTTTCCTGATGGAATGGAATATAGTCTTCAATGTTCAGTTGAACTATGAGGACTGAATTTAGCAAATGTAATCCTCCTTTTCTAACGTGCAGGGAGAGTGACTTTTTTGACTGCCCCCCTCCACCCTGTGTAACTATTACGAAATTTCGAGAGTGATCTAAAACTACCTTGTGGTAAATTATGGGTACCGATTAATAATTGAAGGTTCCGAAACTCCAAAAAAAAAGGCTCAGGACTTTCTTACTACTTTAACACATTGACGACAGCGCGGGGGATATGTATCCCGCGCATTGCAGGCCTTGTCGGACCGTGAGGGATATATATCCCCCGCACCCGTTACACCCATTTTTTTCGCACATGCTTGATTCTTTTGGAAGTTTCTTGTATTCATTCCATGGAAGAGACCTTTACGCAGCTACCAACATAGTGGCCCTTAAAATGGTCACGTATACTTTAATTTAGAAGAGGATTTCTAAACCATACGAAATCTTCATTTCAATAAATTTTTCGTTTACTTTTTCTTTTTATTAATGTGAAGATTTAAATAGTAGTAGAAGTAGATAAGGAACCTCAGGGATGACAATATGTGTGTTTTGATTGGAATAATCGCCGTAAAATTGCTCTTGAATTCCATTGCAGCTAGTTCTGATAAATTTCGCTTTTTCATTGTTACTGCATGCCTTTCGATCGAAATTCCACTACTGCTACCCCTGGTTAGGTTGCGCTCATTACAATTTACTGACTTAGTTTTAAATTTATCATTAGTTGTGAATTTATCACTCAAAATCTGCTTGAACGACCTGAGGCGAGCGCGCCCGCAAAATCGCCGCGGTCCCACGTGGCCAAAAAAACCAAAACTCGCGTTGTCGTCAATGTGTTAATATCTTGTGTTTTATGTGGTTGTTTGGAAGATCGCATGGAAATTGGGCGG